>CM046037.1:79462730-79522730 GCA_025215565.1 Flaveria ramosissima | reverse complement strand
AGCCCAATTTAAACCCAAAACTTCAATCTTTTACACCCAAAACCTTGGTTTATCATACAAGAAGCTATATCTAAGCTTTTTACATGTTTTCTTACACAAAAACGTTACTTTTGGATGATTCTTTACCACTTCCAAAAACCCCAAACCCTAGAATTCGGGTTTAATCTAAAGAAACAATTAAATGATGTTTCTTACCTGGATTCTTGGTCTTTTCTTGTTGTTTGGATGTCCACAAACACCGATCTTCAATCTCTTGATCAACCGAGCCTTGAATCTTCACCTCCTCTCTACTTTCTTTCTCTACACTCTCTCTCCAGAAGTTGGCTGTTGAGTTGCAAACGAGAGTGGCTCAAGTTGATCCGTTTATATATACCGGGCGTTCCCGTGACCTTAAACTCGCCCAACACCTAACCCGTAATGTTAACTCGGTCCATAATCCATTTTCCCGCTTATTTTCATTAAATAATCCCGACTAAGCCCATTATTATTAATTGGCTTGTTTGACTTTATTCCGAGCGTTGCAACAATCAATAAACAATGGCTTAATATGATTTCAATAGCATTCCAGCCCCCAAAATTACACTTGTAACAAAGATATTTCGTCTAGGGTTTTTGCAAGATTAACCTACAATGATAGAAACATTTCTATATATAGGCTAACATAGTTTCGCTGACAGCGAAACTGCTAGGCCCATGCCAGATTCGCCAGGCGACAAAACACAGCTTTTCCGGGGATCCTGACCTGCTGACTAGGAGCGAAACTATAGTTTCGCTCATAGTTTCGCTGGGCAGAAAACACAAAATACAAATTAAACAAAAGTAATCTAACATATGTCCTATTACATTTAAACATAAACAAAACATAAACACTAATTTAAGATGAGTCCCACCTATTCTTGATCTTCACAAGTATCTGTTCCAAATTTTGGGACTGTGCAACATCAAACTTTCTCATAAGCATGGTATGACTCCAAGCTTGCTTTTTTGTATTTTATTCAGTGTTTATCTAACTTCTACAAGGTTAAGGAAACATTTAATGTAGGGACATAGTGCAGCAAATGACAGTATAAGTGTTTCAACCAGCCTTTCAATTGGAAACAACAAGGTTATTAGGTTCAAGTTATTTTATTTCATGTTCTCAACTGTTCAAGAAGGCACGTGATTAAGTGTTTATTGTGGTATAACTTATTTAACTATGTCCTTTCACATTGATATTTAGATGGTAATTTTGTATTAATACAACCGAGATAATGATGGAACCGTTAGGTGTTGTGATATCAAACACAAGGAGTTGTCTAGGTATGTATTTAATACTTTATAAATTATATTCGTACTTCATAATATTAAAAATTATGCAAATTACTTAGCAAGTATTTGTTGACAAATGACTTATGGTTTAATCCTTTATTTGCAGGTTGGCTCCTTTGACGACGAATTTGCTAAAGTTGGCGTATTGTTTCTGAGGTTACGTGATGACCAAGGCTGGTAAGCTTATGGTAATCAATTTTGAGTTTCATATTAAGATATATTTGCTCATTTTAAATGGTTATTATACGTAATTAAGATATAGATGAGGGTTGAAATTTGTAACAAGTTTGACTTATTTATTTAGCAGCATGCTTACAGTTTCTAAATTTCCTTTGCAACGCATAAATAAAAACCTATTATGCAATAAACTTAAATATATTTTATCTTTTTGACCCGTGTATGTAGACACATATAGATATAAAGACGTGTAAATACTTTTCTAAATCAACTCAGTTCATTGTTTTATTATTTTCCCACTATGTTATATAGTTTTTTTCAAAATTTTTAAATTACTTAATGCAATAGCTTTAATTTGTAACTAATTACTCTTCAAATTTTAAATTTAAGAAGTAAGTATTGACTTTTATTTGTAACTAATTAATGATACATAGCAATTTTTTAAATATTTTTCTTGATTTGTGATATTTTTCAAAATTTAAGTTTCAAAATTAATGATATTTACCAAATAAGTTTTAAGAATTATTTCTAAATGGTGTTGCATTTCAAAATTTAAATTTACAAAATAAATGATATTTACAACAATTTTGAAGTTTTTTTCGTTATTTATGCTACATTTCACAATTAAAATAGTCAAATTTAAATTTATATCTTTTAATTGTAACAATCTCACTCCTATAAAATATTACCCTTTAACCGTATACATAGATAAATATAATTTAATTAAGAATTTCAAAATTTTAAAAATTCCTTATATATAACATTTTCTTAATATATAAAATGAAATTGTGTTTATTTGATTTTCGTGGATTGTTATGATTTACTTATGATTTACGTATTACAAACTTTGAAAAATTATATTGTAAATCTTTCATTGTTTCCCTTATATATAGTAGTAACAGAGTTTGAAAATTTTAATGATGACTTTATTTACGATTATCACCAAGAGAAATCTCTAATTGATCGAGAATTTTAATCTTAATTTTCAAATTTACATTTAAAAAATTACATTTATCAGTAACAAAATTCAATATAAATAAAATGACTTTATTTATAATTATCATGAAGAGAAATCTTCTAAAAAGTTTGTATTTCTTACTATTTGTAGCATATGTTCATTACTTATATGTATATTGAAATTGAACAACGCAATTCGTTTTTTTTTACAGTTTAATGGCTTCCTCTTAAATAACTTTGATGTAAGATCCGGATGTGAAAGTTTGTGAATTTACCATCCAGGTTTGAGTTATCAGTGTTGGATCTAGAAATGCTGGTGCAACCAAAACCAAAACACTTAGACAATTTTGGTACAACTTATAAAGGTCTTCCGATGCTAAGTACAAAGCTTCCAAAGACAAAGTCTTGGCTCTTCCGAAGTTCAAGACTTAGAAGAAATCAAGACATCAGCTTCCGAAGTATAAACATATGAAGAAGTCCTCAAGCCTCGCAAGAAGTAGCCCCTTCCGAATTATAAGTGGCTTCGGAAGAAAAAGTTCTTCCGAAGCCAATTAACCTTCGGAAGACACTACTATGAACCAGTGGACATAAGTATGGCCCTTCTGACACTTCACTGCAAGTCTCTAAGATACTACATGGCGCTTTCCCACACCAATGTAGTTGACCATAATTTATTCCACTGTTTACCCTTTATCAGTTAATTTAGTTACCAACTTTAGTTGGTGACAAAAGGTAAGTCATGGACCTGTCATGACTACCTTATCTTAGGTAATATTTTATCTAAGATACCTTTACTTTAGCATTATAGTATATGATTTAGTCATAGGTTTCCAGCTGGTATCAAAGTATATCCGGCTGTAGGATCTAGTATATATAGTTTCTCATTGTAACTCATGTAATATGCTTGTAAGAGTCTTGTAATACTCTGAGTTGAGAAGTAATAAAAGTACCTTGAAAATTATTTCCTTGAGTTCTTTGTTACTTAGTATATTATTATCAACTCTTAGAAGAGATTCTGCATCATCATCTGAACCGAGTGTGATTCAAGTGAGTTTGAGAGAAAAACAAAGTGTTAAGTGATAAAAACCAATCCTACAATTGGTATCAGAGCTTCTAGGCTCTTGATTGTGAGATCTTACCATCCAAATCAACCTGTTTTTCACTCCTCCTTACACCACACTCAAAAATGGCCGTCAACCAAAAGTCTGAAGTAGAGATGGGGACGATGACTAAAGCACCTATCATCACCCCTGAAAACATTAGATCATGGAGCAGACGTGTGGAAGGCTTCATCATATATCAAGATAGCAAACTGTGGCAATTTATTATCAATGGCCCTTACAAACCAAAGGTGGCAGCACCAGGTGGAAACGATGCCATGATAGAGAAAGTTGTTAAAGACTACTTTAATGAGGACCGGAAGAAGCTGGACATTGATAGCAATGCCATGATGGTTCTAATGACTGCAATACCCAACTCCATCATGGTGGGGTTTGAGCATTGCAAGTCAGCCAAAGAACTGTTTGATGCACTTGCTCAGGTGTACTCCAGCTCCAATGACTCCAAGAAGGATTCCCTGAAGCAACAGTTCGAGAACTTCACTTATATTGCTGGAGAGACCCTCAGCCAGCAATACTTTAGGTATATGGATCTTATTTCCTGCCTTCAATCTGTGGGAATTGCCCTTGAACTAAGAGATCTCACAAGAAAATTCATGAGTGCACACCCAAGCCTTCCTGCTAGCAACACTTTAATGGTTGTTGAAGGCTCAGGACCCCCAACCTCAATAGTACCTGACATACACCCAGCAGCCATCCTGTTCTTCTAGGCCATACATTACATTCCCTGAGACTCCAAGGTCAACAGGCTTAGCAAAGTTCTTTTCAAGACAGTTGTGCCTTTGTGTCAGGAAATGGGCACTCTAGTGACTATCAGTATTGCTTTGATGATCTAGAGTGTTTCAGCCCAGATGATGTGGAGTATGTGGAAATAGTCCAACAGATGGCTCTGTTAATCTATAGAGCGAAGAAGTTCTTCAAGAGAACTGGAAGGCAGTTTACCCAGAAACCCAACTAACATCAAGTTTGGGTTTGACAAGACAAAGGCAAAATGTTACAACTATAACCAATTTGGTCATTTTGCCAAGGAATGCAAGGCTCCCAAGTCAAATCCGGGAACCCCACAGGCCTCCACACATCCCTCTACACCAAAAGCTACTGCAAAGTCAACTGAGACAGCAGTTGTGGCTCAAGAAGTTAATTAGAGCTTCATGGTACAGGATGTGACTCCTGCTCAAGCACTCATGGCTGGAACAGATGACAACAAGGGACATCCATATGACAAGAATAACAATGTATGGATTGTGGATAGTGGATGCTCCAGGCACATGACAAGGAACAGATCTCTCCTTCAACAATTTCAACTTTTTAATGGAGGTCCTGTCCAGTATGGAGGTAGAGGATATATTTATGGCAGAGGGAGTATATCCAATGGTAATTTAAAAGTTGACAAAGTACACTTTGTCAAACAGCTTGAACACAAACTGTTAAGTGTTTCTTAGTTTTATGATCAAAAGCATCAAATGCTCTTCACAGAACATTAGTGTATTATCCTCAAACTCGGGATGAGAATTCCTCAGGAATTGGTGCTTCTTAGATGTCCCAGGAAAGGGGATATGTACAAGCTTGATATGAACAATGCTTCCCCACTGGGTAAAGTATCATGCTTTCTTTCCAAAGCTGATTGTGATGAGTCAACACTATGGCATAAACGAATGTGTCATGTGAATTTTAAAACAATGAATAAATTGGTTAAAAAATAACTTGGTACATGGTTTGCCTAAAAAGGAATTTTTTTTTTGCAAAGATAACTGTGTTGCATGCCTGAAAGAAAAGCAACACAGGGCATCTCATAAATCCGAAGTTGTTAACTCTATCACCACTCCATTACACTTATTGCACATGGATCTTTTTGGTCCCACAAGTATAATGAGCATTGGAAGGAAATTATATTGCCTTGTGATTGTTGATGATTTTACAAGATTTACATGGGTATTCTTTTTAAGAACTAAAGATGAAACTGCTGAAACTTTAAAATTTTTTATTCTTAAAATAGAAAATCAAATTGATCACAAGGTTAAGATAATTAGAAGTGATCAAGGGACCGAGTTTAAGAATCAAGTTCTTGACTCATTCTGTAACTCAAAAGGGATTGCCAGACAATATAGTGCTCCTAGAACTCCTCAACAAAATGGTGTTGCTGAGAGGAGGAACAGGACACTTATTGAGGCTGCTTGGACCATGTTAGCTGATTCAAAGCTACCTCTAACATTCCAGAGGCAGTCAGCACTGCATGCTATGTGCAGAACAGGGTTCTTGTAGTTAAGCCACATGGAAAACCCCTTATGAGCTATGGAACAAGAGGCCACCGTTCATATGCTTTCTAAGGTCCTTTAGCAGCAGGTGTACCATACTTAACACAAAGGACAATTTGGCAAATTTTGCTGAAAAGTCGGATGATGCTATCTTTGTTGGATATTCCTCTAACTCTAAAGCTTATAGAGTCTATAACATCAAAAATCAACAATTTGAGGAATCTTCCAACATTGTTGTTAATGAGCACACTCCTTGTGTTACGGGGAATGGCCCTGATCATATCTTTGATTTAGAATTGTTTCCAAACTATTCTAAACCCTCTTGTGAGAATGTTTCAGCTGGAACAGGTACTTGAAATGATTCTGATAAAGACCAACTATTTGAGTTACCCAGACCTATTCCAAGTTCTCCAAGAGTTGCTGCAAACCAAGCTCCCACTATTGGCAGATCTAATAGCATGATTATTTTAAGAGATAGTGGAGCTTCAACCAGTGGTCCACCTAGTGAGCCTCAAATCTTATCTAGTGACACTGCACAACACCAAGCTTATAGAAGTAGCATCTTGAAGGAACAGGCAACTGTTAATGCTGCTTCACAACCAACAAATGATGATGGTGTTTCTTATTTATTCAATCAGTCCTCATTGAATAAGTTTGAAACAACAGCTGGTCCAAGTGTTCAAGCTCCTGAGCAAAATATGTCCAACCTGGATCTATCTTTGCAACTGGAGTTGATCCCTAGACTTAGGATTCACAACACTCATCCAGCTGAGAACATCATATGGGAATTCTCTGAAGGCGTGACAACAAGAGGACAAACTCATAATGGGAATGTCTGTTTGTACGCATGCTTTTTATCCCAGATGAAACCCAAGAAGGTAAAAGATGCCTTGAAAGATAATAGCTGGGTTGAGTCAATGCAAGAGGAGTTGCTTCAATTCAAGAGACAAAAGGTTTGGAACCTATGTCCGCTACCATCCGATCAAGTACCAATAGGCACCAAATGGGTTTTCAGGAACAAGAGAGATGATAGAGGCTTGATCATCAAGGATAAGGCAAGACTGGTAGTTTAAGGATACACTCAAGAGGAGGGAATCAATTATAGTGATGTCTTTGCACCTGTTGCAAGACTGAGGCAGTTAGGATCTTCCTTGCTTATGCTGCATCCAAGGATTTCACTGTCTACCAGCTTGATGTCAAGTGTGCCTTTCTATATGGGGATATAGATAGGGAAGTTTATGTGTGCCAGCCTCCAGGATTTGAAGACCTACAACACCCCGACTACGTGTGCAAACTGGATAAAGCTCTATATGGGTTGCACCAGGCACCTAGGCTGTGGTATGAGACATTGTCTTTGTTTCTCCTGAAGAATGGTTACACTAAAGGTACCATTGATAAGACTCTTTTCATAAGGAAGTCTGGGAAAGACATTTTGCTTGTTCAAGTCTATATTGATGATATCATATTTGGTTCCTCAAATGACCAAATGTGTAAAGACTTTGAGAGCATCATGAAGAAGAAGTTTGAGATGAGTTCCATGGGAAAGATGGACTTTTTCCTTGGAATTCAGGTGAAGCATATGAAGAAAGGGTTCTTTATCTATCAATCAAAATATGTCAATGAAATTTTAGAATGATTTGATATGAAAGGTTGTAAGCCAGCCAAAACACCTATACCCAGAAACCATAACCTTTGTCCTGACTCTGAGGGGGAGGATACTGATCAACATCAGTATAGGGCAATTATTGGTTCTCTGATGTATCTCACAGCAAGTAGACCTGATATCATGTTTGCAACTTGCATTTGTGCAAGATATCCGGCTACTCCAAAGGTGTCTCACTTGGTTGCTGCCTAGAGAATCCTCAGATACCTCAAAGGAGCACCTAAACTAGGTATTTGGTATCCAAGGAACAACAAATCTCTATGGCTATTTTGATAGTGATTATGGTGACTGCAATATCAATAAGAAATCAACATCAGGTGGATGTTAATTTCTTGGTGGAAGGATCATCTCATGGCAATGCAAGAAGCAATCCTGCGTTTCAACATCTACTACTGAAGCTGAATACATTGCTGCTGCTAGTTGCTGTTCTCAGCTGTTGTGGATTCAGAACCAGATGATAGACTATGGATTCAACTTCATGAGCACTCCTATCCACATTGACAACAACAGTGCTATCTCCATTACTGAAAATCCAGTGAAGCACTCCAAGACAAAGCACATTGATATCAGGTATCATTTCATTAGAGATATTCATAAGAAAAATCTAATTAAGCTAATCAAAGTTGACTCAAATGAACAATATGCTGATATGTTCACCAAAGCCTTTGATGAACAAAGATTTAAGTATCTCATTACAGCTATTGGGATGATAAACATTGATTAGTTTATCTCATTTGAAAACCTTTTTAAAATATGTAATGTCTTGTGTCAAAACAATCTAAGCCATATTACAAAAGATCTTTCTCTGAAAATTAACTAAGTATAAATTCTTCTGAAGAGGAGTTAACCCTCGGAAGATGTTTTATAAATCTTCCGAAGCAAAATGCCTCCAAGGAGAATCTTCTTCTCGGAAGAATTTTTAGTCTCGGAAGAAGCGATTGATTACATATCAGATCTACTTCCGAAGCTTATAAAATTCTCTATTCAGAAAGAACATTTTACTCTCGGAAGTAAGAAATTTACCTTCGGAAGTAAAATTGCCTTCGGAAGAAGATTACCTTCGGAAATGTTTTATACTCGGAAGAGAGATTTTACTGTGTAACGGAAATCTTTTGGGCCCCACTCTGTAAAAAGCAAAGATTTTGTTAATGATGTCGGATTATTTAAAAGGACTTAACCTTACCACCCTTGTCACATCATACACCAAAACATCTTTTCACCTTATCCAACCCCCAAAACTACCATTTCACCCATTTAAATAACCTCGACTTATCACTTTCATCTTTTTACCAAATTTACTGCCCAAAAGCTTCCTTCATCTCCAATTTACCTAAGTTCAAACTCATCTCCATGCAATTTTTCCCACAATGGCACTTAACCCTCTGCACAATCAAGTCGCACTCCTTGATTTATCCAAGGATGCTGACTTCTCAGATATCATCTCCTTTTTCACCCAATCTACCTATTAGACCATATGGCTGAATTCTAGGGCAAAGGTCAGATTGAAACCCTAAATGGAGTTAGGGTAATAAGGTCGAGCATTAATGGCCAGGAGTTAATCATATCAGTACAACTTATCAGGGAGCATCTGGAGCTTCACGATGAAGGCTCTCCTACTGAATTCCCCAAGTCAGACCTAGATGACACATATACCCAAATAGGATATGGTGGAGATGTGAGCAGGTCTACCGTTTACAAGTTTAACTTCTCATATAATTGGAAGTTCCTGCTTCACGTTGTTCTCCACTGCTTGTCTAATAAATCTGGGGGATGAGATCAAATCCCATATGAACTAGGATGCCTAGTTCATGGGTTGGTGAAGAGCCTACGCTTCAATTACTCAAGATTTGTGCTGCTCAACCTTATGGGGAACCTCCAAAGTGACACATTCTATATGTATCCCAGCTTCATTCAGCAACTTATCAACTATGTGTTGGACCAGAGTTAGCTTGCTGTGCAGCTGTTCTACTAGTTCTGCAAATAAGGCTGACCATCTTCAAAGTCTTAAAGAGGGTGTCCATCAACTACAATGAAAGACACACTGAGCTTCTTCCAGATATGATTGAGGCAATGCCTCCTGGTGACATCCCTATTAACCCCACAGGTGATGAACCCACACTAGCAACTACCTTTATTTTGCCAAATCTACCTTCTCACCCCATCACAATCACATACCAGAGACGCCCCAAACGAGCCCTTATTCAATCTACTCTGATTGAACAAGCTCCTCCTGTTCAATCCAAAATGACTAGAGTGGAAACATGGGCTCCCACTCAGTCTGAGGTCTCACGATTCTTCACTTTTGACCTCAATATGGGTAATAAGTCTCCTAAGTCTCAATCCCATGAGCCCGAAACCCAAGCTGTAAACCCTTAGGGTGAGTCTCTATACTCCCCTAAGCAGCCAAAAAGGGACAGCCCCACCATAGGCTTAATGCCAATAGACATTGATCAAGGTCTCGGGTCATTAAGCTTAACCTCTATATCCTTCATTGACCTATTGATAGGAACTGATGAGGAGATTATGTCTCTTCAAGGCAATGAAGTTGATCCACAACACCCTCTCAAGGATCAACAGATCCTAGAGAGATCTCTTATCTCTAGCCCCTATCAGCAAGCCTTAACTGAGTTGAGTCCCACTGATGTGGAGGGGACTCATGTAGATTCAGCTGCCACTACTGAAGTAGCCTCATTGGACCTTCAGGACAGTGGTAACATTATTGAGACTGAATCTACGACAACCATGCCATTTGATGACTTTGAAAGAGACATCATTAGGCAAGAGAAACCAGGGTGCCAAGAAACCACATCTGGTGGTGAGGATGAACATACTAGGTATGTTACCTCATCTCCCCATGATTCTTCAAAAGAAGATGAGGGAAGACTGTAACTCACCATTCAAGACCTACTTTCTAAAGTCTCAAACCTTGAATCTAAGGTTAGGACTTTAGAGGATAGGCCTGCCACTCAACAACTTGAGATTGAAAATCTCAACGCCAAACTAGCTGAGAAACAGATTGAGAGGTGTCACACCCCCGCTAAAAGCGGAAACACGAGGATGTAACGAGATCGGGATCGTCATAACACATGGTAAGCGATAGAGATGCAATATAATAAATGATGACAAGTGTGTCATGACGTCACCCGACAACAAGGGGACTTGTGTCGTGTTTAGTCAATATTCGTGACAACATAGCCATAAGCATAAACATGTTAAATGATTCACATAAACAAAGAAGATAACATTGTAATGTAAATTCCCACAACCCGGGAACAAGTATCAAAAGAATGTAATTGTTTAATCAGACTACAACATTGTTTCAAAATGATTGTTTGTCAAATATGTTTAGTCTCAAAAATGCATCCTAGGGTCTCCACTAAGGCAGTACACCTAGGTCCTCAGTTAGCATGATCTCCTGAAAAGATATGCTCAAAATGGTCAACAAAATTGTTGGTGAGCTCGCAGGTTTAAATAGTAAATAAGTAATTGATGTTGTATAGTAAATGATGTGGAATACCGTGAATACAATTATAAGTAAGTAAAATCACCTGACAATGAGCTTTGCAACCAAACCTAATGACGTACACAAAGATCTTGTCGGAATATACTCACCCAAGGGCCCGTTCCTGGCCACTGTTGGTACTAACTAGTATACCAACAGACAAGGGTGGGGGTGTCAACCCAGTAGTACTACCAATACCTATCCGTCGGTTCCCACACTGGAATTAAATAGTTGCAAAGAAAGTACCACACAGCAAACTCAAGCATGTATCAGATAAGTACTCGCAAAACAGTATCACGTTGATTACAAGTATGTAAATTGTATGTAAATTGTACAGCATTGAAAATGGGTGAGCATACTTTTCCCCCATATTTGTAAATGATTGAAATATTGTATAAGCATAAAAAGGGGCCACAAAACTCACTTGTTAAGTGGTAAGTATGAATGATCAAAGTTCCAAAATGTTGTATGAAATGCACGGTCAAACACATATTGACAGTTATTGTTAAGCATTAATGATATGTATAAAGTACATAGTAACGTTCGGTCGGTTCGGGTTGTATCGGTTGGGTCTCGTGTAACACACACAATCAGACACACGTATTAGATCTTATGTAGATCCAAGTACTAGACATCGTCGCCATTGCTGATGATGTTTGAGTAAAAGTTCCATTGTTATTAGAGAAGTATTTGGTACATATTAATAGCTACAAATCGGTTATTGATACTTGTAAAATGTTAAGTTGATTTGATTTGGAATAACATTAGTAAGTTTGATAGCGTTAACTTAAATATTGTCATTAGCAACGCCAACCGCGTCGATGTCACCCTAACATCACACGACTTACACACACCACACACAAGGAGAAACTCACACACAACAACTTCAATCCCACAACAGGACCAGACGCACAACTCAACACTCCATTCGCACTAATCGACCCTCATTCGTACGAATCAGCTTCATTCGTACGATTGAACCTTCATTCGTACGACTGGCATTCAGTCGTACCACACAACACTCAATCGCACGACTCAACCTCCATACGCACGAATCAACCTTCATTCGTATGAATCAGCTACATTCGTATGATTGAACCTTCATTCGTGCGACTGGAATTCAATCGTGCGATACGCACAATCGCACACATTTATTCGGTCGCCTGACTCAATCGCACACATTCATTCGCTCGCATGACTCAATCGCACACATTCGTTCGCTCGTATGACTCAATCGCACACATACACACGGTCGCACGACTCAGTCGCACGACACACGCAGTCGCACAACTCAGTCGCACGATTGACTCAGACGCATGATTCAATCGCACGACTCATCCAGTCGTACGGCTCAATCGCATGACAGACCCAGTCGCCTGAACAGAAAGTCGCGACTGCAGGAGGGCTGAGCAACCTCCAGTTGCTCCGAGCACGGATTTTACACAACAAGGACTTCCAGAAACACATTACAAACATACACAAACATGAAGCACACGCAGAAAGACATCACACGCACCCACGCGACCTCATGTGTTCGGGTTGAACCCGAACACCCGAAACCCTAGTTTGGACAGCCGTGAATAAGCAAGAAAAGGGACAACCAAGGTCGTCTACCTGCTAGAATGGAGTAGACTCAGTTGTAGACGAAGTCTAGATGGTGAAAACGAGACCAAACAGGGCGGTTTTGGTGCAAGGAGGAGGAAGAAGGGTGTAGAAGAAGAATCAAGAAGAAGATGAAGTGAATGGGGCTAGGGCTGGAAATGGGGTTTTTATACCCATCCCAAGTTTGCAAAATGTCGATTTTAGTCCCTGCACTTAACCCCCGAGTTTCCCAAATTTGTTTCGGTTGAAAACGACATTATTAGGTTAGTTATATTAATTATAAAAACGTATTTAATTATATTTGTAACTTAAAAAATGGTTTTATTAGTGACGTTAATATTATGGTATATTTAGCGGTAACGATGACGAAAGTTTTAAAAGTTTTTAAAGATAGTATATGTTAACGATACGAACACAAATAAAGATGATAAAGTGTAACACCCGGTTATTTATTATTTTGAAGCCGACGAAGGAAGAAAAAGAAATAAAGTCCGAAGTCGAGGGACCAAACTCGCCAACGAAGGAAAGTTGGAAATGTGGTGATATTAGTAGGGAGAGGGCAGCCATACTCTCCCCACACACTCACATTTCAGCTATCAAAGAGAGGAGAAGAGAGAAAGGAAGAAAAGAAGAAGAAGTGTTGGTTCGGGTTGGTTCGAGTGACCAAAATCGTCGAGGAGCGAGTCAAATCGAAGCCCTTGTCGTTGTGCTCGTTTGTGTGAGTTCTAGGATCCCCACTTTTACTTCTTTTCAACCGATTTTGGGGCTGGAAAGCATCAAAAACCCGTTTTTATATGTGTGTGTTTATGACCCATTTGGGTGTGTTGCGTGTGATGCGTTTAGAGTATGTTTCCGAGCTTGTGTCTGCTTGTATGGTGTTGTGGTATGCATTCCTAAGGTCTAAGATGGTTGATTTAGGATTAGAATGGGTTTGGATGAGCTTGGAGGCCGAAAATGGCAGATTGGGTTCGGGATGAACTCCATTCTGCATCAGCTAGGGCTATGCGACCGAATGAAGGTCATACGGCCGATTGAGGGGCGATTGAGGTTCATTCGCCACGATTGGGAGTCATTCGCACGACTAAGGTTTCATTCGCACGACTGGGAGTCCAGTCGCATGGGGAGTCATACGACTGAGGGTCCAGTCGCATAGGTGCTTAGTCGCATGAGTCCATTCGCATGAGGTTAGTCGCATAGGTGCTCATTCGCATTAGTTCCATCCACATGAGGTCCATACGCACGACTGGGTGTTCACTCGCATAGATGTTCATCCGCATGAGTCCAATCGCATGATGTTCAGTCGCATGGAGGCCATGCGACTGAAGGGTGTCCATACGCCCGAATAGAGCTGTTGCACCCGAAGAAAAGTGTAGTTCGACTTCTGACTTTCGGGGGAAAGTTCAGATGTAAGTTTTGACGTAAAGGTCCCCGTAAGAGCATGTAAGATGACTGTTATGACCTTAGAGAGTATGTTGGGCATGATGATGATGATGTTGCATGTTTATGCATGTTATGTATGTATGATGTTGCCCTGTATGATGATGATGTTTGTGTATGATATGTTCCTTATTATGATGTATGTTTATCTTTCTTGTGGCTTTACGTGTCGTGTTAATGAATGAATGAAGTATTATGTAACTTAAAGTGAAAGATAACGAAAGAGGAACAGGAAGTAAGAATGCATGCATTAATGAATGATGAATGAACGAAGGAAAGGATTGCAAGCACATATATGAGGTGAGCAACTTTGTGATGCAAGAGACTCGGGTAGCGTGCAATCGTTGAGATTGCCCATGAGGTGAGCAACCTCGTTGTTGTAAGAGACTCGAATAGCGTGCTATCGTTGATGTCGCCATGAGGTGAGCAACCTTGTTGTTGCAAGAGACTCGGATAGCGTGCTATCGTTGAGATTGGCAATGAGGTGAGCAACCCTATGGTTGCAACAGACTCGGATAGCGTGCAATCGTTGAGATTGCTATTGAGGTGAGCGACTCTGTTGTCGCAACAGACTCGGAAGAACGAACGTATGAAACGAACGAAAGTTAACGAATGTAATGAAAGATAATAATGACATTATCTGTGTATACGTATGATGAATGATCGCATGCGAAAAGGATTAGTTTTTAAAGAAAGTAAAGTATGTTCTATTATAAAACTAGAACTCACTCAGCAACGCTGACTTTTTATATGTTTTCCAGTTGGCAGGTAATGATTGCTGAGGATGGCACTGCAAGACTACTCGGCTCTTTTGGGATGGCATCCATTTATAATGCTTTTGTGATATAATGCAAACTTGTATTTTGTAATCGGATAATGATGTATTATTTGGCAAAAGTGTTTATAATGAAATGAGATGTCATTTTTAAATGTTTCCGCTGCAATATTTTCATGAGGCAAATGTAACTATATGTTTTATATGCGACGAATGACCAGCTGTAGGCGTCCCGGGAACGGGGCCTTACATAAAGCAAGTATAATATCCACACGAATAGTTTATAAAGATGAGGAATGAATGAGCGAAGAAAAGTTAACGAAAATCCACGTTAATTGACGGACCTTTTGGTGACGGGTGTCACAGTATCCCCCAGTTGAGAGAATTTCGTCCCGAAATTCAGCTGGAGTTAGGTCCAAGAGTGTCATCCTCGAATAGATGTGGATATTTTAGTTTCATCTGATCTTTCCGTTCCCATGTAAACTCTGGCCCTCGTTTTGAATTCGATCTCACACGAACAATTGGTATTCTACTGCGCTTCAATTGTTTGACCTTTCGATCCATGATCTCAATGGATTCCTCGACAAAATGAAGCTTTTCGTCGATCTTGATTTCCTCAAGTGGCACGTGAAGAGATTCGTCAGCCAAACACTTCTTGAGGTTTGACACGTGGAAAGTATCATGCACACCGCTGAGTTCTTGTGGCAACCTTAATCGGTAAGCCATTGGACCGATTCTTTCTGTAATCTTGAATGGTCCTACGTATCTTGGGGCTAACTTCCCTTTCTTTCCAAACCGAACGATTCCTTTCCAAGGAGAGACTTTGAGTAAAACTCGATCCCCAATGTTTAATTCTAGAGGCTTCCGACGGTTGTCGGCATAGCTCTTTTGGCGATCTCTAGCAGCTTTCAGTCGGTCTTTGATTTGAAAGATCTTGTCGGTTGTTTCTTAAATGATCTCTGGGCCTGTTAACTGACTTTCACCAATCTCGGCCCAACAAACGGGAGATCTGCATTTCCTTCCATACAATGCTTCGAACGGAGCACATCCAATGCTTGTATAGTAGCTGTTGTTGTAAGAGAACTCGATCAGCGGTAGATGAGCGTCACAACTACCACCAAAGTCGATTACACACGCCCTCAACATGTCTTCTAGTGTCTGTATAGTTCATTCACTTTGGCCATCTGTCTGAGGGTGATAGGCGGTACTCATATCTAATCGAGTGCCCATCGCTTTCTGCAATGTGTGCCAAAATCGTGAAGTAAATTGGCTGTCATGGTCAGATATGATCGACACCGGCACTATGTGTCTTGTCACGACCTCTTTAATGTACAATCTCGCCAACTTATCCATTTTGTAGTCTTCTCGGATCGGCAAGAAATGAGCTGATTTCGTCATCCGATCCACTACGACCCATATCGAGTCATGCCCGCTGCTTGTTCTAGGGAGTTTGGTAATGAAATCCATACCTATATTCTCCCATTTCCACTCGGGAATTTCATGTTGCTGTAATAATCCCGATGGTTTCTGATGTTCAGCTTTAACTTTCGAGCATGTTGTTGGACCAAAAGAACCAATGAGCCAGATCAGAAAAACCTTTAAGTCCCACAGACATCACAACAACTGAAGAGATCTACATCAGCTGAAGACAAAGTCTGAAGATAAAGTCTGAAGACAAAATCTGAAGACAAATGTTGAAGACAAAGTCTGAAGACCAAGTTTTCAGAAGTTGTCTCAAACAGCTGAAGTGTTTCCTTTCAGTAGTTGTAATGTTTTACTTTTCAGTAGTTTCCTTTCAGTAGTTTTATTATTGTAAAACGTCTGAAGTTCTTACACTTCAGATGTTATAGTTTCAGTAGTTGTAATTCTGTTTTACACTTAGCTTTTTGTGAAGGTGTCCTCAGTTGTTGTGGACATCTTCAGTAGATTAGTTATTTTCAGTAGTTTGTTAAATCAGTTAGATGTCACTATCAAGTGACATCAGCTGACGTCACATTCCTTTATAAAAGGAATGTTGACCTAGTTGTTTTGTAACCGAAGCATTAGCGTGAATGAAAATATTCCATTAACAGAAAATTTCTCTCTCTATAATCGTCATAGTGTGATTACATATTCATACTTATCTTGCTTAAATTTGATCTAATTTCTGTTTTATTCCACTGCAAATTCCAATCTAATTGATCAAACTAGATCCGATCCTATCAAATGGTATCAGATGGTATCAAGGCACCATTGATTTATCCTTTGTTTTTGTTGGACCAAAAGAACCAATGAGCCAGATCAGAAAAACCTTTAAGTCCCACAGACATCACAACAACTGAAGAGATCTACATCAGCTGAAGACAAAGTCTGAAGATAAAGTCTGAAGACATAGTCTGAAGACAAATGTTGAAGACAAAGTCTGAAGACCAAGTTTTCAGAAGTTGTCTCAAACAGCTGAAGTGTTTCCTTTCAGTAGTTGTAATGTTTTACTTTTCAGTAGTTTCCTTTCAGTAGTTTTATTATTGTAAAACGTCTAAAGTTCTTACACTTTAGATGTTATAGTTTCAGTAGTTGTAATTATGTTTTACACTTAGCTTTTTGTGAAGGTGTCCTCAGTTGTTGTGGACATCTTCAGTAGATTAGTTATTTTCAGTAGTTTGTTAAATCAGTTAGATGTCACTATCAAGTGACATCAGCTGACGTCACATTCCTTTATAAAAGGAATGTTGACCTAGTTGTTTTGTAACCAAAGCATTAGCGTGAATGAAAATATTCCATTAACAGAAAATTTCTCTCTCTATAATCGTCATAGTGTGATTGCATATTCATACTTATCTTGCTTAAATTTGATCTAATTTCTGTTTTATTCCGCTGCAAATTCCAATCTAATTGATCAGACTAGATCCTATCCTATCAAATGGTATCAGAGCTGGTTAATCATTGATCGATTTAACAATTGATCATTGAAACTGCTCTTTTGATATCTAGGTTTGATCGAATTATCAAATTTGCAAGAATTGGTTATAGAGTGTGATTTTCTGTCGCTTCCGGTCAATTAATTTGAGATTCAAATTGTGTTGTTGAGTTTTTAAGCTAGACTTATTATAATCTCATTGAATTTGGTTGAATTGGTGAAAATGACTACTTCAATCAATGATCCTCACAATACTGGCTCCTCAACTAAGCCTCCAATGCTTGTTAGGAGTGAGTATAACATATGGCAACGCCGAATGCTCCATCACCTGTCTGTTAACAGTTCAGGTTGTTGGAAATCAGTGGTTCATGGACCATATAAGCCTATGGTGAGTAATCCCGAAACTAATGAGATGGTTCCTAAGAAGAAGGAACAATATTCTGATGAGGATTTAAAACTGTTTGAAATTGATGCTAAAGCCCATGGAATTCTGGCCATGGCACTGCCTAATGAAATCTACTCTGGGCTTATGCATCATGAAACTGCTCATGATATCTGGGTTGCTCTGAAAGAACAATTCGGAGGAACTGATGAGGTCTTAGCAAACAATAGAGAAATCCTTGCCCAGCAATATGAGACATTCTCTCATAGGAAGGGTGAGACATTGACTCAACAGTTTGAGCGATTTTCCTGTTTGATATCTGAGCTAAAAATGGTTCAACATGAATATACAAACAGTCAGATGAACAACAGATTACTCAGATCCCTGCCTGAGAGATGGGACACTTATACCATTGTCCTACGCTCCTGTGCAAATCTGGATACTCTATCTCTCACCCAACTTCATGGGAAACTCTTAACATTTGAGAGAGAGATAGAACAGAAAAGGAAACTGGCTTCATCTGGAAAGCTCACTGATGACTTTGTACCAGGAAATACTGCTTTGGTTGGTCATGAGTCAGAATATGCTACATCTGAAAGTTCCTATGATGAGCATATAGATTTCTCTTCAAACAGTGGAAATCATGCTTTTGTTGGAGTTGATGGTAACTCAGGGTTTAGTGTTGATAACTTGTGCTTTTTGATGGATGATTTAAAAGGAATTGCTGATGATGATCTGGAAGAGATGGATATTTTGAGCCAAATGGCATTAATTAATATCAGATCTCAAAAGTTTTACAAAAGGACAGGTAGAAAATTCCCTGGTCTCTCTGGCAAAACCAAAGTTGGTTTTGATAAGAGCAAGTTGAGATGTCACAAGTGCCATAGACTTGGACATTTTGCTAGAGAGTGTAGATCATCTGGATTTAACTCATCTGCACCCTTTGTGACTTTTCCAAGCAATAGCTCACAATCCAAAGGGCAACATTCTACCAGTTCTGATCATCACTCACAAATTCAATCATCCCCTGCATTTTTTGTTCCTCAAGGTCCAATGCCATATCCTTATCCATGTTTTTACATGCCTCAGTCTAGTCAGGTTCCTGTACCCATGGCTCAACAACTACATGCTCTACCTGATCGTCAACCATCTCAAACAAATCAACAATCTCAATCTCAATCACATCAGAGCTTTTTCACCCCTGAGGTTGTTGACTGGAGCAGCTTACCAAATGATGTCTCTGGTTATTCTGAACAATTGTTTGCTGGTGCTGGTCAACATGGTGGTGAAAACCCTTTTGGAAATCTTGCTCTAATGGCCCTGGAGTCTACTGATGGAAATACTTCATCATCACAGGTACCACAGGTATCTTCTGAGGCTAAGGCCAAGTTATGTTCTGAGTCATGCATAGCTGCTTTTGTTTCAATTAGGGAAGCAAATGTAGCTTTAATTAATCAAACCCTTGACCTAGAAAAAGTAATTTCCAAAAGAAAAGCTAAGTTTGAGTCTGTTCTAAAAGAAAAGGATGAGGAGATTTACAAACTAAAATGTCAAATTACTGATGAAAAAGCAAAGGTAGAGGTCATTTTGGAAAATCACAAGAATCTCAAAGAAACACTTGCAGCTACTCAAGTTAATTGTGAACGTTGGGTAACATCATGCAAGGGATTTGAAATGCTTCTCAGTAAGCAAACAGCTTCAAATGTGAAGTTTGGGATTGGGTATAATCATACCATACCTCCTACAGATTTTACTCCCAAGCTAGAAGTAAAATCTGAAGGTGATTGTAATTCCCAAACCACATCATCATGTGTCTCATCCTCAAGTGATAATTTAAAATCAGAGGATGAAGTCAGTGTTATTACCTCAGCTAATCAAATTGCTGATGGTTTCACTGCTTCTAAACACATGATCAAAAAGAAACTGAGCAATTCAGGTGTTGTCCCACAAGGTACTCAAAGTACTGAAGGGCAAAACACAACACCTGAAGAGCATTTCAAATGAAAGGAAAACAAGCATTGCTTGACAACTGCTGAAAATTCTATCAGGAATTTCAAAAGTACTGATAGAAAACTTCTGAAGAACAAATCTTCAGTTGTTGCAAATCCTTCAGTAATTACCAAAAGTACTGAAAGGAAGAAAGTACTGAAGAACAAATCTTCAGTAGTTTTATCATCTTCAGCAGTTGATCAACAAAAGATGAAAAGAAAGCCATGTGAAATATGTGGTTTGTTTAATCATCTTACTGATGAATGCTGGTATAACAAGTGTTTAAAATTCAACAAAGAGAAAATCATTAAGAAGAAAATGAATAAAATGAAAGATGAATTTCAAACCAAGTTTGTACCACAAACATCTCAATCTGATAAACCAAAGTTTTTCCAAAAAGTTAAAAAGAAGGAAGGGGTTTGTCACAAAACAGCTGAAAATATTCCTCATGGAATATCAAAAACCCAGACTAAGTCTGTGTCTTTTAAAAGGGAGGATGTGGTGAATCACAAGAACAAATCACCAACAAGTACTGATGTGTCAACTGAGTTGAAAGCTTTGACAACCAATCAGACACAACTTTTTATGATGGTTCAACATCTGTTGGGGAGAGTTAACCAATTAGATGTCTCTGTGATTAAGGCACCATTGATTTATCCTTTTATTAACCATGGCTATGAGGGTGACCTAAGTGCTACTACTATTATGAAGAAGCACTTCCATGATGTTGAGCGTCTCATTTTCCATATGATCAATGTCTGTCTTGCCCCCAAAACATCTTCATGGGATCAAATGTCATCCAGGTGGCAACACGTATTGTATTCTATCCTTGAACGCCAAAGCTTAAATTTTTCTGAAATAATATTTTTGGAATTAAAAGATCTGGCAATGAAACCTGTGGCTAATAGATGGATGTTATATCCAAGGTTTCTTATGGCCATAATTCTAAATCAATTAAAATCTGATGGCCTTGTTGGCCTTGGAGTCCCTGCTATGGTGGTTTTGCCAGAAGTATACTCCAGGCACACCTCAAATCCACAACTCAAAAAGGCTACCAAACTGCTAAAACCCAAGCAGAGGGAACCCACAGCCTCCACCTCCAGATCTCAAGTCCCCTCCAAACCAAAATCCAAGAAAACCAAAAAGGCTACTCAGAGAGTTGAGTCCCCTGATGATGCCCCTGCAGCACAAACGCAGGATGAAACTACTAGCCTTAATCCCCTTGTAGTTTCAACGACTCTACCAGCTGAAACCGCTCAGGTATCCTCTCAACAGGATCCTGATGCAACCAACATTGGGGAAACCACATTACTAGAATCTCTCTCACTTGAGAAGATTGCCATTAAAGAGCACCATTCACCCCAGGTGCAATCCTTTTCACCTTTATCTCCCACTGAAACCACCCCTACAAGCCCAACTGCAGTCATTGCACAAGTGCTGACTCAACTACATTCCTCTACCCCTCCCCAGAAACCTATTAACACTGGGAAAACCTTAACAGCTGAGGGAGAGGATTATAATGTAGTTGACAACACACAGCATAGGGATCACAAAGTTCAGTCTCCCAGTGTAGAGGAGGAGACTAGAACATCTGGTGAGGCTACCTCTTCCCCTGTTTCAGCACATGAACAAGATGAAGCTGGTATCATCTCTAAGACCTCACCAGAGGCAACTGCCAATGAAGGACTTCATCCTGAGGCAGGAAGTCCCCAGTTCCAAGACAAAGGGGCACATGTGAATACTGATCTACACTCAGCACATGTTCATCCTGATTTACTCAGGAGGTCATCTGATTCAGCTAAAACTGATGATGACCTGGGCTTTTTCTTTGAAGTTCTAGCCCAAAACACCATTCTTGAGGCTGAGGTATGCAGACTACAAGAACTGCTTGCCAAAATGTCTCAGGAATCAAGTCCATCTGCCCCAATTCACCCACAGATGGCAGCTTCTTTTGAAGCACTCCCAAACACTGAGCCACTCTCAACAAATCAGCCACCAGCCTCTGTTTCAGGCATCATTTCTCAGGGACAGAACCCCTCTGAGCAAATGGTTGCTGCATTTGAATCTTTCTTACCTCTCATCACTCCCATCATCACTACTATTGTCCATCAAACCATTGATGAGAGGATTTCCTCAAATCTTCAAACCCTTGTTGATGATGTTGTTTCCAAGAAACTTTCTGACATTCAAACCCCTGAACCCAATGCAACCAAAAAGGGGGAGTCTAAGTCAGTGAAAGAAGATAAAAGAAAGAGAGTTGAAGAGGAAGAAACCAAAGAAAAGAAAGGAAAAGAGATAATCACTTACAAGAGAAAGAAAAGTGCTGAACAGACTGAGGATGAGAAGAAGTTGGAGGAAATGATTAAAGAAGCTGATGAGCAACACAGCAGGTCTATGGATAAGATCATTGATCAGCTATTCAGACAAGGCTTTGACACTGCCAAACTTGATTCTGAGATTAGACGGCTAGAGATTCAAGAGATTGAAAACAGATGGGCAAGCTGCAATGAGAAAGAAAGGGAAAGATTGGAAGCTATGATCAGATTCTTGTCAAAACACTTGGGAAGACCTATCATTGAAGTAAAGTCATGGTCTAGAGACAGTATTTTGGAGATAACCACCAAAATCTGCTCTTCTGAAACCTTCAACAAAGGATTGATCATAGAAGCTCTGGATGAAGCTGGTGCTGGGAAAAGGTCTGACATGGCAAAGTTATCCAAAGCCACCCTCACAACCAAAATGATAGAGCAGCCTTTACAATCTCCCTTACCAAAACAACCCTCAAAATCAACCTCACAACCCCCAAAACAATCAATCTCACAACCCTCAAAACAACCACCCTCACAACCCTCAAAACCAACTCCTTTACCCAAGAAACCCACTCAATCAACCACCAGTGATGCACCTAAGAGAAAGAGAAGCGTGTTGAGGATGGAAGAAGAAGAAGAAGATGATGAGGAGGATAGTCTGCCAATCTCTGCTGTGATTAAAATGAAGAAACCTGAGCCTAGGAGTCAACCAACAACAATCACTCCTGACACTCAAAGGCAAATGGTTAAGGTGAAGATTAAAGAAGAAGAACAGCAGAAACAACACGAGGAGCAGCTGTTAAGGATGGTTGATAAGGAATTTCCTAAATCCTCATCCATACAAGCTATGAAGAAACATGCTCAGAGGTTGTATGCTCTCAGATTTACTTTTCAATATCAGAAAGAGAGAGTAAGGATTTGGCCTGACCCCAGAGTTAGTGACAGAATTCATAAGAAAAATGTTCCAAGTAGATACAATGGCCAAATGAGAAAGACTGTGGATGCTGTGATAATGCTGGCCATTGTAGTCTCACCCTGGGAAATCCTTAATGATTTCAAGCGAGCTTACAGGACTAAGATGACTCCACAAACCTTGTTGGAAAACAAAATGGTGAAGAAGGGGTTAATTTACAAGAAGCTTGAAGAAATCAGAAGAAATGAGCTCCAGTTGTTACTTGAAGGTACTCATCCTGATGAGTTTGCTTACAGAGAAAAAACAACTATGGAGCTAAAGAATGGAAAGACTGTGAGATACTTGTCTGAGTACTATGGGCCTGAGTTCTTCTTTAAGAGTGAAGCTGAAGAACTCACAATAGAAGATAAAGTTGTTCTTCTTGAGGCCTATGTCAGAGAGTCTTACAGACTCATTATTGGGAAGTAGGTTTAATGATTAGGGTAACACCTCTGTGTCCAAATTCCCCAAGACAGAGTTCCCATTCATCTTTTGCCAATCAAACCTTTTGAAACCTCTTCCTAGGCCTGAGCTTGACTTGGTGATTCTGAGCTGATCCAGAAAATATGTTTGCCAATAAGTGGGACTTCAATAAGCTTAAAGGTTTTGGCTGCATTGGTTCAGGGGGAGTTTGTTGGACCAAAAGAACCAATGAGCCAGATCAGAAAAACCTTTAAGTCCCACAGACATCACAACAACTGAAGAGATCTACATCACCTGAAGACAAAGTCTGAAGATAAAGTCTGAAGACAAAGTCTGAAGACAAATGTTGAAGACAAAGTCTGAAGACCAAGTTTTCAGAAGTTGTCTCAAACAGCTGAAGTGTTTCCTTTCAGTAGTTGTAATGTTTTACTTTTCAGTAGTTTCCTTTCAGTAGTTTTATTATTGTAAAACGTCTAAAGTTCTTACACTTCAGATGTTATAGTTTCAGTAGTTGTAATTATGTTTTACACTTAGCTTTTTGTGAAGGTGTCCTCAGTTGTTGTGGACATCTTCAGTAGATTAGTTATTTTCAGTAGTTTGTTAAATCAGTTAGATGTCACTATCAAGTGACATCAGCTGACGTCACATTCCTTTATAAAAGGAATGTTGACCTAGTTGTTTTGTAACCGAAGCATTAGCGTGAATGAAAATATTCCATTAACAGAAAATTTCTCTCTCTATAATCGTCATAGTGTGATTGCATATTCATACTTATCTTGCTTAAATTTGATCTAATTTCTGTTTTATTCCGCTGCAAATTCCAATCTAATTGATCAAACTAGATCCGATCCTATCAAATGGTATCAGAGCTGGTTAATCATTGATCGATTTAACAATTGATCATTGAAACTGCTCTTTTGATATCTAAGTTTGATCGAATTAGCAAATTTGCAAGAATTGGTTATAGAGTTTGATTTTCTGTCGCTTCCGGTCAATTAATTTGAGATTCAAATTGTGTTGTTGAGTTTTTAAGCTAGACTTATTATAATCTCATTGAATTTGGTTGAATTGGTGAAAATGACTACTTCAATCAATGATCCTCACAATAGTGGCTCCTCAACTAAGCCTCCGATGCTTGTTAGAAGTGAGTATAACATATGGCAACGCCGAATGCTCCAACACCTGTCTGTTAACAGTTCAGGTTGTTGGAAGTCAACGGTTCATGGACCATATAAGCCTATGGTGAGTAATCCCGAAACCAATGAGATCATGATACATCTTGTCTGTACCAGGATGAATAGAATATCACGTCTTGTGGGCTTCACCCATGACTAAGGTACGTATACCTCCCCATCTGGGTACCCATATACGATCCATGAAGTACTATATACCATCATTCTTGCAACTCATTTGTTTATCCAACCCTCGGAATTCTTCTCCCGCAAGGTTTTCTTCTTTCAATGCCTCACTTTGTGCAATTTGGATCTGGGTTTTCAAATTCGTTTGAATAGTTAGTCCCAATGCTCGAGCACGTAGTGATTTCACACATTCTTTGCGGCTTAGAGCATCAGCCACCACGTTAGCTTTCCCCGGATGATACCGGATTTCACAATCGTAGTCACTAAGAAGCTCTACCCAACGTCGTTGTCGCATATTAAGTTCCTTCTGATCCAGGATATGTTGGAGGCTCTTATGATCTGTGTTGATGATGCATTTGGTTCCATACAGGTAATGCCTCCAAATCTTGAGTGCAAATACTACAGCGCCCAACTCAAGATCATGAGTTGTATAGTTCTTTTCGTGCACCTTAAGTTGTCGCGAAGCGTAGGCAATCACCTTATCCTTCTACATTAGCACACATCCCAATCCTTGATGTGAAGCATCACAGTACACCACAAAATCATCAGTTTCGTCTGGGAGGGACAATATCGGTGCGTTGCACAACTTCTCTTTCAACGTTTGGAACGCTTGTTCTTGTGCATGTCCCCAATCAAACTTTTTGTCTTTCTGAGTCAGCAATATTAATGGTTGCGCGATCTTTGAAAAATTCGCGATGAATTGATGATAGTAACCAGCCAATCCTAAGAATTGTCGTATCTCTGAAGGTGTTTGGGGTGCATCCCATTTCTTCACCGCTTCGATCTTGCCGGGATCTACATGAATCCCGTCCTCGTTAACCACATGACCCAAAAACTTCACTTCCCGCAACCAAAATTCACACTTCGAGAACTTGGTGAAACGTTTCTCTTCCCGTAACAGTTCCAGTATTGCCCGAAGGTGTTCTTCATGATCCTCTTTCGATCGGGAGTAGATAAGTATATCGTCTATGAATACGATCACGAACTTATCCAAGTAAGGTTTACACACCCGATTCATTAGGTCCATAAACACAGCTGGTGCGTTAGTCAACCCGAACGGCATGACTAAGAACTCATAGTGCCCATAACGAGTCCTAAACGTTGTTTTCGGTATGTCCTCCTCGAAAACCCTTAGTTGATGATATCCAGAACGAAGGTCGATCTTGGAGAAATATGAAGCTCCTTGTAGCTGATCAAACAGATCGTCGATCCTGGGGAGAGGATATCGATTCTTCACGGTTAACTTGTTCAACTCACGGTAATCGATGCACATGCGGACCGAACCATCCTTCTTTTTGACAAATAATACCGGTGCTCCCCACGGTGAGTGACTCGGTCGAATAAAACCCTTCTCTAGTAGTTCCTGCAACTGACTAGATAACTCTTGCATTTCTGATGGCGCTAACCGATATGGCGTCTTTGCTACCAGTGTAGCTCGAGGAACCAACTCTATACGAAATTCCACCTAACGTGGAGGAGGCAAACCAGACAAGTCATCAGGAAATACGTCTGGGTAGTCCCGTACCACTGGAATATCTACTAATTTTCTCTCCTCTTCCTTCTTTTCTACCACATGAGCCAGAAAAGCATAGCACTGCTTTCGTAAACTTCGGCGTGCTTTCATGCAGGAGATAAGCTTTAAGTTTCTTCCCGGTCGTTCTTGTTGAATTCTGAGTAGCTCCCCGTTTGGCAAGGGGATTCGTACTACTTTGTCCCGACAGACAATCTCAGCCCCGTGTTTTGACAACCAATCCATTCCCACGATCACGTCGAAACTTCCTAACTCAAAGGGTATCAAGTCTATATCGAAGGCATGGTTCTCCAATATAATCGAGCACTTCCTAATAATCTCATCGGCCTGAACAACCCTACCGTTGGCTATTTCTACAAAGTTGCTAGTTTCTAGCCTACTGGGACTCAAATCAAGCAATTACACAAACTCAGAAGATATAAGGCTATTATCTGCTCCAGTATCAAATAATATAGATGCGAAGTGATGATTGAGTAAATGCGTACCCGTGACAACATTCAGGTCCTGACGGGCATCGTTGGCTCCAATGACAAATGCACGTCCCCGAGCTGTGTTTCCTTGATTTGCCGGGCCTTGATTCCCAGCTATGGCCATCACCTGCTGCTGGTTGTTTCCTTGTTGACCCGGCGCCCGATTCAGTCTGGGGCACATGTTTCTGTAGTGATCAGGGCATCCACACTCATAACAGACCCTAGCATTTCCAGTGGGGTTAACCGCGTTGACCGGTGCCACCAAATTCGGCGCTGTTCTGCAGTCTTTCGCTAGATGCCTCGGGCGTCTACAGTTCGCGCATACCCGGCACTGCATTCCTGGGGGATGATGATAGTTGCACCTGTCACATTTGGGGTGCGGCCCAACATACTCTTTCTTGCCTTGCGTCACGGCCACAAAATTCCTGGTCGTCTTGGCTCTTTTATCAAATTTCCCGGCACTCGACCGACTCGTTTCCCCAACATCCTTTCTCTTCTCTGCCCCTCTTCCTAACACCCATGTTCTCACCATCTCATCAGTTAGAGCGCCAGCCTTCAGAATTGCGCTCTGGATAGTAGGAGGAGCAGCTGCTGTTACATTGCTCGGATTTGAGGCGCAAGTCCCCAAATGTACCTCTCGATCCTCTTTGATTCCGGGGTCACCAGATGTGGAACCAATCTTTCCAACTCGTGGAATCGATCAGTGTAAGTTGCGTGCCCAGCCCCCACCATGGCATGATTCCAGAATTCATGCTCCAATTTCTGCATCTCGTTGAGGGGGCAGTATTCCTCAGTGATTAGGGCCTTAAACTCATCCCACGACATCTGCATCGCTGACTCTCTTCCTCTAGCTTGAACCTGGGTGTTCCACCAGGTTAGTGCTTTGCCCTGTAATGAACACGTGGCATACTTGCTTTTCTGACTATCGAGGCACTCGCTGATGTCAATCACTGCCTCCATTTTCTAGAGCCACCTGGTCAGGGCTATCCCTCCACCTTTCCCATCAAATTCCTTCGGTTTACAAGCCACAAATTCCTTGTATGAACACCCCCTTCAAGCATTAACAACCCCAGTCTGAATACCGGCTGTTCCACCATTCCCGGTCTCCTGATTACTTTCGTTCCCAGTCGGGTTCCCATTACCTACTTCAGTTTCAATCCCACCTTGACCTCTTTCTCCACCATCCTCATTATCGTTGTCACCATCCCCGTGGGGATGGTGTTGCTGAAGAGCATCGCTCACTTGGGCCACTATAGTCGGAATCTGTGCGGCCAACTGTTGAGCGATCAAAGCTACCATATCAGAGTCTCCTGTTCCCTGATTATTACTGGCAGGACCAGCACTTGTTCTTGGTGTTCTACCTCTGCCTCTGCCTCTGCCCCTTGGGGCTTCACTCCCACCACTGTTGCTGCGGGTAACTCTTCGAGGCGGCATTTTCTAATCATAGAAGTAGTAAACACGTGAGTTTAAACCATTTCAAATTATATTGTCCACATCGTTCATCAAAGTCCAGCATTCTAAGTTAATGTCACACTTATAGTCACCACACATCACATGCAAGTCGTGTAGTTCTCACACCATGAATTGATAATGTCTCAACAATAGTCCATCATATCAATTGTAAATCCATGTATATAATCACGTTTAGTCTAGCGAAGGTTGTCTATCTCTTCCTCTTTCGAGGTTTCAGACATAACCTCCTCAGGGTCAATCTCAATGTCCGAGGTCAAGCGCAATAGCATGATCTGTGAAGATCTCTTCGGGTTTAATACCCGGATTTGATAAACCAACTCGGCGCGCAGAGGGAACGGAAGATCCAATTGAAGCATCCCATAAGGAGTGAGCACAAGGGCTCTCTCACAGGGTGAAAAGATCACATAACAGATAGGCAAACAAATCAAGTAAAGAGGAACACTATAATATGCATACAGATCCTAGCATGCAAATCTACATGAAGGTTCCTAGGTTATAGTCTAGGTCAAACGTATTGCCTAATTCTCTATAACCATTGGCTCTGATACCAATCTGTCACACCCCCGCTAAAAGCGGAAACACGAGGATGTAACGAGATCAGGATCGTCATAACACATGGTAAGCGATAGAGATGCAATATAATAAATAATGACAAGTGTGTCATGACGACACCCGACAACAAGGGGACTTGTGTCGTGTTTAGTCAATATTCACGACAACATAGCCATAAGCATAAACATGTTAAATGATTCACATAAACAAAGAAGATAACATTGTAATGTAAATTCCCACAACCCGGGAATAAGTATCAAAAGAATGTAATTGTTTAATCAGACTACAACATTGTTTCAAAATGATTGTTTGTCAAATATGTTTAGTCTCAAAAATGCATCCTAGGGTCTCCACTAAGGCAGCACACCTAGGTCCTCAGTTAGCATGATCACCTGAAAATATATGCTCAAAATGGTCAACAAAATTGTTGGTGAGCTTGTAGGTTTAAATAGTAAATAAGTAATTGATGTTGTATAGTAAATGATGTGGAATACCATGAAAACAGTTATAAGTAAGTAAAATCACATGACAATGAGCTTTGCAACCAAACCTAATGACGTACACAAAGATCTTGTCGGAATATACTCACCCAAGGGCCCATTCCTGGCCACTGTTGGTACTAACTAGTATACCAACAAACAAGGGTGGGGGTGTCAACCCAGTAGTACTACCAATACCTATCCGTCGGTTCCCACACTGGAATTAAATAGTTGCAAAGAAAGTACCACACAGCGAACTCAAGCATGTATCAGATAAGTACTCGCAAAACAGTATCACGTTGATTCCAAGTATGTAAATTGTATGTAAATTGTACAGTATTGAAAATGGGTGAGCATACTTTTCCCCCATATTTGTAAATGATTGAAATATTGTATAAGCATAAAAAGGGGCCACGAAACTCACTTGTTAAGTGGTAAGTATGAATGATCAATGTTCCCAAATGTTGTATGAAATGCACGGTCAAACACCTATTGACAGTTATTGTTAAGCATTAATGATATGTATAAAGTAAATAGTAATGTTCGGTCGGTTCGGGTTGTATCGGTTGGGTCGCGTGTAACACACACAATCAGACACACGTATTAGATCTTATGTAGATCCAAGTACTAGACATCGTCGCCATTGCTGATGATGTTTGAGTAAAAGTTCCATTGTTATTAGAGAAGTATTTGGTACATATTAATAGCTACAAATCGGTTATTGATACTTGTAAAATGTTAAGTTGATTTGATTTGGAATAACATTAGTAAGTTTGATAGCGTTAACTTAAATATTGTCATTAGCAACGGCAACCGCGTCGATGTCACTTTAACATCACACGACTTACACACACCACACACAAGGAGAAACTCACACACAACAACTTCAATCGCACAACAGGACCAGACACACAACTCAACACTCCATTCGCACGAATCAACCCTCATTCGTACGAATCAGCTTCATTCGTACGATTGAACCTTCATTCGTACGACTGGCATTCAGTCGTACCACACAACACTCAATCGCACGAATCAACCTCCATACGCATGAATCAACCTTCATTCGTACGAATCAGCTACATTCGTACGACTGAACCTTCATTCGTGCGACTGGAATTCAATCGTGCGATACGCACAATCGCACACATTCATTCGGTCGCCTGACTCAATTGCACACATTCATTCGCTCGCATGACTCAATCGCACACATTCGTTCGCTCGTATGACTCAATCGCACACATACACACGGTCACACGACTCAGTCGCACGACACACGCAGTTGCACAACTCAGTCGCACGATTGACTCAGACGCATGATTCAGTCGCACGACTCACCTAGTCGCACGGCTCAATCGCATGACAGACCCTGTCGCCTGAACAGAAAGTCGCGACTGCAGGAGGGCTGAGCAGCCTCCAGCTGCTCCGAGCATGGGTTTTACACAACAAGGACTTCAAGAAACACATTACAAACATACACAAACATGAAGCACATGCAGAAAGACATCACACGCACCCACGCGACCTCATGTGTTCGGGTTGAACTCGAACACCCGAAACCCTAGTTTGGACAGCCGTGAATAAGCAAGAAAAGGGACAACCAAGGTCGTCTACCTGCTAGAATGGAGTAGACTCGGTTGTAGACGAAGTCTCGACGGTAAAAACGAGACCAAACGGAGCGGTTTTGGTGCAAGGAGGAGGAAGAAGGGTGTAGAAGAAGAATGAAGAAGAAGATGAAGTGAATGGGGCTAGGGCTGGAAATGGGGTTTTTATACCTATCCCAAGTTTGCAAAATGTCGATTTTAGTCCCTGCACTTAACCCCCGAGTTTCCCAAATTTGTTTCGGTTGAAAACGACTTTATTAGGTTAGTTATATTAATTATAAAAACGTATTTAATTATATTTGTAACTTAAAAAATGGTTTAATTAGTGACTTTAATATTATATAAAAATGGTATATTTAGCGGTAACGATGACGAAAGTTTTAAAAGTTTTTAAAGATAGTATATGTAAACGATACGAACACAAGAATAAAGATGATAAAGAAAGTATAATATCCACATGAATAGTTTATAAAGATGAGGAATGAACGAGCGATAAAAGTTACGAAAATCAACGTTAATTGACGGACCTTTTGGTGACGGATGTCACAAGAGGTCTATTAGGCATGTACCTATTCAGGTCTCATTGACCTCTTCCTCTATCTCATCAAGCTCTCATGATGATGCTACCAAAAAGGGGGAGAGTGTTCAGAGACAAAGACATGAGGAACCACAGAGTAAAGCTCTTTTTACCTTAAATTCAAGATACCCTACCCAACAAGCTTTAGTTTTTCCTGAGCCTCCTCCAATTGTCATGCAAATGGACCAAAGGACGCTCCAAGATCTTAACAGGTTGTTTCCAAGTTCTTGATGGAATCTTTCATTGAACAGCCAAGCCCTGATATGTCTGTGATATACTTTGGAGCTCAAGAGCTTTAGAGGTTGAATGCACCCTCTACCACTGTTCAAGAAGTTGGTCAACCTAAGGTCCAAGTTGAACCTGAGATTGATTTCGAAGGGGAAACAAGGACTGATGGCCCAGCAACTGAAATAGTAGGGACAGAGAATGCATTCCCACAGACTTCCGAAGCAGAAGTCAAAGCCTCGGAAGAACTATTGCAAACTTCCGAAGCTGAGATTAAAGCTGTGGAAGGACTATTTTTTATATCTGATGATCTAGTTGTCACAGATGCAATCCTAGAACTAGCATCTAAGGTCAACAGGGAGGATTTTCTCACCCAACCACTTGCTCAAACATCATCACTAACTCCAGCCCCCATCACCACCACTCAACCTGAAACCTCTACTCAAGAACCTCCAAAGTCTAGCACTTCCAAAGACACCAAAGGGAAGAGGAAGATGACTGAGGAAGAACTAATGGAGGAAGAAAGGTTGGAGAAACTTAAAAGGAAAGGTAGACTCCCAACTGGGAAGTTGCTAGCTGCAAGTAGCAAAGCAGCTGCAGCCAACCAGGAGGCTATCAATAACAAGAAAAGGGTGGAGATCATTGACAGGCTTGTCAAGCTTGGAGCTGTTAGTGAAGATGTGCTCCTGCTACCATTAGAGGAGCTAATTGAGTTAGAGAAGCCAACTCTGCTGCAAATTCTACAAAAAGAAGAAGCAGCAAGGTTGGCCTTGGAGGAAGAGAGGGAGAGAAAGAAAAGAGAGGCTGATCAACAGCTAAGGAGTGAAAGGATAACTTTCCTAAGATCCAGGGGCTTCTCTCTAGAAGATTTGTCTCCTCACAACAATGATACGATCTTGTGGCTTTTTAATAAAGAGCAAGATCAAATGGAGAAAGAGAGAAAGAAAACTACAAAGGAGAAGCTAAGGGAGAAGAAGAAGAAGAAAGAGGAAGAAGCAGGACTCGCTGCTGCCAGGAAGATAGGTGATAAAGCCTGGATGAAGGACTATCTCCGGGCTCATGGCTTCTCTGGTAGGCAGGTGGGTCCAATGTCAGAGAAGACCTTGCAGTGACATGTCAGTGACATCAAGGCTGACATTCTCTTAGGGAGAAGGAAGGAGATGTATAGAAGGGGACACGAGATGACCTTCAAACCAACACCTCAACTTCAACCTCAACCCTAACCACAATCTGAACCAATCCCTTTCCCATTTTCCAATAACTCAACCAGCCTCTGAGCCTTACACCCCTGAACCTACACCATCATCCATACCTTCCTCCTCACCACAACCACCTATACTACCCATCCTCAAACCCAAAACACTTCCCAGAACCCAAACACTACTACCTACCCAATAACCACCCAAACCATCCCCTCAGCCTTCCAAACATCTCTCCTTAGAGGAGTTTAAGGAGATCAAGATAAAGATCATCAATTGTACAACCTTGAGTGACATCTCTTGTGAGGAGTAGTTAATCAAGCTTGTTGATGGCTCCTCATGTTCCCTCACTAGAGATCAATTCCTTGATCTGCCTGGAGGAGCATTGGACCAAGCCGCTAAACTCTTTGGCCTCAACTCAGATTCACTAAATGAAGAAGAGAAGAAGCTAAAGAAGAAGGCTGGTGACTCTGCTGGATACAAATAAATGGGACAAAGTACCAAGTCAACCCTTTGTGCCTAGAAAGAAGATTATCCAGTGGAGGTTTGAAGACTCTTCTCATAACTTTGTTGTTGAGAGAGAGAATGGAGAGCTAAACAGGCTAAATGCCTCATCTCTGTTACACTTAAGTAGATTCGACATTGCTGAGTTAGCAGAGAAGCCATTCTCCAACCCTTCCAACTCTGAGATAGCTGCTCACATCAGAAATCATCTAAGCAGTCTTCATCTGGCCGAGCAAACTGCTAGGACCAAGATAGAAGAAGAGTTGAGACTGAGAAAACTGGAGCAACCAAAACCAAAACACTTCGACAATTTTGGTACAACTTATAAAGGTCTTCCGAAGCTAAGTACAGAACTTCTGAAGGCAAATGGAGTTCTTTCGAAGCCAAATAACAGAACTTCCGAAGATCATCTTCCGAAGGAAGACTCCAGCTGCCGAAGACAAAGTCTTGGCTCTTCCGAAGTTCAAGACTTTCAAGACTTAGAAGAAATCAAGATATCAACTTCCGAAGTATAAAGATATGAAGAAGTCCTCAAGCCTCGGAAGAAGTAGCCTCTTACGAAGTATAAGTGACTTTAGAAGAACAAGTTCTTTCGAAGCCAATTAACCTTCAGAAGACACTAGTATGAACCAGTGGACATAAGTATGTCCCTTCTTACACTCCGCTGCAAGTCTCTGAGATATTGCATGGAGCTTTCCGACGCCCATGTAGTTGACCATACTTTATTCTGTTGTATACCTTTTATTAGTTAGTATACTTACTAACTTTAGTTAGTGACAAAAGGTAAGTCATGGACATGGCATGACTACCTTATCTTAGATAATACTTTATCTAAGATACCTTAACTTTAGCATTGTAGTATATCCTTTAGTCATAGGTTTCCGGCTGGTATCAAAGTATATCCGGCTGTAGGATCTAGTATATATAGTTTCTCATTGTAACTCATGTAACATGCTTGTAAGAGTCTTGTAATACTTTGACTTGAGAAGTAATATATACAAGTACCTTGAAAAATATCTCCTTGTGTTCTTTGTTACTTAGTATATTATAATTAACTCTTAGAAGGGATTCTACATCATCATCTGATCCGATTGTGTTCAAAAGTGAGTTTGAGAGAAAAACTAAGTGTTAAGTGATAAAAACCGATCCTGCAATTATGCTCAAGGTATCTCCCTGGAAAGGGATCATCAGGTTTCGAAAACGGGGAAAGTAAAGCCCAAGGTTCATAGGGCCATTCCGTATTGACACAAGGGTGGGATAGGTGGCCTACAAATTAGAACTACCCGATGAGTTGAGTCGAATTCACCCTACGTTCCATGTATCTCATCTCAGAAAATGCCTATTAGACGATGATATGGTTGTACTGCTAGAAGACATTGAAGTGGATGAATGGATAAATTATGTGGAATAGTCTGTGGCCATACTTGATTGGAAAGAGAAGCGCTTAAGGAATAAAGTGGTTCCGTTGGTACGGGTACAATGGAGACACAGAAAGGGATCAGAATCTACGTGGGAGACCGAAGAGGAGATGAGGCAATATTATCCACAATTGTTTGATGATTGACAGGTTTCCAGGACGAAACCTAAATAAGTGGGGGAGACTTGTAACACCCCGAAAAGTCAAAACGAGTCATTAATGATAATGGGCTTAATTAATGGGTATTTAATAAAGGAAAGAAATTGTCATGGGTTAAATTAGCCTTATTAGGTAATATCCTAAGGGATTAAAGGCCCATAATCAGCCCTTAAGCCACCTAACCAGCCATTATCTTCTCTATTTCTCAACCCTAGCCACCAAATTCTCAAGAGAAAAAGTGAAAACTAAGGGATTGAAAATCTGGGTGTTAGAGCATCAAACCATAAGAAAGGAGCAAGAAATCTAGGTATGAATCAGCCTCTAAACCCTTCTGCAGATCAAACCCGAATTCTAGGGTTTTGGGTTTCTGAAAGTTGCAAAGAATCGCATAAAGGTCACATTTATACGTATGAAATCATGTAAAAAGCTTAGATATAGCCTCATGGATGATAAACTAAGGGTTTGGACGTAAAAAGTTGCGATTTTGGGTTAAAAACGGGCTGGTTCGAAATTTTTATGCGTTCTGCGAAACTGTTTGTGCATACAGCAAAATTGTGTGCTCAAGATGTGAAACTGTGAGCCATGGAATTCCAACGAAAGTTGGGAGAAACTAACATGTAAAGCTAGCAGCGAAACTAACACGTAAAGCTGGCAGAGAAACTGCCATGCGAAATTGGCAGCAAAACTGGCAGCGAAACAAACAGCAAAACTGCCAGCGAAATTGGCAGCGAAACTGCTTATCTGGCAGCGAAATTGGCAGCAAATCTAGGCAGAAATTAACCTATTTGAGTGTTAACTTATCTGCAGGTAGTGTATTGTTGTCACATCCCGCCTTGACGGAACCACGAAGTGCAACTCTCATGGATTTCATAACACATGGTTAAAGCAAACATTTAACACGATGAAATTGGATACCAAATGTATAAGTTTTTAAAAACCAAAGTATTGTTTGAATACAAAATATTTACAACTATAACTCAAGTAATTGAGTAATAAATGAAAATATCCCAAAAGTTGGTATCCCAAAATTTACAATGCTTGCTAAAACCCTTTTTCCTTGACTTGAATTAATTACCTGAAAAACATGTCAGAAAATGTCAACAATAATGTTGGTGAAATCACAGGTTGTATTGGTACAATTAAATTCATTTTTTTTAAAACTTTACGATAACTAAACAAGTTCCAATTGATCATCGTAGTCGTGTCAGGACCCGCGAAAAATAATAATGTGACACCAAGAGCCTATACCCAAACCGAGTCGAAATAACCGTTTGCCCCATCCCATGTACATTCAAACAATGAGATATCCTTTTGAAAAATATGCAATCGTTCAACCTGTTGGTCGGAGGTTAGCGCGACTAACCACGAAAGGGGGTGTCAAACCCAATAGTACTATTCACATATTTCACGGCTAAGTCCATAGCTAATGGTTATAATTCGAGCTATCGGGGACTTTCATGCATGCAATAAAGAAATATAACTCAAGGTTCACACAAGGATGAATTTTGGTTGAGTCTCGTTTTCTTGGTATCAACCAATTAGAAGTAACATCTAGAAATATAAACATGTTTTTCCCCAAAATATAAATAATAAAAAGGGATTGTGAACTCACCTGATACGTCTAGCAAGTAAATTAAGCAAACAATGATATATAGCACATACTAACAATGCGACTCGGCCTACTCGAGCCCTAAAACATTTAAGACACTTTAAGGTCTAGACAATGTTACCAATACGTAAGTTGGTTGTGTATCCAATTCACCTAACTAGACCAGACGTGAATTATTATCACGCTTCTAAAAGTTCGTCTACATGACCGCCGGTGATATACTTAATTTTAAGTCTCAGTTCCGAATCTGGTTTTTGAAATAACATTTTGTTCAAATTTTATCCATAACACGTTGTGTACGGTTAATACATGTATATTATATATATATATATATATATATATATATATATATATATATATATATATATATATATTATCTATCAAAATTTTAATATTTCCATAATGTGCAACGAATTTAAGTGAATATAAATGTTTATTATATTTCCACACAAAAATATCATCTTGAAGATATCAAAGTTAAAAATATATACCGGGTTTGTTTATAAAAAAAGATATTTATAAATATATATAGTTTGAATACATACAAAACTTCTAGTCAACATTAAAAAAACTTTATGTTTTTATTAAAATTTATATTTACATTTTATGAAGATAAATTTGTAAATTGGGGTTTGTTTTTTTTATGCTAGTTTTTAGCCAAACATGATCTTGGGTGAAAGTTTTAACACAACCACTAGCATGTACCAAAAGTTAGAGTTTTTATAAGAAGAATGCTTACTTTAAGCAAGCAAAGAGAATGTATGATGGTGTAGAATGTTTTCAATATCCAGAGATCACTTCAAACACCTTCTTGAAATATATTTTTGTTTGAATTGTGGATGATATGTGTGTGTGTTTTTGGTGTCGTGAAAGCATGAATATATGTGGAAGAAATGTGGTTGTGATTACTAGAACAGAGAAAATCATGCTTAAAAGTCAAAATTTATATATATAAAATAATGGAGTTAGTATTATTATAAAGTACATGGTATGAAAGAACTAGATTTGAAAGTATGGTTAGGGTTGAGGGCTGCTCACGTAAGATGTAGTGGAGGGGTTTTGATTGAAATGGTAAGGTGGTGATGATGATTTGATTCAAGTACATGTATAAATTTAAATAATAAAACATTCTCTATTTTATTTAATAATAATATAAGAGTTTATGATTTCTTGTCATTTAGTGACTCGTCAAACCTCAAATGTATGACTATTAATATAAGACACGCTTGAGTGGTGCGTTAAATCATGTTCTACCGATAAAGACGTGAACATACTCGTAAAATAAATTGTATTGTTTCAAATACATATATGTACATATTTTTTTTGGAATCGATTAAATTGTACTACCTTTAAACATTTACTCTACAATTTTAATTATGTATCACCAACGCTCATGAGTACCAGGTTACCGTGCGAGTGACCTGATAATTTGTAAAATCACTGATATAATGTCATGTGATGAAAGGGTTTTGCTATGCATATGATGACCTAATTAACTAAAAACTAAGTCTAACATACACATGATTCACGTAATGAGATAAATGTACGAACAAGGTTTAACCTGAAATTGCTTGTTGTCACATTCTTCCCCCGTTAAAAGAATTTCGTCTCGAAATTCAGCCTATCTTATCCGTAATCGGTGCTTTCTCAAATAGTTGAGGGTATTTGCGTCTCATTAGGTCTTCACGTTCCCAAGTAAATTTTGGTCCTCTCCTTGAGTTCCATCGTATATTTACTATAGGAATGCGACTTTGTTTTAGCCTTTTGATCTCCCGATCCATAATCTCCACGGGTTTCTCCACAAAATGAAGCTTGTCATCCACTTGAATTTCCTCAAGTGGTATGATAATAGTTTCATCTGATAGGCACTTTTTCAGATTTGATACATGAAACCTGTCATGTACATTCTTGAGTTCTTGTGGTAATTTGAGTCGGTAAGCAACAGGACCAATTCTTTCAAGAATTTCAAATGGTCCAATGTAACGAGGGTTAAGCTTACCATGCCTTCCAAATCTAATAACCCCTTTCCAAGGGGAGACTTTTAATAAAAACCTTATCTCCCACTTGAAATTCCAAGGGTTTGCGTCTCACGTCGGCATAGCTTTTCTGACGATCTCGCGCGGCTTTTAGTCTATCTTGGATTTTGAAAATTTTGTCTTTCGTATCCTGAATAATTTCAGGACCAGTGAGTTGATTGGCACCAATTTCTCTCCAACACAAAGGTGATCGACACTTGCGACCATATAGAGCCTCAAAAGGGGTGGCTTTAATGCTAGTGTGATAGCTATTATTGTATGAAAATTCAGCCAAAGGTAGGTGAATATCCCACTTACTTCCAATGTCTATCACATAAGCTCTGAGCATGTCTTCCAAGGTCTGGATAGTCCTTTCGCTTTGACCATCCGTTTGCGGGTGATATGCGGTACTCATATCTAGTTGAGTACCCAATGCTTTCTGTAAGGATTGCCAAAATCTGGAGTAAATCGACTATCTCTATCAGATATAATGGAAATCGGTACTCCATATCTTGAGACAACTTCTTTCAAATAGACCCTAGTCAACTTTCCATCTTGTCAGTCTCTTTGATTGGTAGGAAATGCGCAGACTTTGTCAACCGGTCGACATTTACCCATATTGTGTCATAACCATTTGATGTCTTAGGTAATTTCATAATGAAATCCATAGAAATTTTCTCCCATTTCCATTGGGGTATCTCTGGCTGATGCAACAACCCTGATGGTTTCTGGTACTCTGCCTTGACTTTAGAGCAAGTCAGGCATTTACCAACGTAGGTGGCGATTTCAGCCTTCATGTTGGGCCACCAATACAGTTCCTTGAGATATTGATACATCTTGTCCGAACCAGGGTGAATTGAGTATCTAGATTTATGCAGCTCATCCATCACTAACTTCCTCAAGTTTCCATAGTTCGGTACCCAAATTCTATCCATGAAATAACGAGCCCCGTCAGATTTAATTTCCAATTGTTTGTCCATGCCTCGCAAGGACTCATCTTTCAAGTTCTGTTCCAATAACGCCTCGCGTTGAGCATCACATATTTGAGTAGTGAGACTTGTATGGATAATCATTCCTAATGCTTGCACCCTAGTGTTTTAACCCGTTCTTTCCTACTCAAGGCATCTGCAACCACGTTTGCTTTGCCAGGATGGTAACGAATATCATAGTCGTAGCCATTAAGTAACTCAACCCATCTTCGTTGTCTCATGTTCAATTCCTTCTGGTCAAATATATGTTGTAGATTTTATGGTTGGTAAAGATAGTGCACTTTGTACCATATAAGTAATGCCTCCAGATCTTAAGTGCAAATACCACAGCCCCCAACTCTAAATCATGAGTGGTGTAGTTTTTCTCATGAACCTTAAGTTGTCGAGATGCATAGGCTATGACTTTCTCTTTCTGCATAACACACAACCTAACCCTTGGTGTGATGCATCACAGTACACCACAAAATTTTTTGTTCCTTCTGGAAGGCTAGAATAGAAGCACTGCACAATTTTTGTTTCAGCACTGCACAGTTTCGCTGGCAGTTTCGCTGACAGTTTCGCTGCCAATTTCGCTGACAGTTTCACTGCCAGTTTCGCATGGCAGTTTCGCCCAACTTTCGTTGGAATTTTCATGGCTGCGAAATTACCTGCGAAACTATAGTTTCGCAGAACACCCACAGTTTCGCAGCTTGAACATGCAATTTCGCTGGATGCATACACAGTTTCGCAGATCGAGCTGAAATGACTAACCAACCCATTTTTAACCCAAAATCGCAACTTTTTACGTCCAACCCTTAGTTTATCATCCATGAGGCTAAATCTAAGCTTTATACATGTTTTCATACGTAAAAATGTGACCTTTATGCGATTCTTTGCAACTTTTCAAAACCCAAAACCCTAGAATCCGAGTTTGATCTACAGAAGGGTTTAGAGGTCGATTACCTGGATTTGTTGCTCCTTTCTTGTGTTTTGATGCTCCAACACCCAGATCTTCAATCCCTTGACCTTTGAAGCTCCAAATCTTGAGTTTCCTTCACTTTCTCTCTCTACTTTCTCTCTCTATGAATTTGGTGGCTAGGGTTGCAAATGATGCAGATGGAGGCTGATTTGGTTGCTTAAGGGCTGATTATGGGCCTTTAATCCCATAGGCTACTACCCAATAAGCCTAATTTAGCCCATGGCCATTTCCTTACCTTATTAAATACCCAATAATTAAGCCCATTATCCTTAATGACTCGTTTTGACTTTTCGGGGTGTTACAATCTCATTGTTATTTTAAATCATCTTATCGTCAATTTAACTTTTTTTGAAATTATAAAATCCATTATCCGATACTCATAAAAGTTTTCAAAAATCTTTTAGCATGTCTTCTCGTCAAAACCGATCTCGATCTGGAAACTCTGGCCGCAAGATTGCTGCCATTGTGGCACGTGAAGTTGCTGCCGACATCCCGACACTACTTACCCATCTGAATCAAGGCACTAACCCTGTTGAAAATCCAGTTGTACCTAACCCTCCACGAGCTTGTACTTAAAGGCACTTTAGTTCTTGCAATCCCACCAAGTTCAGCGGGACCGAAGGAGCCACTGGGCTTTTACAGTGGTTCGAGATTATCGAGAATACTTTCCTCAATAGTGAGTGTCCCGAGAATCTTAAGGTTCGCTATGCTACAAGTGTACTTTAAAAGAGAGCACTCACTTGGTGGAACGGGGAGAAACGAACCCGTGGAACTAATGCTGCTATGGCATTGACTTGGAATGAAGTCAAAGAACTCATGACTCGAGAATTCTATCCAAGAAATGAAATCAAGAAACTGGAAGCTGAATTCTGTGATTTATCCCAGGAAAGTGGAGAAAATCTAGTCTATACCAACAGATTCCATGAATTGAGTCTTCTTGTTCCTCATTTAGTCACTCCACTATCTCGAGCCATTGAGAAATACATCGGTGGTCTTCCTATGCAAATTCAAGATACCGTTTGCGGAAGAAATCCTGTAACCCTGGAAGACACTATCCGACTAGCTGCCCAATTGACCGACAATCATGTCAAAGCTAGAACATTGACAAGGAAGGGAAGTAAGAAGGAAACTGAGAAGCCTTCTACTGAAAAGACCAAAGAAGACGAGTCTGAAACTTCTAATGACAAGAAGAGGAAGGTTAAGTCTCAAAACTTTGTTGTGGTTACCCCTACCGTTCCAGTTAATCAATTTGCACCAACTCATCCATCAGTTTTTGTTAATCAAGCTCCGACAAAGAAACCATATACTGGACCTTTTCCACAATGCAACAAATGCAAGTATCATCATCATGTTCACACACAATGTCGTCAATGCACCAATTGTGGATATTTTGGTCATACTTCCAACACATGCAAGAATGTTGCTAACGCTCAAGTTAATGCACTTGTCATTCAACATCCTCTTATGATTACTCAAGGTCGAGCATGCTACCAATGTGGTGATCCAAATCACTTTCGCAACCAATGCCCTCAACTCGTTAACACTGTTCCTGTGGCTGAAGGACGTGCTTTTAACATCAATGCTCATCAAGCTCAAAACAATAATGATGTAGTGAACGCTACATTCCCGATCAACAACCAATAAGTGTTAGTCTTAATTGATGTCAAATGCCAATAAAAGATGTAGCTTTAGCGTTTACGTTATTGATGTTAATGCCCAAACAAAATTTATATGTCTTTGTTACATTCATCAAGTCAAGTTTGTACTTATTTCTTTATCTCCTTATGTGTAAGGCCCCGTTTCCGGGACGCTTACAATTGGTCATTCATCGCACATAAAACAGTTAATTACATTTGTCTCATAAAAATATTGCAGCGGAAACATTCAAAAATGACATCTCATTTCATTATAAACACTTTTGCCAAATAATACACCATTATCCGATTACAAAATACATGTTTGCATTATAACACAAAAGCTTTATAAATGGATGCCATCCCAAAAGAGCTGAGTAGCCTCGCGGTGCCATCCTCAGCAAACATTACCTGCCAACTGGAAAACATATAAAAGTCAACGTTGCTGAGTGAGTTCTAGTTTTATTATAAAACATACTTTATTTTCATATAAAACCGCTCGTTACTTTTGCATGATCACACATCATACGTACGCATAGATAATATCATTATTATCTTCTTCATTCATTCTTTCATTCATTCGTTCCATATAACTTTACTTGCGCATCGGACATCATCCGTACCAATACCATATGCTACACCCCGATCAGTCTTAGCTACCGGGCCGAAGTCAATAAATGAACAGCTAAACGTATGCCACGGTACTAGGGGTAAGCGGTAGAGGTTCTACATTAATGGTCAATCACAAAGAAGGACCCGTTATCCGATGCAGGCAAGACGTTTCATTTCTTTCCACTTTACGTTACATAATACTTCATTTCATTCATCATAATACGTAAAGCCATAGGAAAGATAATATACATCATACTAAGGAACATTAACATGCACCAACATCACATCATACAGGGCAACATCATACATACATATCATGCATCATACATAAACATGCAACATCATCATTACTAAGCCCTACATGCTTTCTAAGGCCATAACAATTATCTTACATGCTCTTACGGGAACCTTTACGTCAAAACTTACATCTGCACTTTCCCCCGAAAGCCAAAAGTCTAACTACACTTTCCTTCGGGTGCAACAGCTCTATTCGTGCGTATGGACACCCTTCAGTCGCATGGCCTTCATGCGACTGAACATCATGCGATTGGACTCAAGCGGATGAACATCTATGCGAATGAACATCCAGTCGTGCGTATGGGCCTCATGCGGATGGAACTAATGCGAATGAGCAACTATGCGACTGATCTAATGCGAATGAACTTATGCGACTAAGCACTTATGCGACTGAACCCTCAGTCGCATGACTACCCATGTGACTGGACTCCCAGTCGTGCGAATGAAATCTTAGTCGTGCGATTGAACCCTCAATCGTACGAATGAATCCCAATCGTGCGAATGACCCTCAATCGCCTCTCAATCGGCCGTATGGCCTCCATTCGGTCGCCTAGCCCTAGCTGATGCAGAATGGAGTTCATCCCGAACCCAATCTGCCATTTTCGGCCTCCAAGCTCATCCAAACCCATTCTAAGCCTAAATTAACCCTCCTGGACCTTAGGAATGCATACCATAACACCATACAAGCACACACAAGCCCGGAAACATACACGAAACACATCACACACATCACACCCAAATGGGTCAAACACATACACACACAAAAACAGGTTTTTGATGCTTTCCAGCCCCAAAATCGGTTGAAAACAAGTAAAAGTGGGGTCCTAGAACTCACACAAACGAGCACAACGACAAGGGCTTCGATTTGGCTTGCTACCCAACGAGTTTGGCCACCCGAATCACCCGAACCGACCCTTTTTCCTCTTTTCTTCTCCTTTCTCTCTTCTCTCTATGTGGCTGAAATATGAGTGTGGGGGAGAGGGTAAGGGCTACCCTCTCCCTTATATACCCCCACTCGCCCGACTTTCTTTCGTTGGCGAGTTTGGTCCCTCGACTTTGGACTTTATTTCTTTTCTTACTTCGTCGGCTTCAAAATAATAAATAAGCGGGTGTTACAAGTCCACCCCCTTAAATAGGTTTCGTCCCCGAAACCTGTTATTCTTCGAACAAACGTGGATAATGCTGTCTCATTTCTTCCTCAGTCTCCCACGTTGACTCGGATCCCTTCCTGTGCTTCCACTGTACACGCACAAGAGGAACCACTTTATTCCTCAGCCTTTTCTCTTTCCAATCGATGATTGCCACTGGTTGCTCCACATAGTTGAGCCGTTCATCTACTTCAATATCCTCCAGTGGACCAATCATATCTTCATCGGCTAAACACTTCCTTAGATGAGATACATGGAATGTCGGGTGAATTCCACTTAACTCATCTGGTAATTCTAATCTATAGGCCACCTCTCCTACTCGAGCAATGATTCGGAAAGGGCCTATATACCTTGGGCTCAATTTGCCCCGCTTTCGGAAGCGAATGATACCCTTCCAAGGTGAGACCTTCAACATAACCCGGTCACCCACCTGGAACTCAATCGGCCTGCGTCGTTTATCAGCATACGACTTCTGTCTATCTTTGGCTGCCTTCATGAAGGCTTTTATCTTCTCAAGCTTCTCAGTCGTAGCTTCGATTACCTCGACGCTCCCCAATTCCTTTTGACCAATATCACCCCAACATACGGGTGTTCTGCATCTCCTACCGTATAGCATCCCGTATGGAGGCATACCAATGCTGGCATGATAGCTGTTGTTGTATGAGAACTCGGCTAACGGTAGGTGGTCATCCCAACTTCCACCAAAATCAATCACACATGCCCGAAGCATGTCTTCCAGTGTCTGAATGGTCCTTTCTGACTGACCATCAGTCTGGGGATGATAAGTCGTGCTGATATGTAACCTCGTCCCCATAGCGTCGTGGAATTTCTTCCAAAATTTAGATGTAAACCGGGTGTCGCGATCCGACACAATAGACACCGGCACACCATGACGAGTTACAATTTCCTTGATGAACAGATCAGCCAACCTCTCTGATGAATATGTCTCGCGGATCGGTAGGAAGTGAGCACTCTTCGTCAAGCGATCAACTATCACCCATATGGCATCATACCCCTTCGGGGTACGCGGCAGCTTTGTGATGAAATCCATGGTGATGTGCTCCCACTTCCATTCCGGTATATCCAAGGGTTGTATCTTCCCATACGGCTTTTGGTGCTCGGCCTTCACCTGTAAGCAAGTAAGACACTTACTCACATACTCCACCACATCGCGCTTCATACCCGGCCACCAATAATCTTTCTTCATATCATGGTACATTTTCGTGGCACCAGGATGAATGGAGTATCGAGTCTTGTGGGCTTCATCCATGATCTTCACCCGTAGATCCCCAAAACGAGGAACCCACACACGACCGAATCGGGTTCTAACACCGAGCGTGTTTTCACCCAATTCCCCAACCAGACCTCTCATCCTTTCAGAGTTAAGATGATCTTCTTTCAATGCCTCATCTTGAAACTCTTTGACCTGCTTCATCACATCCGAGGTCATAATCAACTAGTATGCTTTCACCCGAATCGGCTCGGGCCTTTCTTTCCGGCTAAGGGCGTCAGCCACCACATTGGCCTTGCCCGGATGGTAGTGAATCTCGCAATCATAGTCTTTTATGAGCTCCAACCATCGTCTCTGCCTCATGTTCAAATCCTTCTGCTCAAAGAAGTATTTCAGACTCGTTCAAATCCTTCTGCTCAAAGAAGTATTTCAGACTCTTGTGGTCGGTGAATATGGTGCACTTCATCCCGTAAAGATAGTGCCTCCAAATCTTCAACGCAAAGACCACAGCTGCTAGCTCCAAGTCATGAGTAGGATAATTGATCTCATGAACCTTCAGCTGTCGGGATGCATAGGCTATAACCTTTCCTCTTTGCATTAACACGCACCCCAACCCCGAGTAGGAAGCATCAGAATAAACCACCAGATCTTCACTTCCATCGGGTAAGGACAGAACTGGAGCTTGAGTCAACCTCGCCTTCAGTTCTTCAAACGCCTTCTCTTGAGCCTGACCCCATATAAACTTTACATCTTTTCGGGTCAACTTAGTTAGTGGAGAAGCAATCTTAGAGAAGTCTTGGATAAATCTTCTATAATAACCCGCCAAACCCAAGAAACTACGAATCTCGGATGGCGCCTTTGGCGACTTCCACTGCATGACCGCCTCCACATTTGCCGGGTCCACCATAATCCCGTCAGGATTTACCACATGACCCAAGAACTGAACTTCGCGCAACCAGAATGCTCACTTGGAGAATTTAGCATACAACTTCTCCCTTCTCAACGTCTCTAGAACCTCTCGAATGTGACCGACATGCTCTGCTTCGCTCCTCGAGTAAATCAGGATATCATCAATAAACACGATCACTGATTTATCCAACATCGGCCGACACACTCGGTTCATCAAATCCATAAAAGCAGCTGGCATATTGGTCAAACCAAAAGACATGACGAGGAACTCATAGTGACCATAGCGCGTGCGGAAAGCTGTTTTAGGGATATCTTGTTCCTTCACCTTCAACTGATGATAGCCAGATCGAAGGTCTATCCTTGAAAACCAACTGGCACCCTGAAGCTGATCGAACAAATCATCTATCCTCGGTAAGGGGTATCGGTTCTTCACCTTCAACTTGTTCAGCTTGCGGTAGTCGATGCACATCCTCATACTACTGTCCTTCTTCTTTACGAACAGGACCGGAGCACCCCAAGGTGAGATACTCGGTCTAATGAACCCCTTATCAAGCAACTCTTGCAACTGCTCCATCAACTCTTTCATCTCTGTCGGAGCCAACCGATACGGTGCTTTGGCGACAGGTTGGGCACCCGGTATCAGATCAATCTGAAACTCGATCTCTCTGTCAGGTGGCACTCCTGATAAATCTTCTGGGAACACGTCTGGAAAATCACACACAACCGGTACATCGGCTAGTTGTGGTGTTGGCGTATCCACATCCTTTACATAGGCCAAGTAGGCACTACAACCACGCCTCATACACTTTCCCGCCACCGCCATCGAGATCACCTTCGGAATCGTAGTAACCCGATCACCATAAACCGTCACTGAACTACCGTCAGGCACCGACAACTGAATCATCTTCTTGCGACACACAATGTTCGCCTCGAAGTCCGCTAGCCAATCCATCCCAAGAACCAAATCAAAACCACCTAAGGCCATCACGAATGGTCTAACAGGAAACTTATGACCCTCAAGCTCCACGTCACAGTTCCCTATCATCTCAGAAACCCTGGTAGACTTACCTATGGCAGTTTCTACATCAAAGGGCGCATCAACACGTCTACTACTAACAGGCAGCTTAGCACAGAAAGCAGCAGAAATAAAACTCTTACTAGCACCAGAATCAAATAACACAGAAGCTAAAGTTTGGTTCACTAGAAACGTACCGGACACAACATCAGGGTCTGTCCTAGCTTCCTCTTGTGTCATGGTGAATGCCCTGGTGCTCGCCCTCGGTCCTTCACCTCCCGTCCTCTTCGCCCCGGAACTCTCAGCCCTCGGCTTCTTACAATCCCTGCTCATATGACCAGTTTCCCCACAGTTAAAACATTTGCCCGACAGGCAATCCTTCGCCATATGCACTGTCTTCCCACACTTGAAGCACACATTCGATCCCATCCTACATTCTCCCGCATGCTCCCTTCCACACTTGCCACACCTCCTCGACCCCGCTCCCGTTGTGGCCACGCGACGGTCATCCACCCGTGCCTTTTTGTTACCCGTCGAGGCATCACCCCGACCAAACCTCTTCCCGTTCCAGTTCCGATCACCACCACCCCTCTTATTTGCTTCAGTCACCACCACTTCCCTCTCATCATATAGTCTTCCGGCCAAATCGACCGCCGACCTAAAAGTTCTTGGCCGGGCGGCGATCATATGCCGGCGAACATCCACCGGTAAGCCCCAAATGTACCTCTTGATCTTCCGAGAAAGAGGCGTAACCTGATCCGGCACCAACCGTGCCATCTCATTGAACTTGGTAGTGTATTGCTGGTGTGTCATGGATCCCGCCTCCAGCTGCAGGAACTCCCTCTCTATCTTATCCATCTCCCTGTGAGGACAGAACTCCTCAATCACCATCTTCTTCAGTTCGGGTCATCTCATTCTCCCGATTGCCCGGTTACCCTCCGCTTGGACAATGTTGTCCCACCAGCATAGTGCCGAGTCCACAAATGAATGAGTGGCGAACTTCACCTTCTGATCTTCCCGCCACTCGCTGATGTCGAGAACAGCCTCCATTTCTCTCACCCATCGGTAAGCAGCGGCAGCGTTGCCATTACCGTCGAAGGTAGGGGGCTTGCATCTCATAAACACCCCATAGTTACAGCCTCGTGCCACCTCTCGCACAGGCTCATCCTCCTCTTCCTTGTCTTCGTTATCAGAGTCCCCCGAAGACCTGTTTCTCTCCTTTCTTTCTCCTTCCTTCACCGCCTTAATGACTTTGGTCACCATAGACGGTAAGATTGTCTGCATGACCTGGTGTACTTCTTCAACAACAGCCTCCTTTACCGAGGCCCTCAGGTTTGCACTCTCATCCCCAGCTTCCGGATGAGGAGTCTCTGGTTCCTCAGGAACCACCTTCTCGACTCTTGGTCTCCCTCTCTTGGGTCGCGGCTCAACATCAGGCCCACCACGGCCTCCACCCCTAAATGCTTTAGAAGATCTACCTCCAACCATTCTCTAACTCACACTGAAAGATTCAAACACCAACACGGTCATTCAAGGAAACAACTCAGTTTATGTCAAGTATAGTAAGTCCCTAATTATAGTGGCCAGTTGTGATTAGCCACTTACTTTACTCTTCATACCCCAAGTATTACCTGTCCTGCCTACATCAGTATTTCAATCTACATACAACACATACCCACATACCATGCGCACATAAAACCGGTTAACTTTTAAGAAAATACCTGATGGCACGCAGCTACTCAGATTGGCATCCCATTCCCCTTTCGTCCCACAAAGAAGGACCCGTTATCCGATGCAGGCAAGACGTTTCATTTCTTTCCACTTTACGTTACATAATACTTCATTTCATTCATCATAATACGTAAAGCCATAGGAAAGATAATATACATCATACTAAGGAACATAACATCACATCATACAGGGCAACATCATACATACATATCATGCATCATACATAAACATGCAACGTCATCATTACTAAGCCCTACATGCTTTCTAAGGCCATAACAATTATCTTACATGCTCTTACGGGAACCTTTACGTCAAAACTTACATCTGCATTTTCCCCTGAAAGCCAGAAGTCTAACTACACTTTCCTTCGGGTGCAACAGCTCTATTCGTGCGTATGGACACCCTTCAGTCGCATGGCCTTCATGCGACTGAACATCATGCGATTGGACTCAAGCGGATGAACATCTATGCGAATGAACATCCAGTCGTGCGTATGGGCCTCATGCGGATGGAACTAATGCGAATGAGCAACTATGCGACTGATCTAATGCGAATGAACTTATATGACTAAGCACTTATGCGACTGAACCCTCAGTCGCATGACTACCCATGCGACTGGACTCCCAGTTGTGCGAATGAAATCTTAGTCGTGCGATTGAACCCTCAATCGTACGAATGAATCCCAATCGTGCGAATGACCCTCAATCGCCTCTCAATCGGCCGTATGGCCTCCATTCGGTCGCCTAGCCCTAGCTGATGCAGAATGGAGTTCATCCCGAACCCAATCTGCCATTTTCGGCCTCCAAGCTCATCTAAACCCATTCTAAGCCTAAATTAACCCTCCTGGACCTTAGGAATGCATACCATAACACCATACAAGCACACATAAGCCCGGAAACATACACGAAACACATCACACACATCACACACATCACACCCAAATGGGTCAAACACATACACACACAAAAACAGGTTTTTGATGCTTTCCAGCCCCAAAATCGGTTGAAAACAAGTAAAATTGGGGTCCTAGAACTCACACAAACGAGCACAACGACAAGGGCTTCGATTTGGCTTGCTACCCAATGAGTTTGGCCACCCGAATCACCCGGACCGACCCTTTTTCCTCTTTTCTTCTCCTTTCTCTCTTCTCCTCTCTATGTGGCTGAAATATGAGTGTGGGGGAGAGGGTAAGGGCTGCCCTCTCCCTTATATACCCCCACTCGCCCGACTTTCTTTCGTTGGCGAGTTTGGTCCCTCGACTTTGGACTTTATTTCTTTTCTTACTTTGTCGGCTTCAAAATAATAAATAAGCGGGTGTTACATTATGTTAATTCGTGACAAAACCAATCTATTGTCTTGCACCGTCTGAAATATAAAAGTTGTTAGCCAAAAGCCCAATCCCATTTATGATTCTATTCGTTTTGTCAAGAAATTTCCAAATATCATCACCTTTCTATATAAAGTCTTCTCCTGATTAAATTTCGGGATGAAATTTCCTAAAGTAGGGGAGACTGTAACATCTGCCCATTTTGAAACTAAAACCCAAACCCGAATCCATTTTAGTCAATATCGGAAACCAAATTCATTTTGTGATTATTTAATTTACCTTAATGTTTCAAACACAACAATTATGTCATTTAAATTTTTATTAGTGAATTCCCTTCATAATCTTATAATGTCTCATAAATAATTTTATGAAACTTAATTCATTTAATTTCCAAGAATTATCTGATCCAGAATCATTCTCCAACCTGCTTTTAGTCAGGTTAAAAAACAAAATTTGAATGTTTTACAAAGAGTATAGATTTTATTACTAATCAATAGTTTTAGTTATAAAGTTATAATAAATATTTATATTGTGAAGTTTTTATAAAAGTTATAAATAATTATTTGATTCATTATTCAAATTAGTTGTATAAGTCCAGGTTGATGAAAGTTTCTTTTTAAAATAATAAACAATTCAAACTTGAGGGACCATAAGTGTAAGTTTCTTTTAAACCCAAACCCCCTCCCCGTCAACCCTTGTTTCTCCGGCCAAAACTCCGGCGGCCCCAAAACCATTCCAAACACCGATTTTAACCCTACAAAATTGATGAATTGGCTTCGCGAGTCAGTTTCGAATCTGTGACCGGTTAGAAATCGAATTCAAACATTGTCTTTGTATGTTCAATTTGAAACTGATAACCCCTTTCAAATCTTGATCTGTTTCAACTCAGATTCAATCGAATTAAACCAATTGTATGACCAGAAACGCTTATCTAGTCAACTCGAATTCAAATGACTGATTAATTACAATTGAAACCAAATAAAACTCGTCAAACTAAATCAAAACAACCGAATCCATTCCATTATATCCATCAACTTGAAATGGAGCAAAATTGGATCTATTTAAGTGAATAAAACACTCCATAGGACTCTCAATTTCATCTAAAACACTCACACATATCATTATCGACAATCAACTACAGTCGCAACCTGCCACAAGTCAAACTCTATATTCGAGACAATCTCAATCGAATTGGTTTTGGGCTTTTCATCATCGTCATCTAGGGAAGCTTTGCACGCATCTAATTGGATTGTTATCATAACAAAACTCCCCAAAGCAGATTCCATCGGTCGCGACCCATTTCTCTGTATTCTTCATCGAATTCGTCTTCAATTCGGGTAATTTGATACACATCCATACTCGTTTAATCACGTTAATCAAAAGCCCTATGATTGATCTGGTTATCAACAATCTAGGGTTCTGAGGAAATTGGGGTTTGTTTAAAATAACACTTTTGTTAACTAAAAACCAAAATAAAACAGATGTGGGGCTTCAGCCCAATGGTAACACACGCAACATTCAAACAGGGGACATGGGTTCGAATCCGAGCGCCCTACACCATTTTAAAACGTTTTTCTTTTGCATTTTTAATTCCAGAAAATTAGCAATCTATTATATAAAAAAAATTATTTCATCAAACAACCTTGACCTAAAAAAATTATTATTATTTAATTTTTTTGGAAATTATTAAAACAACTTAATTTTATATTTTTACTAATTATAAAACATCATTAATATTATAAAATATTATAAATTCATTTATAGGTAATAAATTTTATTCAAACTATTTCGAATCATTATAATCCAATGTCTTGTAATGATAAAATTTTTTATTATTTATTTTTGACCAAAACTAAATAATTAATTATTAAATTGGTTATTTCTCACACTTTAATACTCATACATTATTTAATCAATTTTTTTAAAAAAAATTAAATATTTAGATAATATTTAGTACGATAACTTCACAAACTTTTTCAATATCATTATCAATCTTAGTTTATCTATTTTCTAAATACATTATTCTTAAACTAGTTATTAAAAACCCTCAAATCATAATTGTAACCCTAATTCATATGTATTCTTTAATCATTATATTGCTTTAATCTAAGACACCATTCCTTAGGGTAAATTCGTGAGGGAACTGTTGGTGTCTAATCTTGCATATTATTCAAACCATACTAATATACCATGTGAGTATTCATTGCCCATTTTTATATTTTATATTTTGGGGAAATCATGTGATTCAATATTGAATTATTGTTATTCATTGTTATTCTATTTCATTCTAAATTCAATTCAATGCATGCTATGTTATTACTTGCAATTATGTGTTCATAGTTAGATAAACTTGGTGATACGATCATTAATTCATGCAACCATGGTAACAATGATAGATCTATTGGTTTGACAAACCCACCCCATTTGTTTAGACGCGTGGTGATTGAAACCGGAATCATTCATTCTATAAGTCTTCGTCTGCGGACCGAGTCAAGTCAGTCATTAGGTTTGATTGTGTTGGTTTGTCTTTTATGTTACATTATTGCATTATAAGTCTTGACATTGCCATGTGAATTGAATTGGTTACAATCATTTTAATCAATTTATATATGTATAAAAACCTGTGTTTACTCACTGACTAATTCGTTAGCTAACTCGTTACTTTTTCACATGATTTCAGGAATGAAGATTAATAGACTTCTAAATGCACACTTAGGATTTGGACTTAGTCAAAGTTAAAGACAAATTTCATAATATTTTTAATTGATTGTATTGTATTGATTGATTGGTATTAATCAATGAAAGTGACATTTAATATTATTTCAACGTATTTATTACCATGTGCTATGAGTAATCGATTCATATTCGTCCGCCCTGATGATTCCGCCATCGGTCGGGGTGTGACAAGCGTTACTGCTATCTGTATCGAAACTAGCTGAGCAATATCCTCAGGACTCATAGGTGTTGTTCCTCCCTGGTTGTTGCCGGTTGTCCTCCTCTTTGGTGCCATATTTTCTTTCTAATACATGTGATAAAAAGAAATGAGATAATTTATAATACTAATGTCATCATATGGGTACAAATGTAAACAACCAAAACAAACACCACAGTACATAGATGAACTAAACTTGTTACAATAGTTTGCCAAATACGAAAGATGGATGGGATACATAGCCCATCGGTACAACTTTTCATCTAGCAATATCTAGTGAGCACAACCCGCTCACATAGGTCTAATGTATAAGGTGCGAGAATACTCCTATGAGAATAGCAACTCCAGCAAGAACAACACTAACGCCTGCAAGTGCTACTGCTGAATCAGCCCTGTGCTCAGCTGCATTGGCTCTGTCAGTTGTTGTAGTGGCTCTCTAATTAGCCGTTGTGGCTCTTTCCTCGGCTGTAATGACACGCTGATGAAGCACATCCAAAGACTGATCATCAAGATCTATACGGGCATCTAGATCCTCCACCTCATCACAAAGGAACTGAATCTGCTCATCATGTGTGTTGCTACGAGCTACAAGTCTCGGGACTGTAACTTCCACATGCTCACCAATGCTAGAAAGTGATGGTGGTGGTTGTGATGACTCACCAATCTCATAAGTGGAGGGAGTCCCCTCTATATCTCTCCAGTCGGTTAACACTGATGGCATCCACGTCATCTTGCGAGCCTGGGATCTCCTCTTCAACTTCTTTTGTGCTGGCTGGACAACTAGATCATCGTCTTCAGGAGTAGACAATGTGTGTGACCTCTTAGGAGGCAACCGAACCCTTTTACGTGTCGTCAGAATAGTGATCATCCCACGATACTCCCGAGGGCAAACAGGGGAAAGGATAGGATTGGGCGTCACCTCTTGTGTCTCTTCCACCAACTCCTCATCAGAACTCATAGCAGGTAACTCCTCTGGTTCCTCCTCTAAGACAACCTCATGAGTCCGGGCGCTCTCATCGTCTTAGCTATCATCGTCGCTCACATGTGGAAAGAGTGATGCCGCTGATCTGGATGGTGATGTCGTGAATGATGATGGGGTTAGTGGTGCATACTGGTACTCCTCCTCAGTGTCAGAAATAACGATAGGCTAAAGCTTGACGACATGACTGGGATAACTATACCCATATAAATTTTCAAGCATGAGCCATGGTATGAATGCAAATATATTAATATTATTCATGCATAAAAAACACCTTAAATGAGGGTTCTTAGGTTATAGTCTAGGTTTACTAAGACAACCTAGTTCGCTATAACCATTGGCTCTGATACCAATCTGTCACACCTCGCCTCGACAGAACCGCGAAGTCCCTCTCATGGATTTCATAGAAAATGGTTAAAGCAAACATTTAACCAATGAAATTGGATACCAAATGTATAAGTTTTTACAAACCAAAGTATTGTTTGAAAACAAAAGATTTACAACTATAACTCAAGTAATTGACTAATAAATGAAAATCTCTCAAAAGTTGGTATCCCAAAATTTACAATGCTTGCTAAAACCCTTTTTCCTTGACTTGAATTAATTACCTGAAAAACATGTCAGAAAATGTCAACAATAATGTTGGTGAGATCACAGGTTGTATTGGTACAATTAAATTTATTTTTTTTGAAAACTATACGATAACAGAAAAAGTTCCAATTGATCATCGTAGTCGTGTCAGGACCCGCGAAAAATAATAATGTGACACCAAGATCCTATAACCAAACCGAGACGAAATAATCGTTTGCCCCATCCCATGTACATTCAAACAATGAGATATCCTTTTGAAAAATATGCAATCGTTCAACCTGTTGGTTGGAGGTTAGCGCGACTAACCACGAAAGGGGGTGTCAAACCCAATAGTACTATTCACATATTTCACGGGTAAGTCCATAGCTAATGGTTACAGTTCGATCTATCAAGGACTTTCATGCATGCAATAAAAAAATATAACTCAAGGTTCACACAAGGATCAATTTTGATTGAGTCTCATTTTCTTGGTATCGACCAATTAGAAGTAATGTCTAGAAATATAAACATGTTTTTCCCCAAAATATAAATAATAAATAGGGGTTGTGAACTCACCTGATACGTCTAGCAAGTGAATCAAGCAAACAATGATATATAGCACATACCAACAATGCAACTCGACCTACTCGAGCCCTAAAACTTTTAAGACACTTTAAGGTCTAGACAATGTTACCAATACGTAAGTTGGTTGTGTATCCGATTCACCCAACTAGACCAGACATGAATTATTATCACGCTTCTAAAAGTTCGTCCCATGACCGCCGGTGATATACTTTATTTTAAGTCTCAGTTTCGAATCTGGTTTTTGAAATAACATTTTGTTCAAATTTGATCCATAACACGTTGTGTACGGTTTATACATGTATATATATATATATATATATATATATATATATATATATATATATATATATATATATATATATATATATATATATATATATATATATTATCTATCAAAATTTTAATATTTCCATAATGTGCAACGAATTTAAGTGAATATAAATGTTTATTATATTTCCACACAAAAATATCATCTTGAAGATACCAAAGTTAAAAAATATAACGGGTTTGTTTTATGAAAAAAAAAGATATTTATAAATATATATAGTTTGAATACATACAAAACTTCTAGTCAACATTAAGAAAACTTTATGTTTCTATTAAAATTTATATTTACATTTTATGAAGATAAATTTGTAAATTGGGGTTTGTTTTATTTATGCTAGTTTTTAGCCAAACATGATCTTGGGTGAAAGTTTTAACACAACCACTAGCATGTACCAAAAGTTAGAGTTTTTTGAAGAAGAATGCTTACTTTAAGCAAGCAAAGAGAATGTATGATGATGTAGAATGTTTTCGATATCCAGAGATCATTTCAAACACTTTCTTGAAATAGATATGTGTTTGAATTGTGGATGATATGTGTGTGTGTGTGTGTTTTTGGTGTCGTGAAAGCATGAATATATGTGGAAGAAATGTGGTTGTGATTACTAGAATAGAGAAACTCATGCTTAAAAGTCAAAATTTATATATATAAAATAATGGAGTTAGTATTATTATAAAGTACATGGTATGGAAGAACTAAATTTGAAAGTATGGTTGGGGTTGAGGGCTGCTTACGTAAGATGTAGTGGAGGGGTTTTGATTGAAGTGGTAAGGTGGTGATGATGATTTGATTCAAGTACATGCATAGATTTAAAAAATAAAAATATTCTCTATTTTATTTAATAATAATATAAGAATTTATGATTTCTTGTCATTTAGTGATTCGTCAAACGTCAAATGTATGACTATTAATATAAGACATGCTTGAGGGTGCGTTAAATCATGTTCTACCGATAAAGTAATGAACATACTCGTAAAAATAAATTGTGTTATTTCAAATACATATATGTATGTATTTTTTTGGAATCGATTAAATTGTACTACCTTTAAACATTTACTCTACAATTTTAATTATGTATCACCAACGCTCATGAGTACGAGGTTACCTTGCGAGTGACCTGATAATTTGTAAAATCACTGATATAATGTCATGTGATGAAAGGGTTTTGCTATGCATATGATGACCTAATTAACTGAAAACTAAGTCTAACATACACATGATTCACGTAATGAGATAAATATACGAACAAGGTTTAACCTGAAATTGACTGTTGTCACATTTGTGACCCTACCTTAGAAAACTTAGTTTATAAGCTACTCATTGCATCCAGGTGAGTTCTAGATCCCCTTATTTATAAGTTTTTCCATGTTTTACGGCTATTATGCATAATAAATATACGTTTTCAAATGACCAAGATTTTAAGAGGTTTTAACAAGAAGATCGATTTTTCTATAACAAAATGTGCTATATAAATGTTTAAAAATAAAATTCTTCGCCCACTAGGGGCTGCTGCCCCTAGGACCCAGTCAGGGGCGTTGCCCCTTGGACCCCACTAGGGGCTACTGCCCCTAGGACGCCGCTGTCAGGGGCTGCCGCCCCCGAACCCCTGTTGTCCCGCGGACGGTCGGTTATGTTGTTATGATGGATTGTACTTGGTATGTTGTGTACTCAATAAGCTAAGTAAAATATATTAAAGTGGAAGATAATATTAATGAAAAGTGGAACTTAATGAATGTTACCCCAGACTCGTTTGATGATGAAAAGTCTTGCAATCACTATGATAGACTTCACTTATGTGAGTCTGATGTATGATGATTAATCCGTATTCATGAGCGGCCTTGCAGTGTGGGTCAACTGTTGGGGGTTAGCTACCATGATGATGTGTACCGACATGGATTGACATTCGTTGTCGATCAATAGGGAGCTCTTGCTTTGTGTAATCTCGTTTATGATGAAGTGAAAGATAACGAAAAAATGAAAGATAATGAACATGCTTATTAAGACGCAAGAAATGTTGTGAATTATGATGTATGCATGGTCATTATAAGAAGGATAAAGTTTATGTTGTGATTACAATATAAAAAACAAGTTTTGAGTAAATGTTTATTTTATTCCGCTTCAAAGTTTTGCTATTAAAATGAGTTTATGCTATGATTAACCAACTGTGAGGCTTCCCGGGAACGGGGCCTTACAACCACACGTGGGATCTAGTAGATTTACCAAAGGCAGCTAAGTGGATTGGAGTTAAGTGGGTTTATAAAATACAGGTTAATGAACACAGGGAGATAGAGAAGCACAAGGCCCGATTAGTGGCAAAATGCTATGGGCAATGTGATTGACTATACTGAAGTTTACGCGCCGGTAGCTAGAATGGATACCATACAATTAATGATAACTATTGCGGCCCAAAGACAATGGATCATTCTTCAAATGGACGTTAAGTCTGCCTTTTTCCATGGAACTTTGGAAGAAGAGATGTTTGTGTAGCAACCTCAAGGTTATGTGGTGAAAGGCATGGGCACAAGGTATATAAGCTTCACAAGGCGCTATACAGATTGAAGCAAGCTCCTAGAGCTTGGTTTAGTCGCATTAAGAGTTACTTTCTGAAGGAAGGTTTTACAAGAAGCAAGGCTGCACATGTCACACCCTCAAATTCCACTTGCGGGGTCTTACCACAAAGCATATGACAAACCAAGATCTCAGACATGGTCATATCAAACGACACTATATGAGTTTAAATAAACGTTTGAACTTTAATCAGAGTAAAACATAGTTGGAATAATAACCAGTGAGAAAACATATACTAAAAGTTGCGCAAAATACAACGCCCAAATAAAAATGTTCAATGCAAAGAAAATAAGTTTGTAATGCATGTCCTGAGTGATTCCTTGGCCATGCAATCTAACCTTAAGCATTCCTGCGACCTGAGAAAACATGCTAAAGTGTGTCAACATAGAGTTGGTGAGTTCACAGGTTTAACACCAGATAATATGTTTGAAAAATGTTTGCATGGTAAAGTAATTAAAGCATATCAATAGGTAGATAGCCTATAATCAAGTTATTTAGCGTTTCAAACCAAAGCTGACTGTTTGTAAGTTGTTTGTCTTTCCATCACGTCTAACACAGACAGTGATAAATGTTAGGTCAATTAAACACTCGTTCGGCCTCTAGTCAAGTTAGTGCGACTAACATGGGTGGGGTTTGTCAAACCCAGTAGTACTACTTAAAATTACCTCGCTACTCATTACTAACGGTTCGAGAATCTAAGGGCTTTCATATATGTTTGCACTAACGTAACAGGCAATAAACAATAATACTAGAAACCGTTTATAAGTAAAGTTTGCATGTTTTCACCCCCAAAAAGGAAGAAATGTAAAATAGGGGCCGTGAAGACTCACCTTAGAGTGCGTAGACAAAAGTTAAAACAGATGTTGTCAGCTAACCGAGACCTAGCAATTATTATGTGTCCGTGAGTGTGTGTGTGTGTGTATATAATGATCGATGCGAACCTGACTGTGTCCCGACCAGTTTCAAATATATTATCTGGTGTTAAACCTGTGAACTCACCAACTCTATGTTGACACACTTTAGCATGTTTTCTCACGTCACATGAACGCTTAAGGTTAGATTGCATGGCTAAGAAATCACTCAGGACATGCATTACAAACTTATTTTTATTGCATTGTACATTTTTATTTGGGCGTTGTATTTTGCGCAACTTTTAGTATTGGTTTAAAATATTACTTATATGCTTCCGCACTGGTTATTATTCCAACTATGTTTTACCTTGATTAAAGTTCAAACGTTTATTTAAACTCATATAGTGTCGTTCGATATGAGC
>CM046037.1:79157730-79457730 GCA_025215565.1 Flaveria ramosissima | reverse complement strand
CAACCCGACCTAATATACAGTTTGTGGTGAGTTTAATAAGTCGGTTTATGTCTAATCCAACTGAAACTCATTATGAAGCTGCAAAAAGAATGTTAAGGTATTTGCAAGGGACTATAGATTATGGTACTTAGTACAAGTTTGGATGAGAAGGTGCAATGGAGGTTTATATAGACAGTGATTTATGTGGTGATGTTGAAGACAGAAAAAGCACCTCGGGCTATGTGGTGTTATGGGATGATGGAGCAGTAGCTTGGCAATCAAAGAGACTAGATATTGTGGCTCTATCATCTACTGAGGCCGAATATGTAGCATCTTCAACGTGTGCTTGTCAAGTGATTTGGGTTAGAGGAGTGCTTGAAGACTTTGGATTGGCATTAAAGAGTAGCACAATTATTAAGTGTGACAATACATCAGCCATTAAGTTATCGAAGAATACGGTGTTTCATGGGAGATGCAAACATATGGGGTTCATTTTCACTTCCTCCGCGATTTGGTTAAAGAAGGAACGGTTGCACTGGAGCATTGTGGCACAAGAGATCAAGTGGCTAATATAATGACTAAACCATTGAACGAGAATTGTTTAATGAACTAAGAAGGAAGCTTGGAGTGTGCTCTGTGAAGGACAAACTTTACTTGAAAGCTCAAGTTTGAGGGAGGGTATATTGGAACAAAGACACGTGCATGGATTGACTAAATGGGTTTAACTCGTCTGCATGGGTCATGTGTGTGGCATAGCTGCAAATTAACGTTGAAGTTTGTTGGAGCTTACCTAGTCTATAGCTAGTTTCTAGTCTTTTGTTTGTTTTCTATTTTCTAGTATTCAGTTAGTTTGTTTACCTTGTAATCTTGGCTATATATAGCTTTCTTGAATGATGAATAAAAATATAATTACTTTAACAATGTGAATATAAACCAAGAACTTGAGAAGAAGGTGATAACCTAAGGAGTTACGGCCTTCAATCGCGGCATCTTTGAAGACCGTATGATGAATCTAGGGTTTGAATTCAATGAGGACAGCATGATTAAAAGTGTCAGTGAAAATGAAGGAAAATTTAGGGTTTGAAAAAGGGTTATAAGGCATTTATAAGATCCATATGCAAAACGGGTTTAAACGGGCCCGAGTTGTAGGTCCGCGAGTTCTTAAAAGTAGGTATTGCTCAAATGTTGCCACGTGTACAATTGTATTCTTAAAATGTTGCCATGTGGCACATTTTATGTTGGTATATTAATATAGATAGATAGATTTATAGAGTCATGACATGAGTTTAATCATTAAACCAAAATGTCCATCTGTATGATATGAAGATTATGGACCAATAATTGATATCAAAGCTTAAATGAACAAGAACCAAGACTTAAAGAGATGCTTAAAAGTTAGTCTTGGCTTTACAAGTTAAAGAGATGAATTAGTTGAAGCAAGAAGTAAGGGATGAATTGTTTTGGTAATTTGTTTTGAATTTGTTTCTGAGTATTAGTTAAAGCAAGACGTTAAAGAGGTGATTTGTTAAAGCAAGAAGTTAAAGGTGAAAATAGGTAAACATGTAAAAAAGAATTGGGTAAGCACATCTGCATTTAGTGATCGGTTTTGACTTTTGTTTCCGTTTTAATATGTTTATTTGGTAAGTGTATATTGAGTCACGAAAGGTTGTCTTAGAGGACAAGTTAACTGTTAGTATAAATAAAAGGATTAAAGGTCTTGATAAATTGTGGGTTTTTCATTATAATATTCGCAATGACATGACTTTGAGTTTAGTCATTAAATTCTACAGTTCTTGTGCGTGATGTATGATTCTGTGCCAACAGCAAACATAGTCTCATAAACCAATCCTGCCGAGCTACAACCAGAGTACTGGTCCGACGTTGCAGCATTACCAACCTACTCATCACGTCATGTGGCCACTGCCACGGCTGCCTTCAGAAGTAGTTACCTCTCAGTTTTGCCTGCCGGTGACGAAATACAGATACCATCCCTGCAACAAAACTTTGAGTGTCTTTAATTTATGTAGCAAACTCCATTCTGGCTACAGCAAACCATAATAAAGAACGATACATTTGGTTAACCAAAACTGGATAGTGTACAAATTCGGGTACATACAGATTGTTTGCTATATATGTCAAAATGGGGGCACACTACTATAGAGGAAAGTGAACCAAGTGCCTAAATTGATATACCAAAAGGAAAGGGCAGAGCAAAAACGATCGTGATTGCATGATTACATTTAGTTTGTCCTTCATTTCTTGTGAAGCAGATGTCCAATGATCTTCACCATCACCACCTGCTTATTACTGGATTATCCAACAGAACACCTTCAGAAAGGAATATGCTTTTATTTCCATGAGACAAAAAAATCCCAAAAGGGTTTATGGTTGCAATTGTTGGATTCTCATGTGAAACCTTGTTTATGCCCAGAAGCAGACTGGCGGGTGCGTTGTCTATTATTGTGGGATGGTGCTGGCCCAAGAATTCCCAAACCTGGGTCAGGTAAACTGAAAGATGGTCGTTGTTGTAAATGGGTGGTTGTATTTGGGTCAGATTCAGCCCGTCTCCTCCTTTTCCATGCTTCAAATTTTGCTGTATCAAGGCCACCTTTGTTGTTGTCAAGTAATGCAGATGATTGATTTCTAAAACCTCTTGGGTTGATTTGGGAAGTACCCACTCCTGCTGTAACCTCGCTTTCTTGTTTCAGTTTGGAATAGATCTGTTGAAGTTTACCTCCCGACAAGTTTGAAAAGGTTGAGACATAGTTCCACAGCCGGGTTGTCATCCCTGATCATTTAATTATACAACAATAAAAGTCAGTAGATGCCACAACAAGAAAGACATTATGGGTGCATGTCACACAGAACAGGAGTATGGTTTATAATTGCTGGAAAATGAGGTCACAAACTAACGAATTAAGAAATCAGATTAATATGAATACGTTTTTAGTGTGCATCTGCTGACCATCAAACAACTTTTGTTCAGTTATATTCGTAATTCATGTACTAAACATGATAATCAAATGATTTATTTTTTTAGTAAAGTGAGTTCGAAGGTTTCAAATACATTTCAACACGACGGTTCTGCCACCTCAAGATAATAGTGAAGAAAGATACCAACATGAAGAAAGAAAAGGAAGTTACTTACTCTCTTGCTTGTATGTATCCTCCTCATGGTCAGTAACAATCTGGTCAATCTTTTGCCCAAGAAGCTGTAGATAATTTCTAATTCTAGACAGAACCTGAAGACATTTAATCAAAAAAAAAAAGTTTACTTCCATTCCAAAACCATTACCCTTCCATTTTATTTTTATTTTTTTTGAAGAAAAATAGGGTGAACCTTTTCTTTAGGAAGATCGGCACTGGTCGTTTGTAACCTGTGAAGGCGCTCAAGTGTCTTTTTCTCTTGAACCAAGACATCTTCACACCATTCCATCCATTTCACTTCCTTGAACTGTTCATAAACTTCTTCAGTGTCTGACATCTCACCTTCTTCTTTAACCAAAGCCTCATTCTTTTTGCCACGTGTAATCTTCAGTTTACCGTTTGTGACTATGGATCCTCCTGGTTTCATCTGTTTCCCTTTTCCACGAAAAGTTGGATTGTTGGGTGGATGATCCTTCTGCTGCTTTTTAGAACCCTTCCGACCCATTTTGTTCCCAAAACTCTTACCGCCAACAGCCGCAAGTTCCTACATATATTTATAGGTGTCAGTCAATAATTAGGACATGTTCGTAAAAATAAAGAATATGCATAACTAGTAGGAATCATTACACAACTTCAAATTTTTACTTATTGCACTGAAGTCTACTTAAGGGTTGCAACTGAAGTTCGCATGTAGTAATTGACAACCAAAATCAAGAACAAGATAGAAAAGGTGGCTGGAATAAATTGAGACATAAAATACAAAGCAAGACTAAAGAAAGCCCAAGGCTGAAATAATTTATTAAGGTGCAGTAACTTTTCATTATGAAAGCAGGCCACTGGCCAGGTAAAGAAAAAAGAACAAAATGACATGACTTGCCATTTCAAGAAGTTGAGAAGCTCTCTCTTTCAACTGGGGAGCTCGTGGTAGGAATGTTTCATGATGCTGAAGTTCCACAGGAGCAATCTTCTTCAAAAGACCAAGCTTTTCATCCAACCTTATCTTTTCCCAATTCCCAAATCCATGATAATGGATCCCTAGTAGCAACCTTGCATCATCCTCTGAAGATATGAACAGGAAAAAGTATAATTCATCTACATGTTCTAGCAGAAGCACTGATTCAAGAATCTAGAGGTGGTAATTTTCACCCATTTGCTTATGAAAAGCTCAATTCAGGTTTGTTATATCTCTAACAAGTCATCAAGCAAAAATCAAAAAGACAGCTAAAGATGAAGGTCATGGAATAGAAATAGGTAGAACGAGCCAAAGTGTATGTAAAAATAACAAGACCTTTGAAATCACTGAAATAATGAAAAGGTCCGTTTTTAATAACACAAAATAATCTATAAAAGATGGATAAAAGTGTTCAAGGCAACCAAACCCAACACATCCCTAAAAATAAATGTTTCGACCGAACCTAATTTAAATCGTTACTCAATCTACCCATTTTGCCACCTCTACAGGATTCACTAAGTCAGATAGACAATAAAGAAAGTAAAACTTACTTTGGTTCCACCCACAACCTTTAGACCATGTTGCAGGTTTGAGGTACATCAAAGCTTGAAACTGTGAGATTGGATCATTATAGCGATTAATGCGCTTTCCGAGGAGTTGGAGTTCTTCAACACGGCTTAGTAGGTCATCAGCCTTTACAGGAACACCAAAAAAATCCAATAATGGCCCCTGCAGAAGGTGGAATCATCTTCAAAGTTAATCAAAACAATATCTACAACTCTTAAAACAGATAAATCACAAAACATATCACTAGTGAAGCCACATAAAAATTCTAGCTCAGTGACAACCTTAGCATCCAGACTTCCTCCATTAACCGCTTCTCTGCATCCATCTAATAATGCATCAAAAAGCTCAATCTGTGCCTCCACTGGAGCAGCTTCAACACAACCACCGACCTCATTTGCTATTAAGCTAATTTGGCTGTCGTTTCCAAACTTCTTAACCTGCTTTAGAACAAAATATCACAAACAGCCCTGAAACTACCGGTAACTGTGAATATATGACAAACAAAAGGAAACATGCAGTTAAGATAGAAGTCAACATAATCAGACAACATCAAATGCTAGTGAAACTAATAGTCATCAGTTAAATAATTTCCATGAAATAATCACAAGCTGATACCAAATATTAGTAAATAGAGAATCTGAAAGGTTATGCTCATGATAGGTTGGGGAGTGAATCTTTGAGTCAATATAAGCTAGCAGTTCCTGGCACATAATTAAGCATGATGTGAAGATGCTTATCTACTGACTGAAGAAACTTAAGGAAGTGAGGCCCCTACTATGCAAACAAGGTAAAGGATGATCACTTTATTGAGCAGGGAAAGAAAACCACTTTTCAGTTAAGATAAGATAAAGTATTTAGATGGTGCTAAGTACGTATATACTAACAAAATACTGGATCTTTGGATTTATTAGACAAAAAGGTTAAGCTAAGAAATCTGATTCAAATTAAATAGGCAGTAGCTAATAGAGTCTACATCCAGTTATATTCAAATTTACTAATGAATAATTCTATCAAAACACAACGTAATGTCATCAAAATAGTTTCAATTTGTTAGTGCATTAGGGCATTAAATTCAAGAACTACTTTTGGAAGAGAAAAAATATATATAAGAAAGAATCTCACCGCACGAAAAAAACGTGTAGCATCTCTCTTAGGCAAGGTCCCATAGGACCAGCCTCTTACTTGTGCAGAAGCTCCCTCAATTGTTGGAGTTTGGTAACTTGAATAATCAGCCTTTCGACGCTTTATACCCCGGTCTTGAAATTCAACACTCTTCTTTTTCCTTTTGTTATTTCTTTCAGGTGGGATGACCTCAGCATAACTCTTGCTGTTCCTTGCAGCTCGTGGAGCTAAAGCTTCCTACATTTGGTTTATACAAAATACATAATATTAAATATACAAGTCTCAGAGTAATATTGTTGGCTTCATGAAAGCAATAAGCCTACAAATGACATCTTTGTAAAATAATGATATGTACACACGTCAGCCTGTGCAATGGCATCAGGTTTTATCCACCGACTCCAGAAAGTTCCATCATCTTCAGCAGAGCAAAAATTTGCAACCTGCAGATGAGGTAACACATTAAAAAAGGTAACTCCACTGTACATTATCATATAGTTCACATACAACCTACAAAAGAATAGAAATCTGATATAATCTGCAACTGCTTGCCTTAAATGCACTCAGCAGTTCATTTCCTGCTTCTCCTTCAGTTCCTTTCTGTTCAACCTTCTCTGCTCTTTCAAGAATCTCATCGATATCCATGCTTAAAAGGCGCTTTTTGTTTTCTTCGTCATTTCTATCTTCTTTAAACAGTTCTTCTGCTCCAAACCTCAAAATAGCTGACAACTCATTCTGGAACCATAAAAAATTGAATTAAATGATACATTCACTCCTTGAAATTAAAACATCTTAGATCCAAAGATGCATCAGAAGAGAGAGTTGAATGGCATTTTGATGATGGCTTTGATATTCTCTAATATCAAAAACACAGTTTCAATCAATACCTTGTCAAATCCACTCCCCTTTTTTGCTTCTTTCCTCTCCAACCTTCCCTCAGCATTTAACTTCTGTATAACCAAATGGTCAAGTACCTAAAAGAAAAAAAATTCCAAAAATAAGCAAGCATATTTGTGGTAGTATTCAAAGAGTACATAGAGCTTGGAAGCATAAGCGCATGTTGACACCGTCATCCTTGTCAAAGATATACATATATCTATAGTTCAAATCATCAATATGACTAAAAAATAATGTATAAGTTGACACAAAAAATTTAAACATAGTTCACATGCAGCATGATAAGTCTTTATTAATTTACGGAAGACATCATTTATTACCAAATAAAAGATAATAACTAGTGATTATACCATCTTCTTTTTTGCACGTTCCAGGATGTCTTCCTCAACACTCTTGCTTGTCACAAACCTATATATATTGACAACCTCTTGCTGTCCAATTCTATGAGCTCGGCTCATTGCCTACACAAGAGAGAGAAAGATAAAGAAATAGTCAAAATTTAGTTAATCAGAGTATAAAGATGCATGCACATTGTGGCCCAAACCTGCAGATCATTTTGAGGATTCCAGTCAGAGTCAAATATTATGACTGTATCGGCAGTTGCAAGGTTGATACCTAAGCCACCAGCACGAGTAGAAAGAAGGAAGCAGAAATCATCACTGCCTGGTGCATTAAAATGCTCCATAGCTTGGTGGCGAACCTCAGACTTTGTACTTCCATCAAGTCTCTGATACTTGAATCCCTTAATTGACAAATATTCTGCTAAAATATCCAACATCTTAACCATCTGCACAGCAAAAGTACGATTAGCCAGTCAACTACAAAGGATGTCCAACTAATACAAGAGCATTTACTCCTAACTCACAGGAACCAAAGAACAAATAAACCATTGAATTAATATAGTGGGTATCTAGAAGTGATTGTGGTATGTGTGAGGTATAAAACTAGACTTGTAAAAAATTAAAAAAGAGTTCTACAACGTAAAACCGTAACATAGTGATCCAGACTTGCATACTCGTTATGGTCCGGTGCTCTCCACTTCTGTTGCCATCCAATCCAATACCATTTTTTTTCTTTTACCTTAACGGTGTCATTTAGAGATAATTTAAGCTTAAATCGCTAAGCCAAAATTTAATTTGAAGTACAGTTCACAGTCTGGGTTTGGGACCAAAACAAGACCATATGGTCCAATTCTTAGTTCCAATATTTTCAAACACTGGGTTATGGTCCAGCCTGATTTTGGACCCTTCCACATCATTTATACAACCTATCAGCTCAACATAGGTTTCCAATCCAACTCCCTTCACTATTTCCTCATATTGTCATGAATCTAGCTTTGCGTGCTTGATGGCACAAGTTGAGTGACAGATCTGCTTCATGTCGAATTAATCAGTCTGCTTCATGTCCAATTAATCAGAGTCTATTTTGCCTACCTCAGGAGGTAGAAGCAGCTAAAATTCAGGAACCAAAACAGCATCCTTTTGAGGAGTTCTTTAAACTTTAGCAAGTAAAAAAGAAAACAACTTAGATCATTCAAGTTAAATACCTGTGAAAATATTAGAACACGGTGATTGGTCTCATGCAGTCTGTCAAGGAGCTTATCCAGAATAACTAGCTTCCCACTGCTAAGAATTACCCGCTCCAGTTTACTGCTGCCAGTGCTTCCGGAGTCCCCACCGTAACCATGATCAGCACTCTCAAATAGGAATGGATGATTACAACATTTCTTCAACTCAACCACAATGTTTAAAAGGGAAACCTGCCAATTCGCAAATGCAATTCAATAATCAGTACAACGACCAAAAAAAATATATTAGCGAGCAAAAGAGACTGCTGATTATGATGGTCACTTGAAGTGTGCGACTTGAAGTCCAGCCAACAGAGGCATTATCTCAATGATTAATATTAAAATATCTCAGTTACTCCAAATTCAGCCAAAATATCCAAAAATGAAAAATGAAAAAAAAAACAAAAACAAAAACAAAATAAACGGAAAGTGAAAGAACAAAATTACAACTGATTTATGTTTGTTTGGTGTCAAACAATATCAAATAAGTGCTTAACTTAAAGCGTCTGTTGGTTAAAAAAAACACAAATTTCAAAATAGAAAAGCAACAGGGTAAGGAATAGTGGGAATTGTGAAGTTGTATGGTACAAGTCATCATTGCCTACAAGAACTTATGCAATAGTTTAGTGGCCTCTATTGGCAATTTCCCATATACAAAAAGTTGAGCACATAATATTTATCGACATATACAAAAAGGCTTCAAAGATAGAATAGTCAGACAAAAAATCCACACCTCAACTTTGATGATTATGAACTAGTACCAAGATCAGGCCCTAGATGAAATCAGGTTATCATAAACAAGTTTTTTAAGTTTTGGCAACTTCTACAATAACTTAACTGTATTCAAATTTTAACAGCATGTATGCAACCGTGCTTTCCTCTGGTATATAAAAAAATTAGAACACGCAAAGATGTGAAAAGTGGCATCAACATTGCCACAGAACAATACATGTAGTCAAAAAATAAATTTAACAATAGCATGCATGCATATATGAGGGTAGGGGCCTAAATGCTGACCTGATTTCCACGTACACCTTTGTTCAAGTCATGAAAATTGCGTTCCAGAATCCACTTGTAATACCTGAGAAATAAACCATCAGTTAAGTGGCATATGTAATAAGGCTTCAGAGTCGAATGAAAGAAAATGGGTGCAAAATTACTGCTTCTGTAGAGGGGACATCTCAACCCGAAGAACACGCTCAATCTTTGGGGGCAGTGACTTCTCCACATCCTTTATAACTCTTCGCAGGATGTGGGGCCGTAACTCCATATGAAGATTAGCAAGCTATAGATAGTAAAAATAATCTCACATACAGCTGTCCCATTTACTAGATGGAGAAAGAATATGGAAAAAAGACATACTAATACCTCAATTTCATTAAATGAACTAAGATTCTTGTAATTCTGAACAAATTCATCCTTGCTATTGAATTTATCTGAGTCAAGAAAGTGAAGCAAAGCCCTGCCATCACATGAACAAGTAAAATCTAAAATCATTAATAAATAACCAGAAATGTTCTACATAAAACTGATAACTATATTTAAAACTTAGAAAACATGTGTACAGAATGGCAGATTAAAAATACCATAGTTCTTCCACACTGTTTTGCAAGGGAGTGCCAGTAATGAGAAGCTTATTTTTCGTTCTGAATTCCTACGAAACAAGTCATGATGAAATAACCACGACATCTGCACAACAAAACCATAGAAAAGATAACATTCACATACCTTGAGTGTCGTATATAATGATGCTTCACTGTTTTTTAACCTATGTGCTTCATCAACCATAAGATAGTTCCACTTAATTGTTGATAGCACCATCTTATCCTTCAGTAAAACTTCATAAGTAGTCAATAGTGCATCAAACTTTGTCATGCGACCAGTGCTCTTATCAGAGAAGAATTCATATTGCTGACAAACCTATAGCCACATTGGCCAATTATATGAATTTAAACTACATCAGGACCTTATAAATATGAGTTTACATTATAATATAAAGCAGAAGAAAACTATAATCATGTCCAACGTCTCAGCTGTAAGCTACAAAACTAACGCTAGCCTACCTCTCGACTTGCTCGAGTCCCAACATAAACAATCACGTTCATATCAGGAAGCCACTTTCTGAACTCTTTAGCCCAATTTGACAAGGTTGATAAAGGAACAACAACAAGAAAGGGCCCGTGAATTTGTTGTGAATTCTGTGGGAGCAGTTAAAAAAACAAAATCAACTCGAGAGCAAATTTACAGAAATAAAAATAAAGTATGAGTACCTGGAGAAAACCAAGCATAGAAACCGACTGAACAGTTTTCCCAAGACCCATTTCATCAGCTAATATGACATTTGTATCATTTCTCCAACTGCACTATGAATATTGTTAATAAGTACAATTTCAATGAAACCAACTTCTAAAGAAAATAACCAGATTCAACTCCAATGAAGGTAATTGTATTACATACCTATTAACAAGAAAATTCAAGCCCTCAAGCTGATAGTCTCTCAGTTTCCCGCCTTTTAACCAATCAGGTTGTTCATCAAGTTTTCTCAAACTTGCTATAAGAATTAGATATAATAAATCAAAAATATCAAGACTGTGTATCTGATAGGTAAAAGACAAGAATCACAATGACCAAAAAAAAAAAGAACAAAAGTAGTAACAAAAATTTCTCATGTCGGATAATCTAACATGATTAAAAGGATCATCGTATTAATGATACCACTAGGGTACCCACAATGCTGTAATTTTCTTTGGGGATGACCATTGTGTAGGCATAGTTGTCAATAGCGAATAGCGGTAAATAGCGACAAACCACCTATATGCTACGTAGCGAATAGCGATAAATAGCGCCCGCTATTTTGTGTTTAGCGATAAGGTAGTAGAAGCTTTAAGAAATGTTTTACATTCAATAAATAAACATGTTTAGCTATAAAGTAGTAGAATATATAAGCAAACACCACCAAATTAGCTAAAATACTCTATTTGTGTCAATTTTATAGTAATAATGAATAAAAAAAATAAAAAAAATGCCACTGCAAGTCGCTATATACCGCTAAGTACTAGATAGCGGGCCTTGACCTTGTCGTGACGTAGCGCGCTATAGCGCCCGCTACGTTCGCTATTGACAACAGGGGTGTAGGGTTGACGGATTGAAATTGATAAACCTCGATACGTCTATATATATGCGTGTCAAAGGCATTAATCCTAACCCAGTAACCCAAACACACTTAAAACCATGTAACCCAACCATGGCCCCTTTAACCCATTTATCTAAGCAATTCAAAGTGGCAGACAAGTGGAAACTGGTTGACGGATTGTAAATGGATTGTAATAAAGTTGTAGATGGATTGAAAATGACTTGCCATAAAGTTGTAAATGTGTCATACAGACCACCATAAACGGATTGGCGGGTTACACATATATACATTTGTTTAATTTTGTATTTTTAACTTTAAACGGGTTAACCCTTTTAATTTTACTACAACCCAAACACAGCCCTATATTAAATGAGTTAGACAAGCCAACCTAATATATGACACACTTATTAACTGGGTTACACTAGCGAACCCAAAACTATAATTTTTTCTTCCCATGTTTGTGTAAAGTCAAGAATTGGCATCCCTAATTCCTATTTCATTTCCATCATAACAAGAACAACATTCGGAACTACAAATCTAGAGTCTTAATCACCACGCTTTCTTCATTTCGTCCCATGAAGACTTAGGATAAGATAAAGTATTTAGATGGCGCTAAATCATGGACATATTTTCTATTAAGTATTGAGCGAAACTCTTTTGGCTTCATATGCTTATTTAAAGGTTAACAACAAACATACAGATACTTAAAATACTCTTAATCACATGTTAAAAAGTGCCCTTTGATTTAATAATTGCATATCTTGTAGAAGAAAACCAATTGTCATATCAACAACTTAGCACACCTTAGTAATTTTCCTGCAGTCCATTCTATGTTCTTTTTAATTATCATTATCATCAGATCTGTAATGACATAAAAACTGTAACTTCATATATAAAAGAAGGCAAACCTTTACTCTGTCTTCGCTGGAAATCTACCATTTTTCCTTGTACAGCTGCGAGAGCAGCTTCTCGAGCCTGCATCCAAATTGAAAAATCAAAAACCATAAACTACAAAACAATAGTCATTTGTCCTTTCCAGAAAAATGCCCAATGTGATATTGACACACAGAAGGTCAAGTGACAAAATACATGACAAGAAAATACCCTATCGAAAAGTGATTCTGACAACAAACACCTATACTAATATATCAATATAGCAAATGACCCTTCATTAATTATACATGTAACCTTTCATGTAAATAGTTGAAAGATAAAGTTGCATGTCAATATAACTCTGACAATGTTTCATAGTGCCCAAGTACCCGTTGAAATCAGAATGTTACCTTATATTCATCAATTGCTGTTTGCGCAAAAGCAATATCATCAATCTTCTCCCTGTAGAAATGTATACATAAGCATTCAAGCAGATGAGAATTTCAAAGCAGGGGGGACATACCACAAATTTTCATTGTTTAGAAAAATAATTACGTACGGGACAACATATAAGCTCTTAAAACAGAAGGGTCAAAAGTGATAATACTCATAACAACCAACGTAAATTGAAACTAAGAGCGCTATAAGTCAGCAGGAAGTATTTTAAAGCAACCATGGGTTTTTAAAGAAATTATAGCATCTAGATTATTATTATTATTAATATCTAAAAAGCATTTGAAATTACAATACACAGGAACATGTGATCTAGCTCCAAATCTCCCAAAAAGATATGTGATTATGTGATACGAACCCACCGTTGGGTCAAGTTCAATATGGGTAAGATCTGACCCAGTTGTTGCTAAATGGAGGGAAACCGGATGGAGGGAAACTTAATGGAGGGAAACATTCAATTTTTAGAAAGTGGGGTGGGTGCTCCACGAATTGAGGTGCTGAAATTAAGGGAGAAGTTAAGGAAGTATTAGTTTAAGTAGGATAGTTTGATGTTATTTGTTTAGTCTATGTTTTTGGTTTATCAAAAGTGAGGTTCATAAACCTTGTAATTGGAGATCACCCTTCCCGAACAGGGCCCTATCTGTATTGTTGTAGTTTAAGTTAATCAAGCTGACTTTTGAGTTCTATCATTTGGTTCCATTGCCGGGAAATCGAAGAAGCAAAGAGCATGCAGACCCGGATCAAGCTGATGAGCAGCAGCACTCCAACAGAAGCTATTGCCGCCCAGTTGGGCGCCATTGCCTCCAAGCTTGACGCCATAGTGTCGCAATTAAGGAGCGATGTTGCGACACTCAAGACCGTAATGTTTGGAACACCCCTCCGGTGTGACACTCATGTGGAATCGGGTTCGGGAAGAAGCTTGACTAGAACCTCTAGTATTGAGCCTCTATCATCTACACCAACACCAAAACAAGCCATACTACCAGTACCATCTTTGCGGCGAACTGCCATACCACCAGTCTCGACGCCCACACCAGCAACCATGCAAACTGCCACACCCCCGGTCTCAACGCCCGGTGGTAAGGCTCCGCGGAAGCAATTGGCAACAACAGCCGCTCCTAAATTCAAAACAGATTTGAAGTTTCAATGAAGTACAGTGGCTGCAATTCAAGAGGCATTAGAAGTTGTTTTGGCTGGGACTTTTGAAGCTTTGAAACACAAAGAAATCGTCCATCAGCCTTTCCTTGAAGCTTTGAAACACAAAGAAATCGTCCATCGCTTGGCACAATAATTCCCTTCCTTTCGACTTGAGGACAAGTCAATTTTCCGGGCCGGAAGTATTGATACGAACCCACTGTTGGGTCAGGTTCAATATGGGTAAGATCCGACCCAGTTGTTGCTAAATGGACCGGATGGAGGGAAACATTCAATTTTTAGAAAGTGGGGTGGGTGCTCCACGAATTTAGGTGCTGAAATTAAGGGAGAAGTTAAGGAAGTTTTAGTTTAAGTAGGATAGTTTGATGTTATTTGTTTAGTCTGTGTTTTTGGTTTATCAAAAGTGAGGTTCATAAACCTTGTAATTGGAGATCACCCTTCTCGAACAGGGCCCTATCTGTATTGTTGTAGTTTAAGTTAATCAAGCCGACTTTTGAGTTCTATCATTATGGTATTTCAAAAATCAGAAATTGTTGCGGTTTTCATGGTTCAGGGTCAATTTAAATACAAACAGACGTTGTTATTGTTATAAAGTAAACATACAATATTTTGTATAAATACAAGATAAAACAAATTCATGTTCCCTTTTAAAGTTTTGCTCATTTGAGAACGAATAAAACTAGATTACTAACAAAATTACCTTTATGGTGTAATAATGGGCATCCAAAGGTGTTCCTCTGACACCAATTGAAATGGATAAATAACATATGCATGGCACAAAATAATATATTCATCAACTAATCAAATTGTTTGACGATTAAACCGATGTATTTGATTCAGTAATGGAATTAGAAATCTGATAAAATAAGGAGCAGCCTATCAAACAGCTGAGAGAAATAAAGTCAAGATTTATAAAAGTTAATTGTTTCTAAATACCATGTTGCTTCAGCATAAGAGAGTCCTTGCCACTTAACCAAATACTCTGGCACACCCAAACCTTTGCTGAGTCTGTCAGCAATAATTCTCTCAACCTAAAATAGAAAAACCTTGCATTATATACGACAATGTTGAAAGAGCGCAAGAGATTACCCAAATTACATAAGAGGTAAAACCTGACAATTCTGCTTGATAAGATCCAAATCCATCTCCTTGCTCACATCAATGACCTCAATCTAACAAATAAAGATGCATGATGAGAAAATTGAAGTGTGTCTTCGACCAAAAAAAAAAGCAACAAAATACGTTAATGATGGCTAAAAATAACAATAAATAATAATAAAACTGATATCACTGCAAGCCTTGTTTATTAATCACTTACATCAATGACCTTGCAGCTATTAGTTAATATTGTGCTCCTATGTAAAAAATGCTAGAAGTTAAAAAAGTCCTTTTAGTAATTTCTTATGTGAGATGCTCATATATTATTTCTTTAATTTGAAGTGTAGGAACCTAATGAAGTGAAAGAAAAAATTAACCTAAATAGAACAAAGATTATTACCATAGCACCTACAACTAGAACCTAGCCTCATCAATTTAATCAAGCATATTTACCATATATATGAACAATATCACAAGCCAAAAGTCAATTGCATCATATAATCACATGTACAAAGAAAATTCTCATTTGCTCCAGTATTATATTCAACAACTTGAACCTAGCCTCATCAATTTGACACTTTCATTTCCCTAAGTAGAAATCATTTCCTTTCTCACATGTTAAAAAGTGCCAGCCTTCTGCAGTGATTTATTTTGTAAATGACCAAGTGAAAATATCAACTTTAAATTAGTCAAATAGCAGATATACACTTGACATACCTTCCATGAGGAAAGGTATTCATACGAAGTAAAAAATAAAAAATAAGAAAAAAGATGCCCAATTTGCTTTTCTATATTTCAGAGGAAACAAATGAAACCAAGAGCAATATATAACAAGTCATACAACCTTAGATCTGCCTTCTTTAACTTAGTCATCCCAATTGACCATCTAGAGATAGTAGGTTTGTTTGGATCAGCAACGTAGTATTGCAAATACGGGTCAACTATGTACTTCCTTAATCCACCTATAGAACCTTCTCTCTCCTTGTTAATTCCACATCTAGATTAACATCAAACAATGAAAGCTAACGAACGAGAAAACCAGAACAGAACAGCACACATTAAAGACAATCAGCACTCCTTGCATTTAGCCAATCACTACAAATATACTATCAGTTACTTGTTTCATAAGTGATATGAGTTGTATTTCTTAAAAACTAACCACTAAAAGAGCATATAAGTTTTCATCTTGACCATAACTTACATCTATAAGGCATGAGGTACAATAGGTGCAGGTTAGGGACAAAAGAAGATGGAACATAAGCTGACCGTTTACATAAACATGAAGGTTGTACTTCTTTATCAAACAAAAAAATAATCACATTATAAAAACAGAAGAAATAGCAAAGAAAAATTAAATCCCTGGCTGAACCGTTACCTCTTCACGAGATACTGCTCTCCTATGCTTTATTTCCTCCGTAACTTTTTTAGTGTAGTTTATAACTTTCTTAAAGCCACTCAGCTGACCACAAACATAAACAAGAAAGAAAAATAAAAAAGGTAATGAGTGACATATCAAAACATTTTTAATTAATATACATGAGGGTGTAAACAAAGAAAGTGAAAACTTACATTTTGTAGTTCAGAAAGTGACTTCCATTGACAATGCAAATGTGATTGGCCTTTCCATTTTATAAAGAATTCGGTATCATACCAATCTGGCTCTGAATCAAATAAATGGTTCAACAATACTGGTTCTGTAGACTTGTTGTTCCGCATAGCTTCTTCGGCCATGCCTTTTGGTTGATGCCAAAGCACCTTCTCAATAGAGTCACCATCTTCCTCTTCCATCTCATCCTAACTCACAAATTAATATACATAATTAATAATATAGACATATGATGTTAGCAAACAAACACAAATAGATATCAGTAGAAGACTCTTCAAAAGATAACAATACATGACAAAAAAGGAAGAGAGTAAACTTTTAAGTATAGTGAAATTCACCAAATTAATTGCTTCAAATATCCCGACTACTGAGACACTATGTGTACATATATATATATATATATATATATATATATATATATATATATATATATATATATATATATATATATATATATATATATATATATATATATATATAGTGAGAGAGAGATAGATAAATATGGGCATTTACTTCAAAACATATAATATATTAAGAACCACAAAAGGCACATAATGCATTTGTACCTATTGCTTTAAGTGTGATACACAAGATAGTTATGTAATAGCCTTTGTTTCTCTCGCTACTTCTAATTATTTTTTATGCACTAAGTAGTAACTACAAATACATTACGCGGTTCTTAACATATTATTGGTTCTGAAGCGAGGGTCCCATACATACATACATACATAAAGATATACACATATATACGTATATAGAGATATATGTGTATATACACGTACATATGTACGCAGAGATATATACGTAAACATATATGTTTGTATGTGTGTTTATGTATATACATATTGTGTTTATGGATGATGCACACCTTGTGGCTCTTTCTCTTGACATCTTCATCATGCTCTTCACTTTCTTCACTTTCAGCATATGATACTTTGCGCACGGATCTTGTTGAGGTTCTAACTTCATTGGTCCTCCCATAAGCTTTTGTAGGGTCTTTGCGGGGATGGCTACTTCTCCTTGTACTTTTTAAGTCAACTTCTAAATCATCATCTGAATCATTTGGTTCTTCATCATCAAATGATGGTCTACCTCTTTTCCTCCGACTCAAAGATGTTGATGGTTTAGGTTCTCTATTAGACTTTGAACCACGCTTTCGTCTTTGCATGCCTCTTGTTTTCTTATAAATGTCATCATCTGAGATATCTAATTCATCATCCTCAAAGTTATTATCTTCATCTATATCCTCGCCGTCCCAGTCTTCATCATGTACCTACATATACAATACAACAAGTGTGGTGTGTACAGAAACTCATTTCATGAATTAAACATCTTCTATCAAAATGTAAAATCATATGGAAATTTTAAAAGAACAAACAATTGTGTTCCCCAAGTCATTCATCATTCTAATAAAGGCAAAGACATAAAAAAATGAAGCATAGCTAGCAAGGTTGAAAAGCAAGATTAGCAAAATTTGAAAGCTGCAAACAGTTGTATGCCATAATTTTTTTTCATCTTTCAAGTGAAGATAGAGATCAAACCCATAGTCTATTATATAAGTTAGTCAAACAACTAAGTGCTTAATCATCGATGCTTACCGATGAATTTTTCTATAAAATAACTTGCAAAGAACCAGTGATGAGATATGCAAAATATTCAGATGATAGTTTCTTAATTTAATCTATATGTAAAAGCTTGCCTACAGATTACAATACATAGGTCAAGCTTTCTTAAAATTTAAAGAATCTATACCAGCTCAAGCTTTCTTAAGAGTTCAACTTTCATTGGACGAGAAAATGAACAATAAATTCATGAGGCCATGTGGGTGAAACTTTACGCATATTATAAGATAATATTAGGATCCACCACATGCACATACAGCCATAATCAAGCTACAAATCATATTCTTTAATATATTACAAGTATATGCGTAAATTCATACTTGGGGCATACTAATTATAATAATACACTTGTTCCAGAGGAGAAGGTTTAAGCAAAATGCAAGCAGCAAATATTACATTGATTATATTCTTAAGGCAGTAATATAATATGCGCCTTAACCAGCAGATAAGATCTAGAACTAAAACCATCTACAGTTCAACAACCACCATACCAATAAACCATAATAACAAGATAAAGCAATGCATGGGAGAAAAATATAGAAGGAACAACCTTTTTCCCTCTTCCAACACTTGTTGTGATTAAGTCAGGATCAAAATCTGCATCTGCAGGGTCATCTTCTGCAGCAAATAAATGAACTAATGTTTAAGAAAAGCGCATACAGTATAAAAACAGATACAATTCCAATGTGATCGACGTAATTTCACAAACATGCATATATGATCAAACAACATCAAAGTTACCATCTTCTTCCTCCTCGTCATCTTCAAAATCAGCATCTTGGACATATTCAATCCCAGAAGAAGCTTTTGACTTGTTTCTAGACATAAAGTTACGGGCAGCAACATGCGGCTGTGGTATTGAATTATAACCAGCTGCACTGTTTACCAGCTTGTGGTGCACTGAATCATTTTGGTCATCTACATCCAGCTCGTAGTAATCATCAGACAACATCTCATCCACGTTTTGACCTTTATTTACTTCTGAGAAATCATTGCCTGATCCATCTTCAATGTTGTACCCAGAACTGCTTTTTGATTCTTGTCCTGACTCTGACCCGTGTCTTTGATGCATGGGTTGACAGTCCTTCCAAAACGTCGAGCCCCACTTCCCGGTTGGTTTCCTTGTAGTAGTATTAGCATCCGTTAAATTCAATAAGTTATCATCGTCCTCGGTCACCGACTCATTTAGTGACTTAATCTTTGCTGTAAACCCTTTATCCACACTCGAAGTTGCTTCCAAGTCACCGTTTCCTACAACGCTCTCAAGTCTTTCTATAGTTCCACCTGGCCTCTTGTCATTAAAATCACCATCTGAAACTGTTGCATTGGTATAGTTCCTAAAAAAGGCCATTCTGACTGTAACCTGAAACCAAAGTCTTCAACAATCAAAAACACACACAAAAGACCAAAAGTAGACTTTATCCTCGAGAACAAGACGAAGAAAATCAAATCTTCACGTCAATTACGTAACAAAAAAGGTAGAACCACAACAATAAAAGGGCGATCCAGACCCAAAAGGACGAAATTCAATCGGATCGGTCACTCTACGCACACCACAACATCAAAACCACAACAAAACACTTCTAATTCCTAAATCTACAACACAAAACCCTAAACTAGCAGTATGAAAACACAATCGACGGATGCTTGAGTGAGCGACTGCTGTAACACAAGGTTATTCATTCATATCAATCAATTGGAGATGACTCACATTTGTTAGGAACAAGGCGCCATACAAACACGCAGATACAGATAGATTACGTTGGTGTGAACGTATAGAGATAGAGAAACACTCGGCGCACGTTAGCAAGCGGTGTGACGTCGGAAAAGTGGGCCGACGGGGGTAAGAAAGACGCCGGCGGCAAGAGAGCGGATTGAAGAAGAAATAAAAGGATTGAAAGAAGGAGGTTTGATGTGTGTATGGGAAAGTGCAGAGGGAGGGGCGGTGGTGCGACGGCGGTCACCGGCGATGCGACGGAGGGAGGGAGGGAGAGAGACGATTTGGGAAATTTTGACGAAGGGTTAATTTTTGTTTAATTCCTGCAGTTGCCTTCTAATCGATTTTATGTAAAAGCCTTTTAATTGGGGGAGTATGTGCGACCACCAGATGTGGACATGTGGCGCTGGTTATTTCAATCAACGGTCGAGATTCGTTGGTTGCTTGTTGACTTCCCTTAAAAAGTATGTAAGTTTGGTTTTGGCATTCATTTATATTTATAATAACTTGTTTATTTACAAACTAATTGGTTAGTAAATAATCATTAACTTATTGTTAATTAACAAGAGCATGTTTGGGATTGATTATTTTGATTGTTGACAAAAAAAATTATTAACTTATGACTTTTTAAAAGTATTTTTAAAAAAAATGTTTGGATTAGCTTATAAAAATAACTATTATGCGCTTCTTATTATAAATTATTATTATTATTATTATATATCTAACACCTAAACACTATCATCACCATACCATCGCTATCACCAATGCCTGAACATCACCAGTCACCACCATCACCATTGCCTGATCAATGTTAACCACCATCATCGGCTGACAAGAATCAACCACCACTATTCCACCATGACACCATAACCATTTCCGTCGCCTCAAACCACTTAAAACCTCATATTAAAGGTCACATGAGACCTCAAACCACCATGTTGCAACTACCAACAACATCGTCTAACAGCCACTAGGCACCACCATATCGCCACAACACCACCACCAAAATAATCTGATTAGTTGACCTAGGGTCTCTAAGCACATTGCTCACTAGATATAAAACCTTAAAATCTTAATGTGATGTTTAAGGATATATGAATTCCAAAACTTGCATTTTACATATTGTCAAATGAGTAAGTAATTGACGATTAGAAATATAAAATATCTCAACGTGCGTTTATTATTTTAGGAGACCATTAATAATAATAAAATATAATATCTTCGACCTTACTTCATTTTTAACGAAACTTAGGTCGACTTGTAGAAAAAAATACGCTCTTCTTAATGTGATATTCGAAATTTTATAAAACGTTATATTTTAAAAGTTATGAGAGAAAATGAATGAAGCAACTGAATTAATTATATAAAAAGCAAGCAGCTACTCACTTTCATCCCATATTGTCGTATGACATTTTGAGGTTGCCTTCTTATAACTAGAAGCTTATAGGTTTCTTTTGAAATATAAGTTTTTCTTGAGATCGCTCTAGTATAAAAAGAATATTGAGTACTTGATATCTGTAAGGATTCCTGAAGTCTGATGCAACCCAAAACAGCCTAAGTGTCTCAGCAACATGCACTAAGTACTGAAGTGAAGAATGCTTCGGAAGTTTTACACAAAGCATTAGAAAATACTCTAAGTGTAAAATCTTCCGAAGCCAAGACCAATATCTTCCGAAGCCAAACATGAAGTCTTCCGAAGCTTCAGAGACAAAGTCTTCCGAAGCTTCAACCTATGAAGACAGATTTCTTCCGAAGACTTTTAGTACACATGCTTTATCTGATGTACTGTTCCATAAAGCATCTTTTCCGCTGCATCTCTGTAAAGTCACCAACTTACATGAGTTGGTGAAAAGGGCCTTGCTTTTGGTAACTGTACATTGAGGTCTTGAGTCTGTAACTTTCCACTTCATGTACTTTATCCTTTTTGTAATGTATAAGGATGTGAGCTATGGCATGTCATAGTCACAAGGTCAAAAGGCAGATATGCCTTTTGATCCTACAATTGATTTTGTTAGTGTCTAGTCAATTGTATCCAGCTGGCTTTCAAAGTATAGCCGGCTGTAGGTTGTAGTATAAGTATTTCAAGTTCTTGTATCTTTCTTTATGCTTTGTAACACTTGTAAAAGAACTTGAGAAAGCAATATACTGCCTCCTTGAAACCCATACTCTCTTGTTCTGTCTCTTTGCTTTACTTGTGTTCTTTGTATCACCTTTGGTTACCCAGTTCACTGTTTGATTAAAGTTTAGTTAATCTCCTCATTGTGTTGTTGTGTTGTAATTGTGTTAAAGCCCTTAAACGGTCCTGCATTGGTATCAGAGCTTTCCAGGCTCTTGATATAAGATCTAACCATCTTAAGATCCCTCACACACACAAAAGCTAAACTCTTCAAATGGCTTCCATCTCAAAGACTGATATGGAGACTGGAACCATGAACAAATCCCCACTGATCACTCTTGATGATTTTGACACCTGGTGCATGAGGATGGAAGGCTTCATCAGGTCTCTTGATTCAAGAATGTGGGAATCTGTTGAGAATGGACCTTTCATACCCAGCACCCCCTCTGCTACTGGTGCTGGTATGATTCCTAAAGATGTGGCCAACTACTCAGATGAAGATAGAAAAAGAGTAGAGATTGACAGGAAGGCCATGACTGCTCTTCAGACTGCTCTCCCAAACTCTGTATACAGAGGTTTTAAGAAGTGCAAGACAGCCAAACAGCTGTGGGATGCACTGAAGCTGATGTATGAAGGCTCCTCTGAAGCCAAGGAGAACAAGAAAGATCTTCTGAAGCAGCAGTTTGAGAATTTCACCTTCAAAGCAGGTGAAACCATGACTCAACAATACTTCAGGTATGTTGAGATTGTGGATACCCTAGTGGATGGAGGAGTTCCTCTTGAGAACAGGGACATTGTAAGGAAGTTCATGTCCTCACTTCCTAGGCAATGGACACACTATTGTGTGGTGATCAAGAGGACTGAGAACCTTAAGACTCTTACTCTTACAGAGTTGTATGGGATTCTAGTGGATACCAGATGGAGATGAACATGCAAGGTTCATCTGGCAACTCCAACAATCAAATGGGTTCAGCCCTTCATGTGGTTGAAAGGGACAGCATAGAACCCCAACATCATCTCATATGCTACCCTGACAACTCACAAAAGGGTCCTTTCATCACCTTCCCGGAGACACCAAGGGAGAACTTTACTCAAGGAAGCCCATTCCAAGAGACAAGTTCTTCTCAAGCCTTTGTGTCTGCAGATGAAAGCTGTGGGAATTATCTTTTCACTCTTGAAGACCTGGACTGTATCCATCCAGATGACCTGGAATACATGGAGATAGTTCAGCAGATGGCTCTCCTCACTCACAGAGCCAAGAAGTTCTACAAGAGGACAGGAAGAAGATTTCCAAGCAATGCTACCAGTGGAAAGTTTGGGCTGGATAAAAGCAAAGTAAGTGTTACAATTGTAACCTTATGGGTCACTTTGCTAGGGAGTGTAAGGCACCTAAAGCAAATGGGGGCCAAACACAACCCAGACCAAACTACACTGACAAAGCCCCTCAGGCTGAGAAGACAAAGCAACATGCTGCTGTTGCTGTTGAAGAGGGAGGCTTTGACTGGAGTTTTCAGGTGGAGGATGCTTCTCCAAACCAAGCACTGATGGCTGACCATGATGAAGCCAAGGTATTGGAACATCTTTGCTCCCCTGAATGCATTGCTAAAGTAAATAGATACAGGTCCTACAACCTAGAGATGAGATCTGATCTTGAGTCATTAAACATATTAAAATTGATTTTAGAAAGTCTGAAAATGATTACAAGTTAAAGATAGAGGACTTGGAGAAAACCATTTCAGTACTAAAACATGAACATACAGATTTTAGAACTCAGATCCAAGATCTCATCACTAAGTTAACTGAGTGCCAGGCTGAGCTTGTGATCAGCAAAGCCAAGGCAGAGAAGAGTGTTCTTGAAGAAGAGACCTTCAAGAACATGATATCCTCATCCCTGCACAACAAGGTTTGTTATCAAAATAGACAGGGACTGGGATCAAATGAGATAGCTCCTCCACACACAATCTTGTCTGTAAGATCTCCTAGGTGTGGAACTTGTGAAGATGAGCTTCCTCTCATAGATCCTATAAGTGAGGATGATGAAGAAGTGATAGTGAAGAATTCCTCTGAGAAGAGTGAAGAAGAGGATTCTTCCAAGGGCCACTATCCTTCTGAGGAGAAGAAATCAACTGTGATGACCAAGTCCAAGAGAAAGAACTTGATCAGGAAGAGCAAAAGGAAAGCAAAGAAGGCTCAAGAAATCAAGGCTACTTTTGATGCTAAGCAGAAACAAGTTTTTATCTCTGCAGGTTTCAAAGTAGTAAGGACTGAAGACATCAACCAAGACTCCTCAGCTAAGAGTTCTGGTTCTTGTTCAAATCATCTCAGTACAAAGAAGAAGACTGAGCTGCTGTGTACCACTGCTGCACAGCCTGGACCATCAAACTCCAAGAACAGTTCACAGCCCAAAGGAACTGTCTCAGCATCTACCAAGATGAAGGTGGAGAAGGGATGTGACCAAAGCCAGTCTTGCTCTCAAAAGGAGACTTCTTTGAAGAAGAAAATGTTGTGTGTTATGTGTGAAAGTACTTCTCACATTGCCAAGGATTGCCCATACAATCCTAAAAGTACTGTCCACATGACCAAAACAAAGACTTCAAAGAGTCTCAAGAAGTCTCAAGCTTCGGAAGGAAAATCTGTTTCCTTCGGAAGCTCCAAATCAAAGAAGAAGGTAAATGGAAAATTACCTTCGGAAGCAAAGTTGGTCTCGGAAGAAAGGAGTTCTTCCGAAGCACTGAAGTCTGCTGCAGTGACTGTAGATTCTTCCGAAGGATCAGTCATCAAAACTTGTGAAGTTCCAAAAGCTTCTAAGGTTTTGAAGGTCAAGTCCAAGACTCCAAAGGTGGTGTGGAAGTCTAAGAAAGACCAAATGACTGAAGTTTCTCCATCAACAACAGCTGAAGATCCCCATAGTACAACCATAGGATCTATTACTGTTGCATTACCTTCTATTACTATTAATGAGCCCAAGACAAGTAAGGCTTGGGTTTCCAAATGTAACTAATCATTTTCTTTGTGCAGGAACAGCTCAAGACAAACAGGAATGTCTGGATAATTGACAGTGGCTGTTCCAGGCACATGACAGGCAATAGGTCTCTACTCATAATTTTGAGAGAATTGATGGAGGACCAGTTGCTTTTGGAGGAGATGAAGGTGGTTACATTTCTGGAAGGGGCAAGGTCACAAATGGTAAGCTCAGCATTGAGAAGGTAAACTTTGTTAAGGAGCTTGGGTACAATCTTCTGAGTGTATCCCAATTTTGTGATCAGAGTCATAACATGCTCTTTACTGAGCATGAGTGCATTGTTCTCAAGCCTGGTGTGGTCATTCCTCATGAGCATATCCTGCTCAGAGCCCCCAGGAAAGGGAACATGTACAAGATGGATTTGCAAGAAACATCTCCCTCTGGAGAAGTTTCATGCTTTCTATCTAAAGCAAATAGTGATGAGTCTTTCCTATGGCATAAAAGAATGTGCCATGTAAACTTTAAGAACATGAATAAATTAATTAAACATGATCTGGTAACTGGAATGCCAAAGAAAGAGTTTACAAGTGATGATCATTGTGTTGCATGCCTGAAAGGGAAGCAACACAAGGTATCTCACAAGCCTAAGGAAAAGAACTCCATCACTACTCCCCTACACTTGTTACATATGGATCTCTTTGGCCCCACCAGTGTAATGAGTTTAGGAAGGACCTCTTACTGTCTGGTGATCACAGATGATTTTACAAGATTCACTTGGGTTTTCTTCCTTAGAACTAAGGATGAAACCCCTGAGATTCTGAAGAATTTCATCTTAAAAGTTGAGAATCAATGTGATCACAAGGTCAAAACCATAAGATGTGATCAAGGAACTGAATTCAAGAACCAAATCCTTGATACATTTTGTGATGAAAAAGGTATTACAAGACAATATAGTGCTCCCAGGACTCCTCAGCAAAACGGAGTTGCTGAGAGGAGAAACAGGACACTTATTGAAGCTGCAAGAACTATGTTGTCTGACTCTAAACTGCCTATCACCTTCTGGGCAGAGGCAGTTAATACTGCTTGCTATGTGCAAAACAGAGTTTTAGTAGTTAAGACACATGGTAAGACTCCTTATGAACTTTGGCACAAGAGGAAACCTTTCATTGGTTTTCTCAGGTCATTTGGATGTCCCTGCACCATCTTGAATACCAAAGATCAAATTGCCAAGTTTGCTGAGAAATCAGATGATGGACATTTCATTGGATACTCTTCTCAAGCTAAAGCTTATAGAGTATACAATCTCAGAACTAGAATTGTTGAGGAGTCAGCCAATGTGACTTTCAATGAGCACACTCCTTGTGTGGCTGGTTCTGGTCCGGATTGGCTGTTTGATCTTGATTTAGTTACCAACTGTTTTAACAAATCTTGTGAGCATGTTTCAGGATCTGCAGAAAATCTAAATACAGGTGATCCTGATCCAAGATTTGAGCTAGGAAGACCTTCAACTCATACATCTTCAGCTCCAGTTGGAACTACTTCAGCAAATGAGGTTTCTATCAGCACAACAATGACAAATTCAGCTGATACATCTGGCATGCCTTCAAATTCCAGCTCAGAGGCCTCTCAACCAGATAAAGACACCTCACTTGTAGAAGACAACAATGGTGATGGTGATAGTGATCAGGAATTTCTTGATGCTAATAACCATACCATAGATGACAACATCAATGATGTCTCACACTCATTGGATCAAGTTAATCTTGATAAGTGTGATAATGTGGAGGGTGAATCTTCCAGACCAGATCTAAATTTCTCAAATTTAGATCTTTCTCAACAACTTGCTGTGATCCCTCAGCTAAGGATCCACAAGTCTCACCCCACCACAAACATCATTGGAGATGTTGTCACAGGGGTAAGAACAAGAGGACAAACCCATGAAGCAAATGTTTGTCTTCACTCTTGTTTCTTATCTCAGATAGAGCCAAGAAAGTTGATGAAGCTCTAAAGGATGGAAGTTGGGTTGAAGCTATGCAACAAGAGCTGCTTCAATTCAAAAGGCAGAAAGTTTGGAACCTTTGTCCTCTTCCTCATGGGAAGACTACCATTGGAACCAAATGGGTTTTTAGAAATAAGAAGGATGATAGAGGAATCATCATCAAGAACAAGGCAAGACTAGTTGTTCAAGGATACACACAAGAAGAAGGGATTGACTACACTGATGTCTTTGCTCCTGTAGCAAGACTAGAAGCTGTTAGGATATTCCTGGCATTTGCTGCATCCAAGAACTTCAAGGTCTACCAACTTGATGTAAAGTGTGCTTTCTTATATGGAGTGATTGATGAGGAGGTTTATGTCAAACAAGCCACCTGGTTTTGTAGACCCTGATCATCCTGATTATGTCTGCAAGCTTGACAAAGCTCTTTATGGGCTGCATCAGGCACCCAGAAAGTGGTATGAGACACTATCTGAGTATCTTTGTAAACATGGATACAGGAGAGGTACTATAGATGGAACTCTCTTCATCAAAGGACAGGGAAAATGACTTATTGCTGGTTCAAGTATATGTAGATGACATCATCTTTGGTTCAACTAATCCAAAGCTCTGCAAAGACTTTGAGAAGCTGATGAAAGACAGATTTGAGATGAGTTCAATGGGAGAACTCAACTTCTTTCTGGGAATTCAAGTGAAGCAGGTTGAAGATGGCATCTTCATAAGTCAGTCAAAGTATGTTCAAGACATACTCAAGAGGTTCAACATGACTGATTGTAAGATTGCTAAGACACCCATAGCCAGAAACCACTCCCTTGGTCCAGATCTTGAGGGGGAGTGTGTAGATGAGCACTTATACAGGGCTATGATTGGGTCTCTTATGTATCTTACAGCTAGCAGGCCTGATATCATGTTTGCTACATGTATTTGTGCAAGATATCAAGCCAACCCTAAGATGTCTCACTTAATCACTGTGAAAAGGATTTTAAGATACCTCAAAGGTGCTTCAACACTTGGTCTATGGTATCCAAAGAATCCAAATTTCAATCTGTATGCCTATACAGATAGTGATTATGGTGGTTGCAATATGACTGCAAAGTCTACATCTGGGGGATGTCAATTCCTTGGTGGAAGGGTTGTCTCATGGCAATGCAAGAAACAATCCTGTGTGTCTGCATCAACTGCTGAGGCTGAATACATTGCTGCTGCAAGCTGCTGTGCTCAAGTGCTTTGGATTCAAAATCAGATGCTGGACTATGGATTTAACTTCAAAGAGACTCCTATCCACATAGACAACAATAGTGCTATCTCTATCACTGAGAACCCTGTGCAGCACTCAAGGACCAAACACATCAACATCAGGTATCATTTAATAAGAGATAACTATGAAAAGGGATTAATTAAACTAGTCAAAGTTCATACAGATGAACAATATGCTGATCTGTTCACAAAAGCTTTTGATGAACAGAGATTTAAGTATCTGATATCAGCTATTGGGATGATTAACTTTGAGTAGACTTTTTCTTAAAACTAATTCTAATTATTTCTTCTTAAAATATGTGTGTCCTAAGTTGTCTAGTTCATCACTTTCATAAGCTCATGTTTTCTTTGGATGTAAAATTCTTTTTGAAGACTTTCCTTAGATTCTTGAAAATTTTTGATACTTCGGAAGATAAAATTTTATCTTCGGAAGAAAAACATGTCTTCAAAATACATAACTGTCTAAGAGATTTTACCTTCGGAAGAAGTCAAATTCATCTTCCGAAGCTTAAAATTCTTATCTCAGACACTTATTTATTTTTAAGGACTTTTTCCTTCCGAAGCAAAATTAACCTTCGGAAGCTTTGTTTATTCCTATACAAAGCATCCAAGGGTTTATTTCTCTTCCGAAGCATAAATCTTCAAGACTCTCAGGAAAATCTTCCGAAGCCATTTTAGCTTCGGAAGCTTTTTCAATCAAAACTTCCGAAGACAAATAAACTTCGGAAGCTTTTCGAATTCCAAGAAAACTACTTTTTGAGCAAAAGTAAACTACCTTTTCAGAGGTGGGACCGACTTCCGGATTTCAAAGTTTATCCTCTTTCATTAACTTTGGTTCAAATCCCTTTTCATATAAATACCCAACGGTTCCCCCTCTTTCCCACTATCTTCCTCAATTCTACTATTTCTCTAACCTAATTCTCTAAACCGCCTTTGCTTTCTACCTTTCTTCACCCTTAAGCTTCTGAAATGGCCAACCTTAACCGCAGAAACAACCCTGATTTCTCCATGCAACTTCACAGGCAACATAATCAAGTTGCTCTGTTAAGCTCTGAGAAAGATGCAAGTTTCTCAGAGATTTGCCAATTCTTGACTCTGTCAAACTACTTCACCTCCCTGACCATTGATCCTACTCTATATGAGGATCACTTGCTTGAATTCTGGAAGACCTGCCAAGAGGTCATTATGGATGGGGAGAAGGCACTGTCTGCCACAGTGCAAGGGAGGATCCTTGCTTGCAATCACACGTCACTGCACAATCTTCTCACCTCATTAATCACATTGCAGCTGGATGATGAAGAAGGTGAGGTGTCCGTCCCAAAAAGAAGCTGTTAATCATTCTTTTGAGCAGATGGGCTATGAGGAGATTTTTCTGTAAAGACCTTTAGGAAAGGGAAGGTCTCATCCCAATGGAAATTCCTGCTCCATGGGTATCATCACAGCTTGTCAAACAAGCATGGTGGATGGGAACCAGATTCCTGAGGATCTCTCCTTTATAGTTCATGGAATGGTTCAGGGGTCAAGTTCAGGTATTCACAATTTGTTTTATACTAATTTACTTGCAAACTTTGACTCCTTAGAGTATTCCATGTTCCTAGATATGTTCAACACATTCTCAACTGTGAACTGGGCTCACAGTTGAGGGAAACAAGTAATATTCTTAAATTGGGACAGATGAAGCCCGACATCTTTAAAATAATGAAGAAGCCAACTGTAGGCTTCTCAGGGGTAGAAACAGCCCTAGTCCCAAAAATGTAAGAGCTCATTGCTCAAGGTGACAACCTAGCAACACAAGCTAGTGTTGAACCCACACCTATTTTGTCCTTACCCTTAAAAAGACCAGAAATCACCCTCACCTACCAAAGAAAATCCAAAGAAACCCCTGCTCAGGCTATTGAGTCTGTGCAGGCCACCATATACTCAACTTACGGAAGAATGGATACTAGAGCTCCCACTTCTCCTGAGGAGCAAACGACTCCCATTCTTCACTATCAGGGCTGAGGTTCCTCAAGCTCACCCTGATGAGCTCACTAGCCCAACAACCTTAAGCCTTCACTCTGAGTCTCAACACTCAAGTGAACAACCTTCAGGGGACACCTACCATCCCCAGCCTTTGGATCTCAACCAACCAATTCCCAACCTATCCTTTTACACTGATGAAGACTTAGGATTCAGTGAGTACCATGAGTCTCTCTTCTCCTCCCTACTCAAAGAGAGATGAGTACCTCTGACTCTCCTCAGTCTATCCCCCATCAGTCACCTATTACTGAGGTGGACACTTCTGAACCTGTTAAGGATGTCCATATGGAAGAGGCTCTCACTTTTGAAAGTGATTACATCATTAAGACCTCAACCATGGCAACTCAGCCCATTGGCATCTCAATTGAGGCTGCCAGTGAGCAGAGGAAAACCAGCAGCCATAAAACTCAAGCTGGTGGTGAGAGAGAGGACTTTGGTCCAATCATCTCATCCCCAATGAATCTTCTGATGAAGATGAGGGGAATTTGAGACTAAAGGTGCAAAAATTGTCAAAAACATGCACCTATTTAGTCTCTAAGGTTAGTCACCTGGAATCTCAGGTGCTACCCTGCAAACCGGTCAATGATCAGCAACTCCAGATTTCATATCTGCAGGAAAAACTAGCTGGGAGACCTTTAAGGAGAGCTCAACCAGGACACAAGAACCTGTGGAAGTGATTGACTTATCCTCCAGCTCACCTATGCAAGTGGGTGATGCTACCACAAAAGGGGAGAAAGTTGTTACAACCACAACGAACCTGGGAGTTCTTTAGAGAGAATGGACATAGAGGACTCACCATCCTCACTTGCTGTTGTGCATTCTCAGCAACTTCCTCAAGTTCACATTAATGTGGACTCTATAGACTCTCTCATCAGGAGTCTCTTTGAGGAAGGTATACCAAGGCTGTCTCATCTCCATCACAAGGAACTGGCAACTACATCATAAGGTGGAGGTATGATGATGACAGGAGAGCCCTTATACTTCAGAGAGTTCAAGGCCAACAAGAAATTTTTCAATTCCAAAGCCTGAGCTTCTATGAAAGACTGGATTTAGTCAACTTGCCTTGTCAATCCAAGCAATTCAAGACAAGCTGACAGGCTGGCTCAAAGAATCCAAGACAGGATCCTTGCAGAGTTTACTCTAAGAAGGAGACTTAGGGAATCAGGAAATGTCATCGGTCAACTGGATGTTGAGGTGGACCCTAAGATTAGTTTCATAGGGGAAACCTTGACTGAAGGCCCAGTGGCAGAACCTGAGACCCCTGTCTCATCATCACAACTGCTGCAGAGGTCCAAACTCCATCTGAGACACCTGCTGGTGAAGGTGTTTCTCAGCCTCTCTCTGGCCAGAGCATGGAGCTACTCAGGGCAATGAAGGCCAAGCCTCAATCCACCCTGAGTCACAAAGGTCTGTTGGTGACAAAGGGAAAAGGATAATGACTCCTGAGGAAATTGAGGAGGAAGAGAAGAGAGAGGAAAGGAGACTAAGGGGAGAAGTTCTACTGGGTCATCTAGCTTCATGCAAGCTGCAATCAGGGCTGCTCCCAGACCAAATACTCAAGATGATGAGTTAAGGGCAGTCAGGATTACCTACTTACAGACCAGGAACTATGACATTGATGAAATCATCTCCCTCCCCTTAATAGAGTTAAATGAACTGGCTGACATGGAAGTGTCAAGAGAGTTGAAGGAGAAAGAGGATGCAATGATACTTCTCCAACTCAAAGAGGAGAAGAGACAGAAAAGACTTTACAAGCATGCTCCCACTCTCTCACCAGTTCAAGAAAGTCCTGCACAGGAAGATGTGGCTCCACAAGAACCTCAGGTAGATAAAGAAGAAAATAGGATCAAGATGATCAACTACCTGAGCGCCACAGGCTTCTATCAGGCAGATGCACTTCTTCCCTTGTCCTGTGACTTCATTGAGTTCGAGTATCTAAAGCAACTTGAGCTTGAGTTAGTCAAGGAAAGAAAGACAACTAAAAGGAAGCTAAGGGAAGAAGCTGCAAAGTCAAGAGCCATCATTCAAAAGAATGCAAAGAAGTCTTGTCACACCCCAACCTTGACGGCGGAAACGTCGAGGAGTGAGAGTTAAGATCGTTCACAGCCACATAACGCTATTAATAATCCAAATATAATTTAAAACATAAGTTTCAATTGTATCATTACAAGCATAAGTTTCAAAGAATTAAAAAGTATAACATAGAATGTAACAAATCATTCTTATTTCATTTATTTAACTAGGTCCATTCCTATATATGCAAGCTTCAAAGAGTAGATCACACACTTGAGGTATTCCTGAAACATGTTAAAAATAAAAGGGTCAACATAAAATGTTGGTGAGCATTCCATAGTTTCAATACATAAGTATATAAAAGATGGCAATTCAAGTCATAAGTTAGTGAATCAAGTGATTAGGGATGTTATGAACAATGCAACAATCAAACCTTGACAATGTTTTACAAGTCTCAAACGTTAAAAGTATATACGATCAGCTAAGTGTACTTGGATCAACCAAGCAGGCTTGTCTTACCCATAGATCTATGACTTCGCTGGGCTAGCAATAGTTAATGATTGTACATATAACACCATAACATGGTAACCACAAAAGTTCAACTAACCATAACTTTGCATGATGAATTGCCATAAAGATTACAAGTCTCAAATAAGTTTACAAGTGCAATGATAATAAGTTAACATGTTTCACCCCAAAGTGTGAAAATAAGCAAAAAAGAGGTATGGAAATACTCACATGGATATAGGCATTACAAGATGATGTAAAAGATTAAAGTAAGATCCAAAAGATAAATCCAAAGTATCCATTACAAGCACCTAACATATATATTACAGGTAAAGATTAAAGTTAATAATAAGTTTAACGTTCTACTAATGATTAGGGTTTTGATAGTTTTAAGGAGTTTTGACAAGTAACTAAATTTATAGAATACTTATTCTCATTTTAAACCCATTAGAAGAATTATATATGTATTTAAGTATTTTTAAAATGAAATTAAATAAAATGATAAGGAGGTTCATTATATAATTAAGTCTTTTTAATTATCTAAGAATAATAAGAAAAAGCATTTTGATTAATAACACAATATTAATTAGCTAAAATATGTTTTATAATAATATTCTTAAATATTTTAATTAATTATATATATTACTACAATTATGAATTTAATTCTTTAAAGAATTAAGTGTTCATAAATATTTTTAAGTCCAATCAAATATAAATAAATGTTTAGTTAATTTAAAAGAAAACCTTTTGTAACAACTACTAAGTTTAAATATAAAAATTTACATAAATACACTTTTTTTTAAAACAAACAATCTTGATTTTAGAAGTAACGTTTGAATCAATGAAAATTTATTAATATGAACAATCATTTTAAATCCATTTTATAAGGAATAACTAAAAGATTTATATATATTATATATTATATAATATTATTATATATATATATATATATATATCTATAATATATATATATATATCATATATATATATATATATATATATATATATATATATATCATATTATATCTTTATGAATATATTTAAGTTAAAAATTTCAGAAAATATTTTAGTGTCTAAAATCTTTATATTAATTATCAGAAATAATTTTTATATTAATTATAAATTTTCTGTAATTTATATGTAATTAAAAGGCTTAAAAATAAAAACAAACAAAAGGAGGTGCCCGGGTTCGAACCCGGACCTCAAGGTTGAGGGGGCGTGCATTTACCATTAGGCTGGGCGCCTATGCCTGCCAAGTTAATGGAATTTAATTCTTAAAATATTACCCAAATAACCCAGAAAAACTCAAGAACCCTAGAATTCGGATTGAATCCAATTGAACACCAATTCGATGTTTTTGATAGAAATCATCATAGGGCTTTTGTTCCTTGGATGTAAACGAGTGTGTGGGTATGTGTATTTACCAGAAAGATGATCGCATTGATGCTACACGATGAAGAATCGGTCGCGACCACGGATGAGTATGATTCGAGATGCAAATGGTAATGATAAACCAATTAATTCGGTACGCAGTTTCTAATGATGTTTAGGATTCAAAGCCCTCAAACAATTTCAAGTTATCAAGCTTCGGGGGTAGTTGTCGACTAGGTTGCAGGTCCGAGATGAAGATGGTGATCGGAGTCGAAGTGTGGGTGACTTGTGAACAAAAATGGTGTTACAGAAAGCTTAGAAGGATCAATACGTGCATTAGCCCCATGTTAATTAGCATTGATTTGATCGATTTTACTACGAACGAGTTAAAGCTTTGAATGGGTGTTTCGGTTTCGGGTGCATAGCCTTAACGCCGAGATTAATCCAATTAAAAACGTATTCAAGTTCGAAATTGATGTGTCGAAGTTAATGTTCGGTTTGATTGCAATTTATTTAAACGTTTAGAAGTTTGGTGGTCGCCGGAGATGGTGGCCGGCGACAAAGAAGTTCGCCGGAGGAGGGAGGCCGATGGTGGATTGGTTTATTTCAACCAATTTACATATCTGGTCCTTCTACTTTTAAATGGTTATTATTTTATGAAAGAACTTTAAACAAATTTTTATAATTTACAAATTTAACCCAAACTTATTATCACTTTCATTTTATATTTCAAGTGAATTGTTTTACTTTATTCTATAAAACTTTATAAGTTTGTTTAACTTTAAAATTAATTCTTTACTTTAATTTAGTAGTTAGAACTCATATAAAATTTCATACATTTATAAACTTTAATTTTTTTTTTACTTATAAAATATAATTTGCTTAAATAATTTTGATAAATGAAATTTAAATAATACTACTATCAACATTGGTTAGTTTGTACATATTATGCATTTTATCCATTAGAATTATTAAACTAATCTTAATAACGGAAGTTCAAAATGGATTTGAGTTTAGGTTTAAGTTTTGAAAATGAGCGGATGTTACAGTCTCCCCAACTTAAAAGAATTTCGTCCCGAAATTAAGAATGAACTTAAATGAACAAAAGGAGTTATAGTGAAAGGTAAGTGTACAACGGCCAGTGATAGACGTTTGATTACAGATGAGATGTTTCATTTCATGGAATCTTACAAGATTCTCAGCATAATAAACGCGAGACGTTTTGAGATGAAACGTTGGAAAACGATGACGAGTTACCGTGGTACCTTAGATTTATAAGTCACAACTTCTAGAATATAATGATGTTTAGAAATCAATAAAATAATAACAATTTATAAGAAAGATTAACCGGCAGGATTTAAGAATCCCAAACGTCACCATATGCAACGATCCTAACGCATATCTTGAGAATATGTATCTCTCCGTTGACTAATCAACGGCCTAAGAATAATACGATATGTGAAGATTTTGGAATAAGTTCACAACGATGGTTAGGAACATTATTAAAAGCAGAAGATAAATTGATCATCCACATTAATGATAGATGTTTAACGACATACCACGGTATACGACTATTTGAGATAGATACAAGCAAATTTCTCGACCCGTTATCCCACATGAGTTGATATGCAATTAACCGATCGGTCTATAATGCACCAATTGTCATCATGACAGCTAAGATAGGAGACACTTAGTGAATGAAAAGTTAAACAGGAGATCCATAGGATCACGAATGTTAGGTCTTGTCATATGTGAAGGTAAGACACTTGGATACATACCAAGTTACGTCTTTTCCTTTATGCCAAACCCATGACTACAAGTTACGAAGGTTTATGAACCTCTACGTTACGATGTAAGTAATAACGAGTCTCGTTAGTCGAAACCAAGATAGAGTTTTAAAGATTTTCTAAGGTTGAGGGTTCAAAAGTGATTCAAGAAGTAACGCAAACAATAAGACATGCATTTGCAACCATGTCTTGCAAGATAGCAAGTTTCCAAGTATAGATTGCATACGTAATTCATCAAACCCATAAGTACAGTCGAGAACATTCGTATGACTAGAAAGACATAACCACAAGTTGATAATGTCTTTATTTAGTGGAAAGATCGTTTAAGAAGGCTACCATCACACAAACATGTGTTGATGATATCTCAAAATGAAAGTTGACAAGTAGGGAATAAATGGTTCGATATAGCTAGATCAAATCAAAACATAAGGATAAAGGGAAAGAAATCAATTTAAGAATTTAAACGCTCCAAGCTCGGAATCAAAATCAACCTAGAGTGACCGGGTTTCCTTTCAAGTTCAGAAATCATGCTTTGACTTGATAGGTCCAAACACTAATATTGGTTCACCCTTCAAGTTACTACATGTTTCCTGTCACTTGATTAAAACCTTGGTAAGTTGGAGATCAAGAAATGAGAATAGTCATCAAGGTGCGGTTTTCACTCCTAACTTGATGGTGCATTCCCAAGGTATGACTGCTAACTTACCAATAAAAAATTCGATCCCAACTCCTTGTTGAGGATCCACAGAAATAAGACGAGGTAGCTCACCATTGAGGTAAGGGAAGTCACTCCTATCTTAACGGTGAAGTTTTACAAAAACAAAATATAACGAGATGAACTTCTTCATCAAAATCCAGAATTCACTCCTACTTTGATGAAATCGTCTCATTTGAACAAATACAATTCATAAAGATGATATTATCATCAAGGTATGGAATTCACGCCTATCTTGATGATTGAATTTCATAGCAAGAAAACAATCGAAGATTGACATTTGTCACCAAAGTACGGGTTTCAATCCTATTTTGATGAGACCATGTCATTTGTGAAATGCAAGTTCCAATGAGAATAATTGAGGTCAATCCTCAAGATAAGGAAATCACCCTAATCCAGAGGATGAAATTTCATAAAACACACAATTGAAAACCATTTATCGAACGAATAGAGAATCATCAAAGTAAGGGAATCACCCCTGTTTTGATGAGTTAGAATCATTTAGGAGATACGGGTGTTCTTAGTCATAGGTTGACTTGCAAACACTTGCATCTCTCACGGTGCAGACGGTATGGAGTTTGACTTAACAGCGAAAAGAAAAAAAGAATATCAATTAGAAATTCAGAAAATTTCAAGTTACATCAAAAGAGAAAATCATGCTTACAAGTTTAAGATCAAAGTTCGAGTTAACAGATTTTGTTGTGGTGTTCAAATCTTGGATGGTTTCAATCGGGAAGACGAAATCAAGGGCAGGAAATTATTCAACACCACAATGAGATGTGAACACTCGATTCACAATCGAAAGGAATATATGGACTTCTCAAGATATGAGGTCAACCATAGCCTTTTTGAAGACACGCGTACTTATAAGTGATCACTCATCTCAAGGGTTTCGAGTCAAATAAATGGATTCAACGATCGAGTCAAATCACCATTTACACTTTGCCTAGACAAAGTATCCCGAGATGTAAGAATTCCACCTATAGCATTGCATGTTCTTAGTTATGGTTTAAGATTCCCAATATCATTGAATATATTAAGAGTCATGCACACGTTGGTCAAGGTATAGAAATAGTTATATGAAACGCTCAACGTGTATGAAGATCATGTTAGGTTGGACTCACTTTAGTATAGATGTTTACTTTACATTGTAATAGGACTTGTGTTAGTTTCATTTTGTATTTTGATAGTTATTAGCAGTTTTGGCAGTCCAGCGAAACTGTGAGCGAATCTATAGTTTCGCTCACAGTTTGCTGTTTTGATTCACCCGGCGAACTTGTGTTCTGCCGGGCGAAACTATAGTTTCGGCATGACAGTTTCGCTTGTAGCGAAACTGTCAGCGAAACTATGACTGCTATATATACTATTGTCATTTCATTTTGCATGATAAGTTTGCAAAACCCTAAACGTGAAATTCTGTTGCAAACTATCATTCTCAAGCAGTTACTTCATTGAAATACAATTGTGCTTATTGTTATTGAGTGAGTTTGTTCATTTGAATATCAATTATGTCTTGATTTATCATATTCATCTCTCAATTGTTTGTTATTTGGTTTATGTATGTGATATTGATCAAACTATTCTATCAATTGTACTGTTCATCGATCACATGGACCAACAATATGGTATCAGAGCCTTAGTGCTCTTGATTTGTTGAGTTTTGGTGGTTTTGGTCAATATCTAGTTTCAATCAATTCTCATTGGATTATCAGCTGTTTTTGGGATGGAAATTGATTGAATTATGCTTGTTCTTCATTGAGGAAGATTCTACAATCATCAGATCTCAAATTCATTGAGTTTTGGATGATTTCGGATTGATTTTAAGGTGAAAAAGGGTTTTCAGATCGACGAGCGAAACTACAGTTCTTACAGCGAAACTGTGATCTTCATTCAGCGAAATTATGAGTTATTTTGGATCTGAAGTTGTTTTCTAGAGTTTCAGCGAAAGTATCTCTTTGAACGAAAGTTCAGCAGTGTTTTTGATCAATTATCAAGCGAAAGTGCTGCCGAATCTATTTCTGAACGAAAGTTCAAGCTTGTTTCCTGCGAAATTAGCAGCGAAACTAAGCAATTGTTGTCTCTGATTCAAGCGAAAGTGCTGCTGAAATTGCAAGAGAAAGTGTCTGTGTTTGCGAAAGTGTTTGTTTTAGCGAAACTGTTAAGCAAGTCTGCTTTCTCAGCGAAGTTGTTAGCGAATTTGTCAGCGAATTTACTAGCGAAATTACCAATCTTTCTGCGAAACTATCATGTCAAAATTAACTACTCTCACACTTGCGGATCTTGAAAGTGTTGCTCCTAATAGACCTCCAAGACTCATTAATGGAGATAATTTTGAAGATTGGAAGAGATGTCTCAAGGCTTTCTTTTTCTATACAGATCATAATCAATGGGAATCGATTATTTCAGGTCCTCATATACCTACGGTTACAGTTGGTGATGTCGTTTCTCAGAATAAAGATCCATCTTCTTATACTGAAAGAGATCTGAAACTGATTGATCGTGATCAAAAAGCATTTGGTGCTCTAACTCTCTGCTTGGCTCCTGACATCTACAATCGTTTTGCAGAGCATAAAAATGCTAAATCTCTTTATGATGCTCTCTGTGAATTCTTTGATGGGAATGCAGATCTGGTGAAAGACAAGAGTATTCAAGCTGAAAAGGAGTTCAATTCGTTTGTAGGATATAAGAATGAAAGTTTGACAGATCTTACAAATCGATTCTTAACTGTTTCAAGCACTCTAAAGAAATATGATGAAAGACTCTCCAACAGTGAACAAGTTAACAGACTTCTCGATTCTCTTCCACCACAATGGAGTCTTCAAGTGAGGATGCTCAAACAAGAAAGAGGTTTTACAGATTATAAGCTGATGGATATCATTAATAAGTTGAAATCTTTTGAGTTGGATATGAAAAGAAGAGAATTTAACCAGACTATGATGCCCACACCTGGTTTTTCTCAAAATGCTGCTTTATTGTCATCCGCTGCAAACTCTCACATTCAGAATCCAATTCAAGGAGGGAGCAATACAAGTAATTTCTCAAGTGGTAGTAATCATGTTGGAAAGGAATTGGGAAATTCTAAGGTGAATGCTGAAACTACTATTCCATCTGAAACAATGGCTCTTTTTGGAATGTTTGTTCAGAGCTATGAAGCTCTTGTTGCTAGTGAATTGAAAGGTAAAGGAATGACTATGGAGGATATGTATCAAGTTGATCCTGATGATTTGGAAGAAACTGACATTCAATGGCAAATGGCAATGTTAACTTTAAGAGCTCGGAGGTTCATGGAAAGAACAGGAAGAAAGAACTTCGGTGGTCAATCATCAACCTCAAAACTAGGATTTGACAAGTCAAAACTGAGATGCTTCAACTGTAAACAATTGGGACATTTTAAACGTGAATGTCCATTACCAATTGTAACAGATCCTAGTAACACTGGAGTGCCAAGATTGACAGCAGAGAAAGTAAAGGAAGAGGGAAATTCAAAAAAGGAGTCAGCCTTGATTTCTAATTTTGACTGGAGTGCAGAGGTGGAAGAAACAAGATCTGAAATAAATCATGCTTTAGTTGCTGAGATTGTGAAAAGTGATGAGATGGAAGTTGAGAAAGATGAGTTTGTGTTGTTTAAGGAATTCAAAGGAGAGAATGAATCTTCAGTAAAGGAGAAAGAAGAGAAGGATGATGGAGAGAAGAAAGAGAAAACTACAGATTCAAAAGCTGTGAAAGGAAAAGAGAAGGATGATGCGGCCGCTACTGTTGAGGAAAGGAAATCGAGTACTCCAGTATGCATGTGCGATAAAGCTTTAGCTGCCGAAAAGATGGTAATGGGACTTCCTTATGAGGTAATACAGGATATGTGCTCATCTGCTTGCAAAATTAGACTTTTTGGGGTTTATAAGGCTAATCGTTTGTTAATTGATAATGAAAAGGATTTAAAACGAATTAATGATGAACTTAAAATGAATGAATCAAAATATTTTGTGAAATTAAATGAGGCTTTAAAAGAAACTGATCATTTAAAAAGAATTGTTTTGGAAAGGAATGTAGAGATTAATACTTTGACGAACGGGTTGCTCTGGCTGAATTTGAAGCAAGCAAACTTCAGTCAAAGTTAGATAAATGGACTATTTCTGGAATGAAACATGATGATCTTTGTAAATCTCAACGGGGAGCAAGAATTAAAACTGGTTTGGGTTATGAAAATGTACAGGTTTATCCTCCTCCTAGTACATATTGTTATTCTCCTATGCCTGTTCCTCATCCTTCTAATGATTTAATCAAATCAGATACTGACAGTATGTCTGCAGGTTTAGTTGGGAATAACTCTAAGTACATTCGTGAAGACTACGACTATGGACCAACTAGTGGGCTTGGATGCACTAGTTCTAGTACACCTGAAAAACAGCAGTCTGTTTTAGATAATAAGTCTAGTTTAAATTCAGTGTTTGTTTCTAGTTCAAATGTAACAGACTTGAATGTCTCATGTTCTCCTGATTGTTCTATTTCATCTTGTAATTCAAATCTTAATAGTGATGATTTTTGTTCTGGTTATGAATGCAATGAATCTGATGTTTCACCTAAAACAACTGAGCAACTTAAAACTAATTCTTTTGAAAAGTTCTTTTCTCAACCTATTCCATCTTTCATACCATTAAATATGACATCTTCAGAAAAATGCAGTTCTCCTTCATCTGAAACTGGTACCAATGGTACGAGTTTTACTGATTTGTCAGAAGAATCAAGTTCTGATTTTGTAAAGAATAACTCTGAGTCAAATAAACAAAAACATCATGGGATGTATGAGACATTCAGTGATGTTGATTCTAGTTTGTCTGAATGTGATGAGGAGATTATTATTGATCCTATTTTTATCTCATCACATCATCGACCTAGATTCAAACATCATTGTTTCAGGTGTGGTGAAGAGGATCATCTTATCAAAAATTGCCCTTTGATTGAAAGATCCTCTAATAGAAATTGTTTTGGGAATAAATTGACAAAATTGGTTAATAATTTCTTTCATAAAAAATCAGCTTCTTTAAAAACAAAGGTTGTTCAATCTTGGGTCCCTATTACTCCTGGCTAAATGATTTGTTCATTCATTTCAGGGATCTTCTTCAAAGATTGTAAACAGTCTGTGGCATGTTGATAGCGGCTGTTCCAAACACATGACGGGATTAAAGGATTTGTTGACTAATTATCGAATTATCGATGGAGGATATGTGGCATTTGCTGGAGACAAGAAGGGTGGAAAAATGATTGGACAAGGAGAAGTTACCAATGGCTCTCTTACTCTGGAAAAAGTCAACCATGTTCCTGAATTGGCATTTAATCTTCTGAGCGTCTCTCAAATTTGTGATAAAGATATTCCAGTTCTATTTAAATCTGACGAATGTTTATTTTTGAAATCAGAGATAGCTATTCCAGAAGATTTAATTCTCATGCGTGCTCCAAGGAAACACGATACATATCTTCTTGATATGAATTCTAATGAGTCAAAAGCTACTGCAACTTGTCTTCTCTCAAAAGCTTCGACATCTGAGTCACTCTTGTGGCATCGTCGATTAGGCCATGTCAATTTTAAGATAATTAATAAATTAGTAAAGAACAATCTTGTTAGAGGACTTCCTTTAAAAGATTTCTCTGTGACTGAAAAATGCATGGCATGTGCCAAAGGGAAACAACATAAGAAACCTCATAAGCCTAAACTTTTAAATAGCATATCAAGTCCTCTAGAGTTGTTACATACTGATTTATTTGGGCCAATTAGTGTTAAATCCATTGCTAAAAAGTCTTTTTGTCTTGTTGTTACAGATGATTTTTCACGTTATTCATGGGTGAGGTTTCTTGCTCACAAAAGTGAAGTTGCAGAGGAGTTGCAGAAATTAATCATTTCTATTGAATCAGTCAGTAAGAAAAGAGTTATGGGATTAAGAAGTGACAATGGCACTGAATTTAAAAATCAGATTCTTGACTCATTTTGTGCTCAAAAAGGGATCGTGAGACAATTTAGTGCTGCAAGAACACCCCAGCAGAACGGAGTTGCAGAAAGAAAGAATCGTACTCTTGTGGAAGCTGCTCGTACAATGTTGATAGAATCCTCATTACCTGTCATTTTCTGGGCTGAAGCTGTTAATTGTGCATCTTATGTTTTAAACAGAGTGCTAATTGTGAAAGATAAAGTGAAGACTCCTTATGAACTTTTTCATAAGAGGAAGCCACTAATTGATTTCTTTCGCCCATTTGGATGTTCTTGTACGCTTCTGAATACTCAAGCTCAAAAGACAAAATTTGGGGCTGTTTCTGATGAATGTTACTTTGTTGGATATTCTTCTTCACAAAAGGCATACCGAGTTTACAACAAAAGAACACGTATTGTTCAAGAGTCATTTTATGTTGACTGGCAAGAATCAAATCCTTCTGAAGTTAAATCTGAACCTGCATGGTTCTTTGATTCCGATACTGTGTTCAATTCATTTAATTTGCCAGTTTTCGATGATGATACGTCAAGTCCATGTACTCAAACGAATATTATTCCATCATCTTCATCGTCTGTTCCATCAATTCCACAAGTAACTGATGTTGTTTCAATTGATGTCAGCTCATCGTCTCCGATGCCTGATCAAGCTCCATTATCTGATTCTTTATCTCCTACATCTCTAACTTACCTGATTCAACACCTGTCATTGATACACCTTCATCTACTCTTTCTCCGGCGGCTGATACTTCTTCAACTATCTTTCCTTCTTCAGGAGATTATAAAACTTTGAAAGATCATCCGCTTGATAATGTAATTGGATCTGTTTCTGATGGTGTTCGCACACGAAGTCAATCCGGTCTGATTAATGTTTGTCTTTTCTCATGCTTCATTTCTCAAATTGTTCCTAAAAATGTTCATGCTGCTCTACAAGATCCGTGTTGGGTAGAGTCTATGCAGTTGGAACTTCAACAGTTCAGGAAGCTTAAGGTTTGGACTTTAGTTGATTTACCTCCCAACAAGTATCCAATTGGTACAAAATGGGTATTTAAGAACAAACCAGATGATCGGGGTGTGGTGGTGCGAAACAAATCTAGACTTGTAGTGCAAGGCTTTGCTCAAGAAGAAGGAATTGATTATACAGAAGTCTTTGCTCCAGTTGCTCGTCTTGAAGCAATCCGTATATTTCTTGCTCATGCTGCTCATAAACAGTTCAAAGTGTACCAGATGGATGTGAAATGTGCTTTTCTCTATGGCGACATTGATGAAGAGATATATGTGTGTCAACCACCAGGCTTTGAAGATCCTGATTTTCCTGATAAAGTGTATAAGCTTGATAAATCTTTGTATGGACTTCATCAAGCACCCAGAATCTGGTATGAGACTCTTACACAATATCTTTTAAGCAATGGTTATTCTCGTGGTACCATTGATATGACCTTATTTAAGAAGGAGGTGAATGGTGAAATGATCTTTGTTCAAGTGTATGTCGATGATATTATTTTTGGATCCACAAACTCTCAATTGTGTAGAGAGTTTGAAGAAGTGATGAGCCAACGGTTTGAAATGAGCATGATGGGTGAAATGTGCTTCTTTCTTGGCTTGCAAGTTGAACAACAGAAAGAAGGAATTCTTATTCACCAAGAGAAGTACATTAAAGATATTCTGAAGAAATTTAAAATGGATGATGCGTCTACTGAAATGACTCCTTTTACTGCTCAGACGTGTCTCACTCCAGATGAAAATGGAAAACCAGTTGATCCTCATCTTTTTCGATCTATGATTGGCTCTCTCATGTATCTTACTGCAAGTCGTCCTGATATCACTTTTGCTGTTGGTTACTGTGCTAGATATCAGTCGGCTCCAAAGGAATCTCATGAGAAAGCTGTCAAACGAATCTTTCGTTATCTCAAAGGATCATCTCGTCTCGGACTGTGGTATCCATATGGTGGAAATTTTGATTTACATGCTTATTCTGACAGTGATTCCAATGGTTGCAGGTTAAACAGAAAATCTGTGTCTGGAGGATGTCAATATTTGGGAAATTGTCTGGTATCTTGGCAGAGCAAGAAACAAACAACAGTTTCTCTTTCTACAGGGGAAGCTGAATATATTGCTGCATCTAGCTGCTGCTCTCAAGTTCTCTGGATACAACACCAAATGATTGATTATGGAATTAATTTCCTTCATACACCTTTATTCTGTGATAATGAGGCTGCCATTGGAATCGCTAAAAATCCCATTCATCATTCTCGCACAAAGCATATTGAAACCCGAATTCATGCGATTCGTGATGCTCAGGAGAAGGGTTTCATTAATATTATTCCCATCGATACAAAAAATCAAAAAGCTGATCTTTTCACAAAAACGTTTGATAAACCTCGTTTTTATGAATTGATTTCTATGCTTGGGTTAATATCTTTTTAAATTTTCATTTTCTATTTCTTTGGTAATAATTAAAAAAAATAAAAAACAAAAACCAATAAAAAAATCAAGTTACAATTTTTTATAATTATAGACAAATGAAAATAAAAATTTGGGGGAGTAATATCAGTATTCTGAGATCGGATTTAACATGATGAGAAATGATTGTATATTCTCTAAATATTTCTTATTTACATGACCAGTAATTCTATGAGAAATGATAGTAACTGTTACTAGATTCTGTTTCATAATAAAAAAATAAAAAGAAATGGATCAGATTCTTTGACGATATGCTTGATAGACTCAGCCTGATGAATGAAGTAGACAGCAGCTTTATGATTAAATTAAACTTTATGCTTAAGAATGCCTGGATTTACTCATTCATTTTGGATTGCACAAAAACTGAGTCCTGACAAAAATTGGATTGAGAATGAATCTTTCGTTCATTTTGCTTTGTTATGTCATCATTCTCTGCTGGTTTATTTTGTGTTAAGATGTCTTGTGTCTGTGCTTATCTCCTTTGCTGTACGGAAGTACTGACCTGGAGTGATGATCTCCTCTGCTGTACGATAGTACTGACCTGGAGCTCTCATCAGCACATGTTCAAATGGTTATCTCCTCTGTTATACGTGAGTATAGATCTGGAGCTCTTACCATTTTGATATAATTATGTCAAATCATCTTATCGATGAATTTCTCTCAGTTTGAAATATTCTGTGTATAATCATTTGTACACTTATCCACAAATCTTGTTTCATGAAGATTGATTCATAATTCAATAAATCCTGAGGTTGGGTGAGGGTTTTTACCAAATGATTGTGGGGTCTTACATTCTAAAGCATCTAATCGAACCTTAAATGAATCATAAGCTGTTGTTTGAAAAAGGATAAGGCATGAGTTTAAGTGGACAATTATATCAGCAATCGTTATTGATTTGTTCTAATTTCTGTGGTTTCTGTGCAGATTGTGATCAGATCTTGTATTCAGTATGATCTCATGACTGGTAGATGATTTTTAATCATCATTATGTTCTAAAATATTTAGAGAATGTGATCTCTGATTATTTTAGATCTCATTATGTGATGTGCTTCCTTTGAGTCTTATTGTTAAAAAAAAAAAAAAAATAAAAAAATTAAAAAAAAAATTAATAAAAAATAAAAATAAATAAAAAAAAAATTTGGTGCGAAATTATTCTTTCGCTGATAGCTTCGCTAAGCGAAACTGCAATTTCGCTAGGTTAGCTTATAAGTTGTTAACCAGTTATCTTTTAGCGAAATTACAGTTTCACTGAGCGAAACTGTAAATTCGCTTGACGAATTTATAGTTTCGCTGCCAGCGAAACTGTTGGCTATATAAGTCAATTTTGCGAAATTTCCTTCATAACTTTGCGAATTTGTTCAGGTTGTCTTTTAGGGTTTTTAGTTTCATAATCGGCGATTTTGATTTGAGATTGAGTTTTGGACTGATTTTGAGTGCTTTTCATCTCGTATGTGAGTTTCGAACTTAGATTGACTCCTTAATCTGGATTTCATCACGTATCCATCAGAGATTTGGATTTTGTCGCTTCGGTGGTTTCGCTGTTCGTTCAGCGAAACTACTGAAGTTTCAGCGAAATTGAACGAAAGTTCACATTCTTTCAGCGAAACTGTAAAGTTATGCTGTCCGAGCGAACTTAACAGTTTCGCCATATCTTATCTAATTTCGCAAGGACTAATCCTTATTTCACAGTTTCGTCTATATTTTCCTAAGTCAGCGAAACTAATTTGTAATAGCGAAACTAAATTAATTTTTGGTGAAACTAATTGCGAAACTACTTTGAATCATTCTAGTCTTGTTGAAAGTGCTTTTTGTTCTGCGAAATTAACAAGTTTCTATGAGCGAAACTATAGTTTCGCTCGTCGAAACTGTTTGTTTTTCTTGACGAAACTGTCTTTAATTCAGCGAATCTATCATGTTTTAGTGAGCGAAACTATTGTTTCGCTTGCCGAAATTGATTGTTTCTTTTGTTTGTATCTTATTTTTCTTATTTTCAGTATTTCTTATTCAAATTTATTTGTTGATCTTTTCAGGTTATTATGGCAAATCTCAAGTTTGACGAGAGGAATAACATTACTGCCATATTAGATGATACTTTGCCAAAGGCGGCCGGATTTCGGGATTGTATTAGATGGCTCCAAAGATCACCCATTGCATATGCTATCTCTCACTCTCCCACTATCTATGATCTTCACATTAGAGACTTTTGGAGATCAGCTGAATACAACACCGGAGGAGATGTTCAGAGGATCACAGCTAGAGTGCTTGATCATGATATATCTATTACTGCTGAGAACGTGTCGAGGATTCTTAGACTGGACGATGATACTGGTGATGAAGTTGATATGACGGAATCTGAAGTATTCCAAGCTTTCAGGCAAATGGGATATGAGGGACCAGTCTTTGGTTCGAGGAAAGAGATTAAAAAGTCCTTTTTATCTAAAGAATGGAGATATATAGCTCACGTGTTTATTATGTGCTTAGATCACCGTAAGGGTGGATCAGATGGACTTAACCTTGACTGGGCCAAAGCTATGGTGATATGTTGCAAAGGAGAGAAGGCAAACATTGCTAGATTGATCTTCGCGTGTATGGCAGAAAATGTGATGGCGGTGAAAAAGGATAAATGGTTATTATATCCTCGTTTTATTCAGATGATTATTGATGATTTGATTCCTGATGTTCCTAAACATGGTGAAGTTAAGAGATTGGTTCAGATGAACCCTCGGATATTTGCAGATTGCTGTGCTATACGCCATGATTTCAGTGGTAAAATAACCCATCTCTGGGAGAACATGTACCCACCAGAGCGATGGAATTATATCAGACGGGTCGATGAGTCTGAAAACAAAAGAGCTGAGGAAACACGGGTGAAACAAGCTGATGCAGCTAAGAAAAGAAAAAGATATGCAAAAGAGAAAGATTACGATTTTGAAGAAGATATAGATACACAAGCAGAAGAGATAAGGGTGGAGAAAGAACGAAGGTCTAAAAAGAGGACTGACTTTGTTGAGCCTGAACGAAGAACAAAACATAGACATGAGGGTTTCACAGCTGGGAAAGAAGCAAGTGCTGGTCTTGATGAGGATGTGATTCGTGGTCTAAATACTTCATTGGCAAATGAGTTAAGTATGATAAAGACTAAACTGATGAATCAAGAGATTCGGGAGCAACAGAAAGATGAGGTCATTGATGGAATGAAAAAGATGTTGATTGATCAGAACAGTTTGATTAAGAGGTTATTTGAAGAAATTTCACAGATGAAAGCTGCTGCTGGCCTACCCAGTCAACTAACTCAATCTGAGTTAGATGATATGACTGATATATCTAAGTACCCATTCTTGAATGTTGGTACCTCATCCAAGGTAGGAGAGGGCACCTCTGGAGCAGCTGATACTGAAACAAGAGAACAAGAGATTCCAAGAGAAGAGGCTGGCAGAAATGATGAAGATGAGATTGTTGAGGCTGAGTTTGTTAATCTACAGTTTGACTTTGATAAGGATATTTTGGGAGAAGAAGTGATTGTTACAGCTACTCATGAGGAAGCATCAGATAAAGGTAAAGGGTTGATTGATGAAGAAGAGGAGGATGAGCAGTTGGTTGATTATGATTCTGAACCGGAATTCTATGAAGTAGATGAGAGACCTTTAGTGTATGTGGCTAAGAAGGGAGATGATGAGAATGACGTGTTTGAGATGGATAAGAGTGATTGGTTGGTAAAGGAGAAGGAGGCTGAAGAACTCACTCCTCTGTTTCAAAATATGGAGGGTTTGAGCAGAAAAGAGGCAGACAAGAAGATAATCAGCTGGTGTTATAATCCTTTCTTAAAGATGTTTTTGATTAAAAGAAGAGGAGGTAATATCAGTTACATGCTCAAGAGGAAGGCGTTTAAGACCTTGCCTAAATGGGATCTGAGACGGTTGGCTACCTTGCCTTTGATTAATGCGCATTTAAGTGAAAGGGCAGTATTTCTGGAGAAGGAGTTTAAAAATGGTCTTAATGATAATTTTGAATCATTTGGATTTATGAAGGCTGAACGAAAGAGATCTAAGAAAGACAAAGACTGGGAGACTGGGAAAGGGAGAATTGTTTTGAGAGTCAAACCGCCTAAGACTGTAAACAGAGTAAGACTGGCTGATCCTCTTCCTCCTCGTTTACAGGACTTTGAGAAGTGGTTCTATGATAATAACACTGGTGAGGCTGTGATTAGAGCCAAACAAGGAAAAGAATTTAGGGTGTTTGACCCAATGGAGTTATTCAGCTTTTGTGATGAAGATCTCTTGATTCTCTGTGAAAATCATATAAAGGCGGGGGCAGGTGAGGAAACAAGAAAGGAGGCAAGCTTGTTTATGAATGTGGCGAACAAAATAAGGGGAGTACGGGCAGAGGTAAAGAGTTTGGCTGAAAAGGTGAGAGCACAAGATGACTTTGCTATGGATGTTCAAGACTTAACAAGGCAGTTTGCTAGAGCTAGTGGTCATTCGAATGAAGCTGATGATGCAGGAACTAATCTTGGAGAATCAGTGGCTGAAGCTTCTCAAGACATTGCTGCAGGAGGGGATGAAGACAGATCAACAGCAGCTGAGGAAACGGGAGCTGAAGAGCCAAACCAAGAGCAGTGAAGACAGTGAGGTCCAACCTAGGGGGAGTATTGAAGATCATTTTAGGTTGGACTCACTTTAGTATAGATGTTTACTTTACATTGTAATAGGACTTGTGTTAGTTTCATTTTGTATTTTGATACTTATTAGCAGTTTTGGCAGTCCAGCGAAACTGTGAGCGAATCTATAGTTTCGCTCACAGTTTGCTGTTTTGATTCACCCGGCGAACTTGTGTTCTGCCGGGCGAAACTATAGTTTCGGCATGACAGTTTCGCTTGTAGCGAAACTGTCAGCGAAACTATGACTGCTATATATACTATTGTCATTTCATTTTGCATGATAAGTTTGCAAAACCCTAAACGTGGAATTCTGTTGCAAACTATCATTCTCAAGCAGTTACTTCATTGAAATACAATTGTGCTTATTGTTATTGAGTGAGTTTGTTCATTTGAATATCAATTATGTCTTGATTTATCATATTCATCTCTCAATTGTTTGTTATTTGGTTTATGTATGTGATATTGATCAAACTATTCTATCAATTGTACTGTTCATCGATCACATGGACCAACAGTGTAACGGTGTTTAAACGTATGGGTTGAAGTGTAGGATAGGTTCAATATTAACAGGAACATTATGTATGATAAGAATGAAGAGATACCAGTTCAAGGAATCAAAGACTTTTTAAGACACAAAGAGGATGGTTCCATTTGGTAACGCATTACCATTTGGAATCGTTGACACGTCAGGGTAAATTGACCCATTTGCCATAGAGACTTGTGTACGTTGACCATAGTTTATCACTCATCCCAGAAATCCCCAGGTAAGCATAACTGGTCTCACAAGGAGATTTATACGATATGCTTGCCTTAGCCCGAAGGCCTTTTGCCAGGAAATCCAGAATACAGGTGTCTATGTGTCACACAAATTTCTTTGGTTTATGAAATCAAAACCTTGATGAGATTTATATAGATTAGACATAACGTCTAAAGATCCAAGTCATAACATAAGCATAAGATTCCACGTGTCGACGAGAATAAGATTAAGAGAGTTCATGTTCGGGGAGAGTCAAAGAGTCAAAGTTAAGTTTAGGGAGACAAGTAACAATGTTTAGGCAATCCTATGCTAAGGCATCAAATTGCACATAAGAGGCATAGCATTATGTAGCATGAAAAGTATATAATTTACAAGATAGAAATATAATTCTATAAGGTTCATGCATACTATAGCCTAGGTCACCATTTCTAATAACCTAGATCCCTATAGTTATGGGCTCTGATACCAATCTGTCACACCCCAACCTTGACGGCGGAAACGTCGAGGAGTGAGAGTTAAGATCGTTCACAGCCACATAACGCTATTAATAATCCAAAATAATTTAAAACATAAGTTTCAATTGTATCATTACAAACATAAGTTTCAAAGAAATTAAAAAGTATAACATAGAATGTAACAAATCATTCTTATTTCATTTATTTAACTAGGTCCATTCCTATATATGCAAGCTTCAAAGAGTAGATCACACACTTGAGGTATTCCTGAAACATGTTAAAAATAAAAGGGTCAACATAAAAATGTTGGTGAGCATTCCATAGTTTCAATACATAAGTATATAAAAGATGGCAATTCAAGTCATAAGTTAGTGAATCAAGTGATTAGGGATGTTATGAACAATGCAACAATCAAACCTTGACAATGTTTTACAAGTCTCAAACGTTAAAAGTATATACGATCAGCTAAGTGTACTTGGATCAACCAAGCAGGCTTGTCTTACCCATAGATCTATGACTTCGCTGGGCTAGCAATAGTTAATGATTGTATATATAACGCCATAACATGGTAACCACAAAAGTTCAACTAACCATAACTTTGCATGATGAATTGCCATAAAGATTACAAGTCTCAAATAAGTTTACAAGTGCAATGATAATAAGTTAACATGTTTCACCCCAAAGTGTGAAAATAAGCAAAAAAGGGGTATGGAAATACTCACATGGATATAGGCATTACAAGATGATGTAAAAGATTAAAGTAAGATCCAAAAGATAAATCCAAAGTATCCATTACAAGCACCTAACATATATATTACAAGGTAAAGATTAAAGTTAATAATAAGTTTAACGTTCTACTAATGATTAGGGTTTTGATAGTTTTAAGGAGTTTTGACAAGTAACTAAATTTATAGAATACTTATTCTCATTTTAAACCCATTAGAAGAATTATATATGTATTTAAGTATTTTTAAAATGAAATTAAATAAAATGATGAGGAGGTTCATTATATAATTAAGTCTTTTTAATTATCTAAGAATAATAAGAAAATAGCATTTTGATTAATAACACAATATTAATTAGCTAAAATATGTTTTATAATAATATTCTTAAATATTTTAAGTAATTATATATAATTACTACAATTATGAATTTAATTCTTTAAAGAATTAAGTGTTCATAAATATTTTTAAGTCCAATCAAATATAAATAAATGTTTAGTTAATTTAAAAGAAAACCTTTTGTAACAACTACTAAGTTTAAATATAAAAATTTACATAAATACACTTTTTTTTAAACAAACAATCATGATTTTAGAAGTAACGTTTGAATCAATGAAAATTTATTAATATGAACAATCATTTTAAATCCATTTTATAAGGAATAACTAAAAGATTTATATATATTTATATATATATATATATATATATATATATATATATATATATATATATATATATATATATATATATATATATATATATATATATATATATATATATATATATTTATGAATATATTTAATTTAGAAAAATTTCAGAAAATATTTTAGTGTCTAAAATCTTTATATTAATTATCAGAAATAATTTTTATATTAATTATAAATTTTCTGTAATTTTATATGTAATTAAAAAGGCTTAAAAATAATAAAACAAAACAAAAGGAGGTGCCCGGGTTCGAACCCGGGACCTCAAGGTTGAGGGGGCGTGCATTTACCATTAGGCTGGGCGCCTATGCCTGCCAAGTTAATGGAATTTAATTCTTAAAATCATTAACCAAATAACCCAGAAAAACTCAAGAACCCTAGAATTCGGATTGAATCCAATTGAACACCAATTCGATGTTTTTGATAGAAATCATCATAGGGCTTTTGTTCCTTGGATGTAAACGAGTGTGTGGGTATGTGTATTTACCAGAAAGATGATCGCATTGATGCTACACGATGAAGAATCGGTCGCGACCACGGATGAGTATGATTCGAGATGCAAATGGTAATGATAAACCAATTAATTCGGTACGCAGTTTCTAATGATGTTTAGGATTCAAAGCCCTCAAACAATTTCAAGTTATCAAGCTTCGGGGGTAGTTGTCGACTAGGTTGCAGGTCCGAGATGAAGATGGTGATCGGAGTCGAAGTGTGGGTGACTTGTGAACAAAAATGGTGTTACAGAAAGCTTAGAAGGATCAATACGTGCATTAGCCCCATGTTAATTAGCATTGATTTGATCGATTTTACTACGAACGAGTTAAAGCTTTGAATGGGTGTTTCGGTTTCGGGTGCATAGCCTTAACGCCGAGATTAATCCAATTAAAAACGTATTCAAGTTCGAAATTGATGTGTCGAAGTTAATGTTCGGATTGATTGCAATTTATTTAAACGTTTAGAAGTTTGGCGGTCGCCGAAGATGGTGGCCGGCGACAAAGAAGTTCGCCGGAGGAGGGAGGCCGATGGTGGATTGGTTTATTTCAACCAATTTACATATCTGGTCCTTCTACTTTTAAATGGTTATTATTTTATGAAAGAACTTTAAAACAAATTTTTATAATTTACAAATTTAACCCAAACTTATTATCACTTTCATTTTATATTTCAAGTGAATTGTTTTACTTTATTCTATAAAAACTTTATAAGTTTGTTTAACTTTGAAATTTAATTCTTTACTTTAATTTAGTAGTTAGAACTCATAAATAAAAATTAAAATTTCATACATTTATAAACTTTAATTTTTTTTTTACTTATAAAATATAATTTGCTTAAATAATTTTGATAAATGAAATTTAAATAATACTACTATCAACATTGGTTAGTTTGTACATATTATGCATTTTATCCATTAGAATTATTAAACTAATCTTAATAACGGAAGTTCAAAATGGATTTGAGTTTAGGTTTAAGTTTTGAAAATGGGCGGATGTTACAAGTCTGCTGACTGACAAAGAATGGTGAGCTTCTTGAAGCTGTATGGATTCTCCGGAAGGAGACTTGGCCCCATGTCTCTATCCACTATGGATGAGCATATTAGGGTGATCAAGCAGAAGATTAAAAGTGGAGAACTCATTGACTTGCACTCTCTTCCAAGTCAAGTCCCACCTGAAGTGGAGGTCAAGTTTGAACAACCAGAGACACCTCAACCAGCACCTCCAGCTGAGCCTCAGCAAGCTTCATCTTCTGATCCTAGGCAGGGTCAAACTCCCTCTCCTTCTGAACCTGTGAGGGAGGAACACCCAACTGAGAAAGACACTGATGATCAACATGGTGCTGCAGACCAGTCTTCTCAGTTAAAGACATCCAAGAGGAAGAAGAGGATGGTTTCTAAACCAAAGACTAAGAAGAAGAAGCCAAAGTCATCTACCTCTGTACCTCAGGCTGAATCAGATCAACCTGAGGAGGTGCATGATGAGGCAGCCCAAACAACTCCTATTCAAGTGGCTCCTTTAACTAGTGAGACACCCATCTTGTCCTGGACTTACTCTACCAATCCAGAAAGATGGAATGTTATCAGAGATCAAGGTGTTGAGAATGTCTACTCATGGCAAGACATAATCAACTTACCTCTGCATGATCTCTTTGAGATGAGAAGATACTATGAGAGTCTTGATGATCCTGACCATCTAATGAAGAAAGGAATGGTCCTGATTGTACTAAAGACTACCAACATTTGAAGATCTTCTAAGTGTTTTGGTAGCATCAGCCTAGGGGGAGTCTGTAAGGATTCCTTAAGTCTGATGTAACCCAAAACATCCAAAGTGTATCAGCAACATGCACTAAGTACTGAAGTGAAGAATGCTTCGGAAGTTTTACACAATGCATTAGAAAATACTCTAAGTGTAAAATCTTCCGAAGCCAAGACCAATATCTTCCGAAGCCAAATATGAAGTCTTCCGAAGCCTCAGAGACAAAGTCTTCCGAAGCTTCAACCTATGAAGACAGATTTCTTCCGAAGACTTTTAGTACACATGCTTTATCTGATGTACTGTTCCATAAAGCACCTTTTCCGCTGCATCTCTGTAAAGTCACCAACTTACATGAGTTGGTGAAAAGGGCATTGCTTTTGGTAACTGTACATTGAGGTCTTGAGTCTGTAACTTTCCACTTCATGTACTTTATCCTTTTTGTAATGTATAAGGATGTGAGCTATGGCATGTCATAGTCACAAGGTCAAAAGGCAGATATGCCTTTTGATCCTACAATTGATTTTGTTAGTGTCTAGTCAATTGTATCCAGCTGGCTTTCAAAGTATAGCCGGCTGTAGGTTGTAGTATAAGTATTTCAAGTTCTTGTATATTTCTTTATGCTTTGTAACACTTGTAAAAGAACTTGAGAAAGCAATATACTGCCTCCTTGAAACCCATACTCTCTTGTTCTGTCTCTTGCTTTACTTGTGTTCTTTGTATCACCTTTGGTTACCCAGTTCACTGTTTGATTAAAGTTTAGTTAATCTCCTCATTGTGTTGTTGTGTTGTAATTGTGTTAAAGCCCTTAAACGGTCCTGCAATATCCCTTTGGGTGTTGTTGTTAGTCGTTTTCGAAGCTTGAGTAGAAGCACAAGTAAGGTGACTTCATACCAACATGCGTATATAGTTTTAAGCTATGTTCTTATTTAAGTTTATGTCAAGTTAATTATTTTTTATGATAATATTATTATTATTATGAGTAGTATTAGTATAGTGTTATTATTTGTAGGTGTTAGGGTTATCGTTAGAAATAAGTATTAGGTTGCTTTTAGTTAGACATTTGACTAATCACTTATGGTTAAACAAGGCAGTGTTAACCAATATCCAACAATGATAATAACTAGTTAGTTGTAACATTACCTAACTTACTTAAACTATATCAGAACTTTGAGATATTACCATACTGTACCAGTAACTGTTTACTACTATTAAGCCAAACCGATAAGTTATCATGTATTTTCAAAGCTGTGATAATATAAATGTTGTGTTTGTACTGGAAATAATTAAATCCTTACAAATATGCATGGTCAATTGGGGTATATAGGATCTTGCACTGCTAGAAAAAGTACAATAGATGACGCGCAATGCGCGTCATCTTTAGGGTCAGATGACGCGTAATGCACCAACAAACTCCCCCTAGGCTGATGCTACCAAAACCTCACTTGTTTCTGCTTCTCAAAGCTTTCAACACTAGGGACAACAGATATTTGTCTGTCTCTTTGTTCTTCCCTGAAGTGGTGCTGAGAAGCTTGTACAAGTCATTGGTGGATAGGAGATCCAGTCTATCACTCTGAATGACATGTACCCTTTGTTGCGTCCCCCTGAAAAGAGTTAGTTGACGGTAGTTATAGTCATACTCCCATCTAACTATGGATTCAAGTTCAAGACCTTCAACCATTTGTAGAAAGGCTTTGCCTTTGGTCGTTGATCCCTTCCTTTTCTCCTCCTCTCTCAGTTTCAACTCTTCTTCAACCTTACTTCTGGCAGTTAGCTCGGCCATATGAAGACTGCCTAGATGATTTCTGATATGGGCAGCTACATCAGAGTTTGAAGGGTTGGAGAATGGCTTCTCTGCTAACTCAGCAATTGCAAATCTGCTCAAGTGTAGCAGAGATGAGACACTTAGCCTGTTGAGCTCTCCATTCTCTCTTTCAACAACAAAGTTATGAGAAGAGTCTTCGAACCTCCACTAGATGATCTTCTTCCTAGGTGCAAGAGGTTGTCTTGGCACCCGGTCACCTTTCTTGGTATCCAGCAGAGTCACCACCCTTCTCCTTAACTTCTTTTCTTCCTCATTCAAAGTGTCTGAATTGAGGCCAAGGAGATTTGCAGCTTGGTCCAATGTTCCTCTAGGCAGATCAAGAAATTGATCTCTAGTGAGGGAACGTAAGGATCCATCAACATAAGTTAAGTTGACTGAATCCTCCTCACAGGAGATATCGCTCAGGGTTGTGCAATTGATGAGCTTTGTCTTGACTGCCTTGAATTCTTCTAAGGAGAGATGTCTAGAAGGTTGAGGGATGGTTTGATGGGTTGATGGGTAGGTTGAGGTGTTTGGGTTCTGGCTAGAGTTTTGGGTTGGAGGATGGGTAGTTTAGGTGGTTGAGGTGAAGAGATTGGTAGGGGTGATGGTGTAGTGTAAGGATTCCTTTAAGTCTGACGCTTACCAAAACATCCAATGTCTCTCTGCAAGTAATGCACTAAGTACTGAAGAAGAATTGCTTCGGAAGTTTTACACCATACACTAGAAAATATTCTAAGTATAAAATCTTTTGAAGCCAAGACCAATATCTTCCGAAGCCAAACATGAAGTCTTCCGAAGCCTCAGAGACAAAGTCTTCCGAAGCTTCATCCTATGAAGATAGATTTCTTCCGAAGACTTTTAGTAACATGCTTTATCTGATGTAATGTTCCATAAAGCTGGACACCTTTCCGCTGCATCTCTGTAAAGTCACCAACTTACATGAGTTGGTGAAAAGGTCCATGCTTTTGGTAACTGTACATTGAGGTCTTGAGTCTGTATCTTTCTACTTTATGTACTTTATCCTTTTTGTAATAGATAAGGATGTGAGCTATGGCATGTCATAGTCACAAGGTCAAAAGGCAGATATGCCTTTTGATTCTACAATTGATTTTGTTTGTGTCTAGTCAATTGTATCCAGCTGGCTTTCAAAGTATAGCCGGCTGTAGGTTGTAGTATAAGTATTCCAAGTTCTAGTATCTTTCTTTATGCTTTGTAACACTTGTAAAAGAACTTGAGAAAACAATATACTGCCTCCTTGAAACCCAAATCTCTTGTTCTGTCTCTTTATCATTACTTGTGTTCTTTGTATCAATATCTTGGTTAATCCAGTTTACTGTTTGATCAAGTTTAGTTAATCTCCTCTTTGTGTTGTTGTGTTGTAATTGTTAAGCCCTTAACCGGTCCTGCAATTGGTATCAGAGCATTTCAGGCTCTTGATATAAGATCTCACCATCTTAAGATCCCTCACACACACAAATACTAAACTTTCCAAATGGCATCCATTTCAAAGACTGATATGGAGACTGGAACCATGAACAAGTCCCCACTGATCACTCTTGATGACTTTGATACCTGGTGTATGAGAATGGAAGGTTTCATCAGGTCTCTAGACTCAAGAATGTGGGAATCTGTTGAAAATGGACCTTTCATACCCAACACTCCTTCTGCTACTGGTGCTGGTATGATCCCCAAAGATGTGGCCAACTACTCTGATGAAGATAGGAAGAGAGTAGAGATTGATAGAAAGGCCATGACTGCTCTTCAAACTGCCCTTCCAAACTCTGTGTACAGAGGTTTCAAGAAGTGCAAAACAGCTAAACAGCTGTGGGATGCACTAAAACTGATGTATGAAGGCTCCTCTGAAGCCAAGGAGAACAAGAAGGATCTCCTGAAGCAGCAGTTTGAAAACTTCACCTTCAAAACAGGTGAAACCATGACTCAGCAATACTTTAGGTATGTTGAGATAGTGGATACCCTTGTGGATGGAGGATTTCCTCTTGAAAACAAAGACATTGTAAGGAAGTTCATGTCCTCACTTCCTAGGCAATGGACACACTACTATGTGGTGATCAAGAGGACTGAAAATCTCAAAACTCTTACTCTGACAGAGTTATATGGGATTCTCAGTGGCTACCAGATGGAGATGAACATGCAAGGTTCATCTGGCAACTCCAACAATCAAATGGGTTCAGCCCTGCATGTGGTTGAAAGGGATAGCATAGAACCCTAACATCATCTCATATGCTACCCTGAAAACTCACCAAAGGGTCCTTTCATCACCTTCCCAAAGACACCTAGGGAGAACTACAATCAAGGAAGCCCATTCCAAGAGACAAGCTCTTATCAAGCTTTTGTGTCTACTGACGAAAGTTGTGGTAACTCTCTTTTCACTCTTGAAGACCTGGACTGTATCCATCCAGATGACTTGGAATATATGGAAATAGTTCAGCAGATGGCTCTTCTCACTCATAGAGCCAAGAAGTTCTACAAGAGAACTAGAAGGAGGTTTCCAAGCAATGCAACCAGTGGAAAGTTTGGCTTGAATAAAAGCAAAGTCAAGTGTTACAACTGTAACTTGATGGACCACTTTGCTAGAGAGTGTAAGGCACCTAGAACAAATGGTGGCCAAGCACAAACCAGACCAAACTACACTGACAAAGCCCCTCAACATGAGAAGCCAAAGCAACAAGCTGCTGTTGCTGTTGAAGAAGGAGGCTTTGACTGGAGCTTTCAGGTGGAAGATGCTTCTCCAAACCAAGCACTAATGGCAGATCATGATGAAGCCAAGGTATTGGAACATCTCTGTACTCCTAAGTGCATTGCTAAAGTTAACAGATACAGGTCCTATAACTTGGAAATGAGATCTAATCTTGAGTCCTTAAACATTTTAAAATCTGATTTTAGAAAGTCTGAAAATGATTACAAGTTAAAGATAGAGGACTTAGAGAAAACCATTTCAGTACTACAATGTGAACATACAGATTTTAGGACTCAAATCCAGGATCTCATAACTAAGTTGATTGAGTGCCAGGCTGAGCTTGTGATCAGCAAAGCCAGGGCAGAAAAGAGTGTTCTTGAAGAAGAGACCTTCAAGAACATGATATCCTCATCCCTGCACAACATAGTGTGCTATCTAAATAGATAGGGACTGGGATCAAATGAGATAGCTCCTCCACACACAATCTTGTCTGTAAGATCTCCTAGGTGTGGAACTTGTGAAGATGAGCTTCCTCTCATAGATCCTATAAGTGAAGAGGATGAAGAAGAGATAGTGAAGAATTCCTCTGAGAAGAGTGAAGAGGAGGATTCTACTAAGGGCCACTATCCTTCTGAGGAGAAGAAATATACTGTGATGACCAAGTCAAAGAGAAAGAACTTGATCAGGAAGAGCAAAAGAAAGGCAAAGAAGGCTCAAGAGATCAAGGCTACTTTTGACTCTAAGCAGAAACAAGTTTTTATCTCTGCAGGGTTTAAAGTAGTAAAGACTGAAGACATCAACCAAAACTCCTCAGCTAAGAGTTCTGGTTCTTGTTCAAATCATCTCAGTATCAAGAAGAAGACTGATCTGCTGTGTACCACTGCTGTACAGCCTGGACCATCAAACTCCAAGAACAGTTCACAGCTCAAAAGAACTGTCTCAGCATCTACAAAGATGAAGGTGGAGAAGGGATGTGATCAAAGACAGTCTTGCTCTCATAAGGAGACTCTTTTGAAGAAGAAAATGTTGTGTGTCATGTGTGAAAGTACCTCTCACATTGCTAAGGATTGTCCATATAATCCTAAAAGTACTGTCCATATGACCAATACAAAGACTTCAAAGAGTTTCAAGAAGATTCAAGCTTCGGAAGGAAAATTTGTTTCCTTCGGAAGCTCCAAATCAAAGAAGAAGGTAAATGGAAAATTACCTTCGGAAGAAAAATTGGTCTCGGAAGAAAGGAGTTCTTCCGAAGCACTGAAGTCTGCTGTAGTGACTGCAGAATCTTCCGAAGGTTCAGTCATCAAAACTTGTGAAGTCCCAAAAGCTTCCAAGGTTTTGAAGGTCAAGTCCAAGACTCCCAAGATGGTGTGGAAGTCTAAGAAAGACCAAGTGACTGAAGTTTCTCCATCAACAACAGCTGAAGATCCCCCTAGCACAACCATATGATCTATTACTGTTGCATTACCTTCTATTATACTTAGTGAGCCCAAGACAAGTAAGGCTTGGGTTTCCAAATGTAACTAATCATTTTCTTTGTGCAGGAACAGCTCATGACAAACAGGAATGTCTAGATAATTGATAGTGGCTGTTCTAGGCACATGACAGGCAATAGGTCACTACTCCATAACTTTGAGAGAATTGATGGAGGACCAGTTGCTTTTGGAGGAGATGAAGGTGGTTACATTTCAGGAAGGGGCAAGGTCACAAATGGTAAGCTCAGCATTGAAAAGGTAAACTTTGTCAAGGAGCTTGGGTACAATCTTCTGAGTGTATCCCAATTTTGTGATCAGAGTCATAACATGCTCTTTACTGAGCATGAGTGCATTGTTCTCAAGCCTGGAGTGGTCATTCCTCATGAGCATATCCTGCTCAGAGCCCCTAGGAAAGGGAACATGTACAAGATGGATTTGCAAGAAACATCTCCCTCTGGAGAAGTTTCGTGCTTTCTATCTAAAGCAAATAGTGATGAGTCTTTCCTATGGCATAAAAGAATGTGCCATGTAAACTTTAAGAACATGAATAAACTAATTAAACATGATTTGGTAACTGGAATGCCAAAGAAAGAGTTTACAAGTGATGATCATTGTGTTGCATGCCTGAAAGGGAAGCAACATAAGGTATCTCACAAGCCTAAGGAAAGGAACTCCATCACTACTCCCCTACACTTATTACATATGGATCTCTTTGGCCCCACCAGTGTAATGAGTCTAGGAAAGACCTCTTATTGTTTGGTGATCACAGATGATTTTACAAGATTCACTTGGGTTTTCTTTCTTAGAACTAAGGATGAAACCCCTAAGATTCTGAAGAATTTCATCTTAAAAATTGAGAATCAAAGTGATCACAGGGTCAAAACCATAAGATGTGATCAAGGAACTGAATTAAAAAATCAAATCCTTGATACATTTTGTGATGAAAAAGGTATTACAAGACAATATAGTTGCAGGACCGTTTAAGGGCTTTTAACACAATTACAACACAACAACACAATGAGGAGATTAACTAAACTTTAATCAAACAGTGAACTGGGTTAACCAAAGTGATACAAAGAACACAAGTAAAGCAAGAGACAGAACAAGAGAGTATGGGTTTCAAGGAGGCAGTATATTGCTTTCTCAAGTTCTTTTACAAGTGTTACAAAGCATAAAGAAAGATACAAGAACTTGGAATACTTATACTACAACCTACAGCCGGCTATACTTTGAAAGCCAGCTGGATACAATTGACTAGACACTAACAAAATCAATTGTAGGATCAAAAGGCATATCTGCCTTTTGACCTTGTGACTATGACATGCCATAGCTCACATCCTTATACATTACAAAAAGGATAAAGTACATAAAGTGGAAAGTTACAGACTCAAGATCTCAATGTACAGTTACCAAAAGCATGGACCTTTTCACCAACTCATGTAAGTTGGTGACTTTACAGAGATGTAGCGGAAAAGGTGCTTTATGGAACAGTACATCAAATAAAGCATGTGTACTAAAAGTCTTCGGAAGAAATCTGTCTTCATAGGTTGAAGCTTCGGAAGACTTTGTCTCTGAGGCTTCGGAAGACTTCATATTTGGCTTCGGAAGATATTGGTCTTGGCTTCGGAAGATTTAATGCATTGTGTAAAACTTCCGAAGCATTCTTCACTTCAGTACTTAGTGCATGTTGCTGATACACTTTGGATGTTTTGGGTTGCATCAGACTTAAGGAATCCTTACAGACTCCCCCTAGGCTGATGCTACCAAAACACTTAGAAGATCTTCAAATGTTGGTAGTCTTCAGTACAATCAGGACCATTCCTTTCTTCATTAGATGGTCAGGATCATCAAGACTCTCATAGTATCTTCTCATCTCAAAGAGATCATGCAGAGGTAAGTTGATTATGTCTTGCCATGAGTAGACATTCTCAACACCTTGATCTCTGATAACATTCCATCTTTCTGGATTGGTAGAATACGTCCAGGACAAGATGGGTGTCTCAGTAGTTAGAGGAGCCACTTGCATAGGAGTTGATTGGGCTGCCTCATCATGCACTTCCTCAGGTTGATCTGATTCAGCCTGAGGTGCAGAGGTAGATGACTTTGGCTTCTTCTTCTTAGTCTTTGGTTTAGAAGCCATCCTCTTCTTCCTCTTAGATGTCTTTAACTGAGAAGACTGGTCTGCAGCACCATGTTGATCATCAGTGTATTTCTCAGTTGGGTGTTCCTCCCTCACAGGTTCAGAAGGAGAGGGAGTTTGACCCTGCCTTGGATCAGAAGATGAAGCTTGCTGAGGCTCAGCTGGAGGTTCTGGTTGAGGTGTCTCTGGTTGTTCAAACTTGACCTCCACTTCAGGTGGGACTTGACTTGGAAGAGAGTGCAAGTCAATAAGTTCTCCACTTTTAATCTTCTGCTTGATCACCCTTATATGCTCATCCATTGTGGATAGAGACATGGGGCCAAGTCTCCTTCCGGAGAATCCATATAGCTTCAAGAAGCTCACCATTCTTTGTCTGTCAGCAGACTTCTTTGCATTCTTTTGAATGATGGCTCTTGACTTTGCAGCTTCTTCCCTTAGCTTCCTTTTGGTTGTTTTTCTTTCTTTGACTAGCTCAAGCTCAAGTTGCTTTAGGTACTCGAACTCAATGAAGTCATAGGACAGGGGAAGAAGTGCATCTGCCTGATAGAGGCCTGTGGCACTCAGGTAATTGATCATCTTGATCCTATCTTCTTCTTTATCTACCTGAGGTTCTTGTGGAGCCACATCTTCCTGTGCAGGACTTTCTTGAATTGGAGAGAGAGTGGGAGTATGCTTGTAAAGTCTTTTCTGTCTCTTCTCCTCTTGGAACTGGAGAAGTAACCTTGCATCCTCTTTCTCCTTCATCTCTCTTGACACTTCCATGTCAGCCAGTTCATTTAACTCTTCTAAGGGGAGGGAGATGATTTCATCAATATCATAGTTCCTGGTCTGTAAGTAAGTAATCCTGACTACCCTCAACTCATCATCCTGAGTATTTGGTCTGGGGGCAGCCCTGATTGCAGCTTGCATGAAGCTAGATGACCCAGAAGAACTTTCTCCCCTTAGCCTTCTTTTCCTCTCTCTCTCTCTTCCTCCTCAATTTCCTCAGGAGTCATTATCCTTTTCCCTTTGTCACCAACAGACCTTTGTGACTCAGGGTGGATTGAGGCTTGGCCTTCATTGCTTGGTGTAGCTTTCATGCTCTGGCCAGAGAGAGACTGAGAAACACCTTCACCAGCAGGTGTCTCAGATGGAGTTTGGACCTCTGCAGCAGTTGTTGATGATGAGATAGGGGTCTCAGTTTCTACCACTGGGCCTTCAGTCAAGGTTTCCCCTATGAAACTAATCTTAGGGTCCACCTCAACATCCAGTTGACCGATGACATTGCCTGATTGCCTAAGTCTCCTTCTTAGAGAGAACTCTGCAAGGATCCTGTCTTGGATTCTTTGAGCCAGCGTGTCAGCTTGTCTTGAATTGCTTGGATTGACAAGTGGCATGTTGACTAAATCCAGTCTTTCATAGAAGCTCAGGCTTTGAAACTGAAAAACTTCTTGTTGGCCTTGAACTCTGTGAAGTATAAGGGCTCTTCTGTCATCATCATACCTCCACCTTATGATGTAGTTGCCAGTTCCTTGTGGTGGAGATGAGACAGCCCTTGGTATACCTTCCTCAAAGAGACTCCTGATGAGTGAGTCTATAGAGTCCACATTAATGTGAACTTGAGGAAGTTGCTGAGAATGCACAACAGCAAGTGAGGATGGTGAGTCCTCTATGTCCATTCTCTCTGAAGAACTCCCAGGTTCTGTGGTTGTAATAACTTTCTCCCCCTTTTTGGTAGCATCACCCACTTGCATAGGTGAGCTGGAGGATAAGTCAATCACTTCCACAGGTTCTTGTGTTCCTGGTTGAGCTCTCCTTAAAGGTCTCCCAGCTAGTTTTTCCTGCAGATATGAAATCTGAAGTTGCTGATCATTGACCCTGTTTTGCAAGGTAGTCACCTGAGATTCCAAGTGACTAACCTTAGAGACTAAATAGGTGCATGTTTTTGACAATTTCTGCACCTTTAGTCTCAAATTCCCCTCATCTTCATCAGAAGACTCATTGGGGGATGAGATGATTGGACCAAAATCCTCTCTCTCACCACCAGCTTGAGGTTCTTGGCTGCTGGTTTTCCTCTGCTCACTGGCAGCCTCAGTTGAGATGCCAGTGGGCTGAGTTGCCATGGTTGAGGTCTTAATGATGTAATCACTTGCAAAAGTGAGAGCCTCTTCCATATGGACATCCTGAACAGGTTCAGAAGTGTCCACCTCAGTAATAGGTGACTGATGTGGGATAGACTGAGGAGAGTCAGAGATACTCATCTCTCTTTGAGTAGGGGAGGAGAAGAGAGACTCATGGTACTCACTGAATCCTAAGTCTTCATCAGTATAGAAGGATAGGTTGGGAATTGGTTGGTTGAGATCCAAAGGCTGGGGATGGTAGCTGTCCCCTGAAGGTTGTTCACTTGAGTGTTGAGACTCAGAGTGAAGGCTTAAGGCTGTTGGGCTAGTGAGCTCATCAGGGTGAGCATGAGGAACCTCAGCCCTGATAGGTGAAGAGATGGGAGTGGTTTGTGTTGGACCAAAAGAACCAATGAGCCGGATCAGAAAAACCTTTAAGTCCCATAGACGTCACAACAACTACTGAAGTCCACAACAGCTGAAGACACAAGTGCTGAAGACAAAGTCTGAAGACACAAGTGCTGAAGACAAAGTCTGAAGACACAAGTGCTGAAGACAAAGTCTGAAGACAAGTGCTGAAGACAAAGTCTGAAGACAAGTGCTGAAGACAAAGTCTGAAGACAAGTGCTGAAGACCAAGTATCAGATGTTGTCATAACAGCTGAAGAGGACTTCTTCAGTAGTTGTGACGGTTTTCTTATCAGTAGTTTTATGTTTTCTCTTTTTAGTAGTTTTGTAAAACGACTGAAGAGTTTGTTCTTCAGTCATTGTAGTTTCAGTAGTTTCTTATCAGTAGTTTTATGTTTTGTACTTAGCACTCTGATATGTTCTCAGTAGTTGTAAACACTTCAGTAGTTTGTTAAGTGTTAGTTATTTCTGTAATAGATCTGCCAGTTGTCACAATCCCGTGATAACAGCAGTGATTGCACTCTATATAAGGAGTGTCAACTTTATTGTAATATGTGAATGATTGAGCAATAATATTGGGTATTATTGAAACATTCCTTATCACAAAAATATATTCTCTAGTATTTTTTTACAAATATCAAACTCTTGCTATAATTTGTCTAATTCTTGATCTTATTCCGCTGCATTACTCTCTAATACATCAAACTTGTGATCACTGATCCTGACAAATGGTATAAGAGCTGGTTAATCATTGATCGATCTAATAATTGATCATTGAAACTGCTATTCAAGATCCAAGTTTGATTGAATTAGCATTTTTGCAAGAAACGGTTATAGAGATTGAATTTTCTGTGTTTTTGGTCATTCATCCTGAGATTTATTCTTGGTTTTCATTGAGTTTGTTGTGGTCTGTCTAAAATCTTTTAAAAGCTTGAATAAAATTGTTTTTGGACCCAAAATGACTACTCTTTCCAATGATCCTCACAATACTGGTTCCTCAACCAAGCCTCCAATGCTGGTTAGGAATGAGTATAACATATGGCAACGACGTATGCTCCATCACCTGTCTGTTAACAGCTCAGGTTGTTGGACATCAGTGGTACATGGTCCACACAAGCCTATGGTGAACAACCCGGAAACCAATCAAATGGTTCCGAAGAGGAAGGATCAATACTCAGATGAGGATAAGAAATTGTTTGAGATTGATACAAAAGCCCATGGAATTCTGGCCATGGCACTACCCAATGAAATCTATTCTGGGCTAATGCATTATGAATCTGCCCATGACCTCTGGAATGCCTTGAAAGAACAATTTGGAGGAACAGATGAGGTCTTGGCAAATAATAGAGAGATCCTTGCCCAACAATATGAGACATTCTCTCATAGGAAGGGTGAGACATTGACTCAACAGTTTGAGCGGTTCCTTTGTTTGATCTCTGAATTAAAAATGGTCAAACATGAGTACACTAATATCCAGATGAATAACAGATTTCTCAGATCACTGTCTGAGAGATGGGACACATATACTATTGTCCTACGCTCCAGTGCAAATTTGGACAAACTATCTCTCACCCAACTCCATGGGAAATTGCTCACATTTGAGAGAGAGATAGAACAAAAAAGAAAACTGTCTTCATCTGGTAAGCTCACTGAAGACTTTGTACCAGGCAACACTGCCTTGGTTAGTCATGAGTCAGAATATGCTTCATCTGAATGCCAGTATGATGAGCATATTGATTTCTCTTCAAACATTTCTGATTCAGCATTTATGAGTGTTGATAGTCAGTTTACTGGGTGTAATAATGACAATCTATGCTTCATCATGGATGATCTCAAGGGGATTGCTGATGATGACTTAGAAGAGATGGATATTTTGAGCCTAATGGCCTTGATAAATATCAGATCTCAGAAGTTCTACAAAAGAACTGGAAGAAAGTTCCCAGTACTCTCTGGCAAAACCAAAGTTGGTTTTGACAAGAGTAAGTTGAGGTGTCACAAATGCCAAAGGCTTGGACACTTTGCTAGAGAATGTAGATCATCTGGATCTAATTCCTCTGCACCTTTTGTGACTTTCCCTAGTAATAGTCAACAAAACAAAGGGCAACATCCTGTAAATTCTAGTCATCATTCTCAACTACAATCTCCTGCATATTTTGTTCCTCAGGGTCAAATGCCATACCCTTACCCTTGTTATTACATGCCACAAACCAGTCAAGTTCAAGCTCCTATGGTACCACAACCTCATGCACTACCAGAACCTCAACCATCTCATCAACCTCCTCAACCTCAACAACATAGCTTCTTCACCCCTGAAGTTGTTGACTGGAGCAGCTTGCCAGATGACATGTCTGGTCAAGAACAACTGTTCACAGGTGTTGATCAACATGGTGGTGATAGTCCTTTTGGGAATCTGGCACTTATGGCTCTAGAGTCAACTGAGGGTTCCTGCTCAACTGCATCATCTTCACAGGTAACTCAGGTATCTTCAAAGGCTAAAGCCAAGTTATGTTCTGAATCATGCATAGCTGCCTTTGTCTCTATTAGAGAGGCAAATGTAGCATTAATAAATCAAAAACTTGAGTTTGAGAAAACCATTTCCAAAAGACAAGCTGAGTATGAGTCTGCTCTTAATAGTAAAAGTGATGAGATTTATAAGCTTAAATGCCAATTAAATGATGAAAAGGCTAAGCTAGAGGTTATTCTGGAAGACCAGAGAAGTCTCAAAGAAACCCTTGCAGTCACCCAAGTAGAGTGTGATCGATGGGTACAATCATGCAAAGGGTTTGAAATGCTTCTTAGTAAGCAATCAGCTTCCAATGTGAAGTTTGGCATTGGTTATAATCACACTGCTCCTCCTACAGATTTTTCTCTAAGAGTAGAAGTGAAATCTGATGGAGAAAGCAATAACCAATCCACCTCATCATGTGATTCACTTTTTGATAGAGCATCATCAAAAGTAGAAGTCAGCACTAAGCCCTCTCAGAACCAATCAGCTGATGTTGATGGTTCAATTGATGACACTCACATGATCAAAGAGTTGATCAACTCAGGAGTTATTTCTGGAAGTCCTGAAAGGACTGGAGAGCAAGATTTAACACCTGAAGTTCAAACTCCAACTACTGTCAGCACTGAAAAGAAGAAAACTGTCAGTAGAAAGAGTTTGAAGACTACTAAAGAGGAAGTCAAGAAAGCAAATAATGCTTCCAAAGTACTGAAGAGCAAGTCTTCAGTAGTTTCATCCTCTTTAGTTGATGATCAACATAAGATGAAAAAGAAACCATGTGAAGTATGTGGTTTGTTTAATCATCTTACAGATGATTGTTGGTACAAAAGAGGATCCAAACTCAAACATAAAGAGGAAATTAAAGAGAAAATGGTTAAAATGAAAAATGAGTTTGAAGCCACATTTGTACCAGCAACATCAAATCCTGTAACCCTTAAGTCCAAAAAGAAATCCAAAAAGGAAGGGGTTAAACAGGTAACAACTGAGATTGCTCAAAAGAAGAAGGTGCAACATAAGAACTTATCAAACTCCAGTGCTAATGTGTCTGAAGAGCTGAATGCTTTATCACAAAATCAGACACAGCTGGTTATGATGGTTCAACATCTATTGGGAAGAGTTAACCAATTAGATGTTCCTATGTTGAAACCACAGAAAAGGAGTTCCAAGCCAAAGGATTCCTCTTATTCACCATCTTCTTCCTCTCAGGCTGTTATTTCCAACAAACCTGTTAGTCTACCATCTGTTGATGTGAACAGGCCCAAAACCAAAAAGGTTTGGGTCTCAAAATCTAACTAATTTGTTTTGTTCTGCAGGGTTCTTCAACATGCCACAGAGGCATCTGGTATGTAGACAGTGGAGGATCCATGCATATGACAGGAAACAGATCACTTCTTAATGACTACTCTCAAGGAAGGAAGGGGTTTGTGTCTTTTGGCAATGATGCAAAGGGTTACATCATCGGTAAAGGCTTTGTTTCCAATGGGGAAATAAAGTTTGTGGATGTTAACCATGTGGAAAATCTCAAGTACAACCTCTTGAGTGTCAGTCAAATGTGTGACAAAGGCCATGTTGCTCTTTTCACCAGTCAGAACTGCCGGATTCCGTCATCCAAAGTTCTAAGTTTGATTGATAAGGTGTTGGATAAATACACTCTCCTTAAGGCCAACAGGACAGGAAGAGTGTATGCCTTAGATCTTTCCAAGAAAATAGATCTCAAAGGCCATCCTTGCCTATTTTCCATGGCTTCCCCTCAAGAATCTACACTATGGCATAGAAGGCTGGGTCATGTTAATATCGAAAACATAAATCAGCTAATAAACCATGGTTTAGTAAGGGGATTGCCTATGAAGGAGTTCAAATGTGAAGATGACTGCACTGCTTGTTAAAAGGAAAACAGCACAAAGCTTCATTTCCCTCCATAGAGGAACCTAAGTCCAATGCCTGCTTACAGCTTCTTCACATGGATCTCTTTGGTCCTGTGAGAGTGATGAGTATGGCTAAGAAGAAATACTGTCTGGTAATTGTGGATGATTACTCCAGATTTGTATGGACTTTCTTCTTACATTCAAAGGATGAGGCAGCTCAGAAGATTATCAACTTTGTGTTGTATGTTGAGAAGCAGTATTCCCTCTCAGTCAAGTGTATTAGAAGTGATAATGGAACAGAATTTAGAAACAATACACTTGATGAGTTCTACCTCTCAAAGGGAATCAAGCGGCATTTTAGCATTCCAAGAACTCCTGAACAAAATGGAGTAGTGGAGAGAAAGAACAGGACCCTTATTGAAGCTGCAAGGTCCATGTTGGCTGACTCTGGACTGCCAATGACTTTTTGGGCTGAAGCTATCAATACAGCTTGCTATGTACAAAATAGAGCTCTAGTAAATAAGAGGTTGATGAAAACTCCATATGAAGTTCTTCATCATTTGGCCCCTCTAATTTCATTCTTCAGAGCTTTTGGATGTCCTTGTTTCATTCTCAACACACGGGATCAACTCCAAAAATTTGATTCTAAGGTGGATGCAGGGTACTTTGTTGGTTATTCATCAACTTGCAAAGCATACAGAGTCTTCAACTGTAGAACAAAGATGGTTGAAGAAACTCTACATGTTAAGTTTAATGAATCTCCAAAGGACAAGATTCCACAAAGCCCTGTGGAGATATTTGATTTGGACATACTGCAATATGTTCCTTATCAAACTCCTGCTGTTGCTCCTGTCAACAGTTCACCACCTGGTGGTACTGCTGGTGCTGATGATGATGATAGTAGTACTCACCTCTTCAGGTTTAGTGATCAACTGCCTGATTCAGCTAGACCTGATGTTCCTGTAGCTCCAGCAGCACAATCCACAACAAATGCTGATGAGATTTCTACAACTTCAACTTCCTTTGAATTACCATCTACTGATTGGTTTCAAGGAAATGCTTCACCATCACCATCTGTTGCTGCTGAGCCTGCTACAAACACTTGCACTGATCTCATTGTGTACCATGATCTGAAGAATCACCCTATGTCTCAAATCATTGGTGATATCACTGCTGGAGTATCAACAAGAAGTCAATTGTCAAATTTCTGCTTCTATGCTCTCTTCATCAGTCAGCAAGAGCCAAAGAATTATCACATTGCTTTAAAAGACAATGGATGGGTTGATGCCATGCAGCTTGAGCTTCTTCAGTTCAAGAAACAGCAAGTGTGGGAACTGGTTCATCTACCTCCAGGTAAGTGTGCAATAGGCACTAAATGGGTGTTTAGGAACAAAACTGATGAAAATGGGCTTATTGTTAAGAACAAGGCCAGACTGGTTGTTCAGGGGTTTGCACAAGAAGAAGGTATTGATTATGATGAAACCTTTGCCCCTATAGCCAGACTGGAAGCATTAAAGAAGAGGTTTATGTATGTCAACCACCGGGTTTTGAGGACAATAAGCATCCTAATTGGGTGTAAAGCTTGATAAGGCTCTTTATGGGTTGAAACAAGCTCCTAGAGCCTGGTATGAGACATTATCAAACTTTCTTCTGGAAAATAATTTCACTAGAGGTTCCATAGATAAAACTTTATTCATTAAGAAAGCTGGGCAGCATAATCTACTTGTTCAAATTTATGTAGATGATATTATTTTTGCATCCTCTGATCCACAGTTGTGTGATGCCTTTACAAAGTTGATGCAACAAAAGTTTGAAATGAGTGCCATGGGGGAATTACAATTCTTTCTGGGTTTGCAAATCAAACAAAAGACTGATGGAATTTTCATTCATCAGTCCAAATACACAAAAAATCTTTTGGAAAAGTTTGATTTACAAAATTGTAAACCCTGTTCTACTCCCATGTGCAACACCACACAACTGGATACAGATCAGAAAGGTAAAGTGGTTGATGAAACACTTTACAGATGTATGATTGGGTCCTTGATGTATTTAACAGCTTCTAGACCAGATATTATGTTTGCTACATGTGTTTGTGCTAGATTTCAGGATGCACCTAAGGAGTCTCATTTGATTGCAGTCAAGAGGATCTTTAGATATCTGCAAGGCACTCCATCTCTAGGTTTATGGTATTCTACTAGACATTCTGGTAAATTAGTTGCTTTTTCTGACAGTGACTATGCAGGGTGTAAGTTGACCAGGAAATCAACTTCTGGTGGATGTCAATTCCTAGGCAACTGTTTGATTTCTTGGCAGAGTAAGAAACAAACCTCAGTTGCTACATCAACTGCTGAAGCCGAGTACATTGCTGCTGCAAGCTGTACATCTCAGGTACTATGGCTTCAAAACCAATTATTGGATTATGGCATAACAGAGACTAAGACCCCATTGTTAATGGACAGCTCTTCAGCTCTTTGTATTGTCAAGAATCCTGTCCAGCACTCTAGGACTAAACATATTGAAATCAGACACCATTTTATTAGAGATTGTTTTGAAAAAGGTCTGATTGATCCAAAGTTTGTTCCTAGTGCTGATGAGCTTGCAGACATTTTTACTAAGCCTTTGGATAGTTCAACTTTCCACAACCTGGTGTTAAGGCTTGGTATGCTGCAGCTAGAATAAGTGACAACTACTGATGATCTCAGTAATAAATACTGATGATCATTGGTAACCATGTCATATATAAGTACTGATGAGTTCCTTTCCCCTCAGTAGTTTTTATAACTACTGAAGGCTACATTCCTCACAAGTACTGAAGTACTTTATTTGTTAAAACAGCTGATGTAGTTACAACAGCTGATGAAATCACAACAACTGATGTACCTACAACTACTGATGTCAGAAATGCAGATAAGTACTGATGACCAATGAAACCTCTGAAACTCAGATTTAAGTCTGATGAGTAAGTGTGGAGGTCAGACTGAAACAGCTGAAAAGCTATGAATTGACGAAAACAGCTGATGAGTAATTTCTCTTCAGTTGTTTCTACAACTGCTGTTTCTAAACAACTGAAGCCAAACCTATGTCTTCAGTAGTTTACAACTACTGAAGACTACCACCAAGTCTTCAGCTGTTTACACCAACTGATGGACAAAACCAATGTCTTCAGTAGTTTCACAACTACTGATGACAAACACCATGTCCTCAGTTGTTTCACCACTTGAAGTCAATACTGTCTTCAGTAGTTTTATAACTACTGATGACTAAATCAGAGACTTCAGTTGTTTCAACGTCTGATGGTTAAAACCAAGTCTTCAGTTGTTTTATAACAACTGATGATCACACCAATACGGTCAGTCATTTCAAATCTCTGAAAGTTGATGCCACGTCATCAGTAGTTTCAACAAATGATGACTAACACCAAAACCTTCAGTCGTTTCATAACCCTACCCTATAAATACCTTATCCCACCTTCAGAGTTTTTCTCACCTCTCCTCTCAAACCTAACGTTCAAAAACTCTGTAACCTCTCTTCATCCATGGCGACCATGCAACTAAACCCACGACACAACTGTGTCGCTCACCTCACCAAATCGCCATACTGGACCAAGTTTCACAACGCCATTGATTTAATGGTCCAGTCACCTTACCAAACGGCTTTTCTGTTAAACCCCACCATATATGCCGAATCTCTTAGCCAATTCTGGACAAACGTCACTCTTGTCTCTGAGGAGAATGACACAGAGTCTCTTCAATCGTTTGTCCATAGCCAAAAGTGGTCATCACTCCAGATATTCTTCGCCAAACCCTCAATCTGGATGATGCCACTTTCCCGACTAGTTATCCAAAGGGCACAACAGATCTATCATTTGCCCACCATGGATACGAAGGTAACCTGAGTGCCTCTACCATATTGAAGAAACATTTCCAGGATGCTGAACGGCTCATCTTTCATATGGTAAATGTCTGCCTGGCCCCCAAGACTTCATCATGGGATCAAATGTCAACAAGGTGGCAACAGGTAATGTACTCCATCCTTGAGCAACAACCTTTAAATTTTTCTGAAATACTATTTTTGGAGCTCAAGGATATGGCCCAAAAACAACTTGCTAACCGTTGGATATTATATCCTCGGTTCATAATGGCCATAATTGAAAACCAGCTTCAAGCTGAGGGACTTGTTGGCCTGGGAGTCCCTGCTATGGCTGTATTGCCTGAAGTATACTCCCGGCACAACTCTGACCAATCACTCAAAATGGCTGCCAAGCTGCGCAAACCCACGCAGCTGGAACCCACAGCCACCACCACAAGGTCCAAAGTCCCACCAAACCAAAAACCAAACGCCCCAAAACAGCTATTCAGGGAGATGAGTCCCCTGAAGATGCTCCTGTACCACCAAGACAGGATATACTTGCTGGTGTAAACCCCCCAGTAGTATCAGAGACTCAACCAGCCACAGCCGCTCAGGATCAAAGGAGCCTGCAACAACCAAAGAATGGGTACCCACAAATCTGGAATCTTCCTCATTTGAAGAGATTGCCATTGAAAAGCACCATTCTTCCCAGGTGCATACTGATTTTACCCTATCTCCCCATGAAAATGCCCCCCAAAGTCCAACACTTATAATTGCAAACGTGCTGACTCAGCTGCATGCCTCTCCTCCTCCCCAACAACCACCAAAGGGGAAAACCACAGATATTGAGGAAGAGGATCAACATGCTTCTGACAACCCACAGCACAGGGGTTTAAATGTTTTGTCTCCTAGTGTAGATAAGGAGATCAGAATATCTGATGAGGCTGCCACCTCTTCTGAATCAGCACATGATCAGACTGAGGCTGGTAACATTGCTAAGACCTCATCAGAGGCAACAGCTGATGAAGGACATCGTCCTGAGGCTGGAAGTCCCCAGTTCCAAGAAAAAGGGGCACATGCTACAACTGGTCTACACCCAGGGCATGTACATCCTGCTACAAGCAGGAGGTCAGGTGATTCAGCATTTGCTGATGATGACCTGGGCTTCTTCTATGATGTTCTAGCCCAGAACACAATTCTTGAGGAAGAAGTCAGTAGACTACAAAGACTACTTGACCAATTCTCTCAAGAAGCAAGTCCATCTGACACCAACATACACCCACAGATGGCACCTTCACCTGAAGGTCTCCCAAACACTCAGCCAATCAAAACTTACAGCCCACCAGCCTCTACTTTTGGCACTGCTTCTCAGGGACAGAACCCCTCTGAGCAAACAGCTGCTATCTTCCAGCAATCCCTACCTCTCATCACCCCAATGATCACAGACATTGTGATCAAAACCATGGATGAGAGGCTTCCCTCAATCATACAACCCCTGGTGGAGGAGTTTGTGAGCACAAGGCTTTCTACTACTCAAACCCTTGCAACCAATGCAACCAAAAAGGGGGAGAGTCAGTTAGTGAAAGCAAAGGGGAAGAGCATACTAAAAGAACAGGAGATTGAGAAGGAAGAGGAGGTTGTGAAGGAGACTGAGAAGGAAGAAGAGTATGTGAAGGGAGCTGACAATGATCAAGTGAGTGAAAGTCACAAAGACTTTCATATCACATATAAGAAGAGGAAGATTGAAAGAAAAGAAAAAGAACTCCAAAAAGAACTCAAACTTGATGAGATGATCAAAATGGCGGATGCTACACATAGTAAATCTATGGACTCCATTATTGATCAACTGTATAGACAAGGGTTCGATACTGCACAGCTTGACTCAGAGATTAGAAGACTTGAAGTTGAAGAAATTAACTCAAGATGGGCAAGTTATGATGCATTAGAAAGGGAAAGACTGGAGATCATGATCAGATTCATTGCAAAGTATCTTGGGAGATCATTGATCGAGATTAAGTCATGGACCAGGGACAGTATTTTGGCAATAACCACCAAGATCTGTACGTCTGAAGCATACACTAAGGGACTGGTGATTGAAGCACTAAATGAGGCAGGTGCTGGGAACAGAAATGAACTAGCAAAACACTCCAAAGCCTCACTCACTACAAGAATGCTAGAACAACCTGCAAAACCTACCACTTCAAAATCACCACTACCACAACCCATTAAACCAACTCCTTTACCCTCAAAACAAACAGCCGATGATGCATCCAAGAAGAAGAAGAGAAGGATGTTGAGGCTAGAAGAAGAAGAAGAAGAGGATGATGAGGAAGAAGATAGGCTGCCTCTTTCCGCAGTACTAACTTTGCCTAAAGCCAAACCTATGCCCATCACTCCTACCTCACAGATGGAGACTGTGAGAGTAAAGATAGAAGAAGAACAGGAGCAAAGGCTTCATGATGAGGAAATGCTGAAAAGCATAGACAAAACTTATGCTGCTTCTTCATCAATAATAAGTATGAAGAAAGAAGCTCTGAGATTGTACACCCTTGCCAACACATTTCAATATCAAAAGGAAAAGGTGAGGATATGGCCTGATCCTAGGGTGGCTCACAGAATTGTAAAGAAAGACATTCCTGCGAGATACAAGGGCCAAGTAAAAAGGATCGTCGATGAAGAGATCACAGTGGTCCTTGTAGTATCACCCTGGGAAATTGTAGAAGACTTCAAGAAGGCTTATGCAACTAAACAGCCTCCCCAAAAGATGTTAGAGAACAGAGTTATTAAAAAGGGGTTAGTCTACAAGAAGCTTGAGAACTTCAAACAAAATGAGCTCAGTCTGTTACTTGAAGGTACTCACCCAGATGAGTTTGCATACAGACAGATTACAACAGTTGAGCTCAAAAATGGCAAACAGGCCAAGTACATCTCAGAGCTGTATGGGCGTGAAGGATTGTTTGATGGTGAACCAGAGAATCTTACCATGGAAGAACAAATCATGTTTCTCAGAGCATACACCAGAGAATCCTACAGGCTTACACATGGGAAGTAAGTCTCATGGATGGGGGAACAGCTCAGTGTCCAATTCCCTAATACAGAGCTCCCATCCATACTTTGCCAACCAAATCATCAGAGACTTATTTCCAGGCCAGTGCTTATATGGGTCATCTTCTCAACTGATCAAGAAGGAAAATGACCAACCATTTTGCCAACAATAAGTGGGACCTCAATAAAGTTAAAGGTTTTGGCTTCATTGGTTCAGGGGGAGTTTGTTGGACCAAAAGAACCAATGAGCCGGATCAGAAAAACCTTTAAGTCCCACAGACGTCACAACAACTACTAAAGTCCCCAACAGCTGAAGACACAAGTGCTGAAGACAAAGTCTGAAGACACAAGTGCTGAAGACAAAGTCTGAAGACACAAGTGCTGAAGACAAAGTCTGAAGACAAGTGCTGAAGACAAAGTCTGAAGACAAGTGCTGAAGACAAAGTCTGAAGACAAGTGCTGAAGACCAAGTATCAGATGTTGTCATAACAGCTGAAGAGGACTTCTTCAGTAGTTGTGACGGTTTTCTTATCAGTAGTTTTATGTTTTCTCTTTTCAGTAGTTTTGTAAAACGACTGAAGAGTTTGTTCTTCAGTCGTTGTAGTTTCAGTAGTTTCTTATCAGTAGTTTTATGTTTTGTACTTAGCACTCTGATATGTTCTCAGTAGTTGTGAACACTTCAGTAGTTTATTAAGTGTTAGTTATTTCTGTAATAGATCTGCCAGTTGTCACAATCCCGTGATAACAGCAGTGATTGCACTCTATATAAGGAGTGTCAACCTTATTGTAATAGGTGAATGATTGAGCAATAATAATATTGGGTATTATTGAAACATTCCTTATCACAGAAATATATTCTCTCGTATTTGTTTACAAATATCAAACTCTTGCTATAATTTGTCTAATTCTTGATCTTATTCCGCTGCATTACTCTCTAATACATCAAACTTGTGATCACTGATCCTGACAGTTTGCTCCTCAGGAGAAGTGGGAGCTCTAGTGTCCACTTCTTCCTGTAAGGTTGAGTATATGGGGGCCTGCACAGACTCAATAGCCTGAGCAGGGGTTCGTTTGGATTTTCTTTGGTAGGTGAGGGTGATTTCTGGTCTTTTTAGTGGTAAGGATAAAAGAGGTGTGGGTTCAACACTAGCTTGTGTTGCTAGGTTGTCACCTTGAGCAATGAGCTCTAACATTTTTGGGACTAGGGCTGTTTCTACCCCTGAGAAGCCTACAGTTGGCTTCTTCATTATTTTAAAGATGCCGGGTTTCATCTGTCCCAATTTAAGAATATTACGTGTTTCCCTCAACTGTGAGCCCAGTTCACAGTTGAGAATGTGTTGAACATATCTAGGAAACATGTAATACTCTAAGGAGTCTAAGTTTGCAAGTAAATTAGTATAAACAAATTGTGAATACCTGAACTTGACCCCCTAAACCATTCCATGAACTATAAAGGAGAGATCCTCAGGAATCTGGTCCCATCCACCATGCTTGTTTGATAAGCTGTGGATAACCACATGGAGCAAGTATTTCCACTGGGATGAGACCTTCCCTTTCCTGAAGGTCTTTACAGAGAAATCTCCCTCATAGCCCATCTACTCAAAGGAATGATTAACAGCTTCCTTTGGAAGGACACCTCACCTTCTTCATCATCCAGCTGCAAATGTTGGTTAATGATGGCCGGAGTGATGAAGATTGTCCTCCCTTGCACTGTGGCAGACAGTGCCTTCTCCCCATCCATAATGACCTCTTGGCAGGTCTTCCAGAATTCAAGCAAGTGATCCTCATATAGAGTAGGATCAATGGTCAGGGAGGTGAAATAGTTTGACAGAGTCAAGAATTAGCAAATCTCTGAGAAACTTGCATCTTTCTCAGAGCTTAACAGAGCAACTTGATTATGTTGCCTGTGAAGTTGCATGGAGAAATCTGGGTTGTTTCTGCGGTTAAGGTTGGCCATTTCAGAAGCTTAAGGGTGAAGAAAGGTAGAAAGCAAAGGCGGTTTAGAGAATTAGGTTAGAGGAATAGTAGAATTGAGGAAGATAGTGGGAAAGAGGGGGAACCGTTGGGTATTTATGTGAAAAGGGATTTGAACCAAAGTTAATGAAAGAGGATAAACTTTGAAATCCGGAAGTCGGTCCCACCTCTGAAAAGGTAGTTTACTTTTGCTCAAAAAGTAGTTTTCTTGGAATTCGAAAAGCTTCCGAAGGTAATTTGTCTTCGGAAGTTTTGATTGAAAAAGCTTCCGAAGCTAAAATGGCTTCGGAAGATTTTCCTGAGAGTCTTGAAAATTTTTGCTTCGGAAGAGAAATAAACCCTTGGATGCTTTGTATAAGAATGAACAAAGCTTCCGAAGGTTAATTTTGTTTCGGAAGAAAAAAGTCCTTAAAAATGAATAAGTGTGTGAGATAGGAATTTTAAGCTTCGGAAGATGAATTTGACTTCTTCCGAAGGTAAAATCTCTTAGACAGTTATTTATTTTGAAGACATGTTTTTCTTCTGAAGATAAAACTTTATCTTCCGAAGTATCAGAAAATTTTCAAGTATCTAAGGAAAGTCTTCAAAAACAATTTTATATCCAAAGAAAACATGAGCTTATGAAAGTGATGAACTAGACAACTTAGGACACACATATTTTAAAGAAGAAATAATTAGAATTAGTTTTAAGAAAAAGTCTACTCAAAGTTAATCATCCCAATAGCTGATATCAATACTTAAATCTCTGTTCATCAAAAGCTTTTGTGAACAGATCAGCATATTGTTCATCTGTATGAACTTTGACTAGTTTAATTAATCCCTTTTCATAGTTATCTCTTATTAAATGATACCTGATGTTGATGTGTTTGGTCCTTGAGTGCTATGCAAGGGTTCTCAGTGATAGAGATAGCACTATTGTTGTCTATGTGGATAGGAGTCTCTTTGAAGTTAAATCCATAGTCCAGCATCTGATTTTGAATCCAAAGCACTTGCACAGCAGCTTGCAACAGCAATGTATTCAGCCTCAGCAGTTGATGCAGACACACAGGATTGTTTCTTGCATTGCCATGAGACAACCCTTCCACCAAGGAATTGACATCCCCCAGATGTAGACTTTGCAGTCATGTTGCAACCACCATAATCACTATCTGTATAGGCATACAGATTGAAATTAGGATTCTTTGATACCATAGACCAAGTGTTGAAGCACCATTGAGGTATCTTAAAATCCTTTTCACAGTGATTAAGTGAGACATCTTAGGGTTGGCTTGATATCTTGCACAAATACATGTAGCAAACATGATATCAGGCCTGCTAGCTGTAAGATACATAAGAGACCCAATCATAGCCCTGTAAAGGTGTTCATCTACACACTCCCCCTCAAGATCTGGACCAAGGGAGTGGTTTCTGGCTATGGGTGTCTTAGCAATCTTACAATCAGTCATGTTGAACCTCTTGAGTATGTCTTGAACATACTTTGACTGACTTATGAAGATGCCATCTTCAACCTGCTTCACTTGAATTCCCAGAAAGAAGTTGAGTTCTCCCATTGAACTCATTTCAAATCTGTCTTTCATCAGCTTCTCAAAGTCTTTGCAGAGCTTTGGATTAGTTGAACCAAAGATGATGTCATCTACATATACTTGAACCAGCAATAAGTCATTTCCCTGTCCTTTGATGAAGAGAGTTCCATCTATAGTACCTCTCCTGTATCCATGTTTACAAAGATACTCAGACAGTGTCTCATACCACTTCCTGGGTGCCTGATGCAGCCCATAAAGAGCTTTGTCAAGCTTGCAGACATAATCAGATGATCAGGGTCTACAAAACCAGGTGGCTGTTTGACATAAACCTCTTCATCAATCACTCCATATAAGAAAGCACACTTTACATCAAGTTGGTAGACCTTGAAGTTCTTGGATGCAGCAAATGCCAGGAATATCCTAACAGCTTCTAGTCTTGCTACAGGAGCAAAGACATCAGTGTAGTCAATCCCTTCTTCTTGTGTGTATCCTTGAACAACTAGTCTTGCCTTGTTCTTGATGATGATTCCTCTATCATCCTTCTTATTCCTAAAAACCCATTTGGTTCCAATGGTAGTCTTCCCATGAGGAAGAGGACAAAGGTTCCAAACTTTTTGCCTTTTGAATTGAAGCAGCTCTTGTTGCATAGCTTCAACCCAACTTCCATCCTTTAGAGCTTCATCAACTTTCTTGGGCTCTATCTGAGATAAGAAACAAGAGTGAAGACAAACATTTGCTTCATGGGTTTGTCCTCTTGTTCTTACCCCTGTGACAACATCTCCAATGATGTTTGTGGTGGGGTGAGACTTGTGGATCCTTAGCTGAGGGATCACAGCAAGTTGTTGAGAAAGATCCAAATTTGAGAAATTTAGATCTGGCCTGGAAGATTCACCCTCCACATTATCACACTTATCAAGATTAACTTGATCCAATGAGTGTGTGACATCATTGATGTTGTCATCTATGGTATGGTTATTAGCATCAAGAAATTCCTGATCACTATCACCATCACCATTGTTGTCTTCTACAATTGAGGTGTCTTTATCTGGTTGAGAAGCCTCTGAGCTGGAATTTGAAGGCATACCAGATGTATCAGCTGAATTTGTCATTGTTGTGCTGATAGAAACCTCATTTGCTGAAGTAGTTCCAACTGGAGCTGAAGATGTATGAGTTGAGGGTCTTCCTAGCTCAAATCTTGGATCAGGATCACCTGTATTTAGATTTTCTGCAGATCCTGAAACATGCTCACAAGATTTGTTAAAACAGTTGGTAACTAAATCAAGATCAAACAGCCAATCCGGACCAGAACCAGCCACACAGGGTGTGTGCTCATTGAAAGTCACATTGGCTGACTCCTCAACAATTCTAGTTCTGAGATTGTATACTCTATAAGCTTTAGCTTGGGAAGAGTATCCAATGAAGTGTCCATCATCTGATTTCTCAGCAAACTTGGCAATTTGATCTTTGGTATTCAAGATGGTGCAGGGACATCCAAATGACCTGAGAAAACCAATGAAAGGTTTCCTCTTGTGCCAAAGTTCATAAGGAGTCTTACCATGTGTCTTAACTACTAAAACTCTGTTTTGCACATAGCAAGCAGTATTAACTGCCTCTGCCCAGAAGGTGATAGGCAGTTTAGAGTCAGACAACATAGTTCTTGCAGCTTCAATAAGTGTCCTGTTTCTCCTCTCAGCAACTCCGTTTTGCTGAGGAGTCCTGGGAGCACTATATTGTCTTGTAATACCTTTTTCATCACAAAATGTATCAAGGATTTGGTTCTTGAATTCAGTTCCTTGATCACATCTTATGGTTTTGACCTTGTGATCACATTGATTCTCAACTTTTAAGATGAAATTCTTCAGAATCTCAGGGGTTTCATCCTTAGTTCTAAGGAAGAAGACCCAAGTGAATCTTGTAAAATCATCTGTGATCACCAAACAGTAAGAGGTCCTTCCTAAACTCATTACACTGGTGGGGCCAAAGAGATCCATATGTAACAAGTGTAGGGGAGTAGTGATGGAGTTCTTTTCCTTAGGCTTGTGAGATACCTTGTGTTGCTTCCCTTTCAGGCATGCAACACAATGATCATCACTTGTAAACTCTTTCTTTGGCATTCCAGTTACCAGATCATGTTTAATTAATTTATTCATGTTCTTAAAGTTTACATGGCACATTCTTTTATGCCATAGGAAAGACTCATCACTATTTGCTTTAGATAGAAAGCATGAAACTTCTCCAGAGGGAGATGTTTCTTGCAAATCCATCTTGTACATGTTCCCTTTCCTGGGGGCTCTGAGCAGGATATGCTCATGAGGAATGACCACTCCAGGCTTGAGAACAATGCACTCATGCTCAGTAAAGAGCATGTTATGACTCTGATCACAAAATTGGGATACACTCAGAAGATTGTACCCAAGCTCCTTAACAAAGTTTACCTTCTCAATGCTGAGCTTACCATTTGTGACCTTGCCCCTTCCAGAAATGTAACCACCTTCATCTCCTCCAAAAGCAACTGGTCCTCCATCAATTCTCTCAAAATTATGGAGTAGAGACCTATTGCCTGTCATGTGCCTGGAACAGCCACTGTCAATTATCCAGACATTCCTGTTTGTCTTGAGCTGTTCCTGCACAAAGAAAATGATTAGTTACATTTGGAAACCCAAGCCTTACTTGTCTTGGGCTCATTAAGTGTAATAGAAGGTAATGCAACAGTAATAGATCCTATGGTTGTACTATGGGGATCTTCAGCTGTTGTTGATGGAGAAACCTCAGTCATTTGGTCTTTCTTAGACTTCCACACCACCTTTGGAGTCTTGGACTTGACCTTCAAAACCTTAGAAGCTTTTGGAACTTCACAAGTTTTGATGACTGAACCTTCGGAAGAATCTACAGTCACTGCAGCAGACTTCAGTGCTTCGGAAGAACTCCTTTCTTCCGAGACCAACTTTGCTTCCGAAGGTAATTTTCCATTTACCTTCTTCTTTGATTTGGAGCTTCCGAAGGAAACAGACTTTCCTTCCGAAGCTTGAGACTTCTTGAGACTCTTTGAAGTCTTTGTATTAGTCATGTGGATGGTACTTTTAGGATTGTATGGGCAATCCTTAGCAATGTGAGAAGTACTTTCACACATGACACATAACATTTTCTTCTTCAAAGGAGTCTCCTTTGAGAGCAAGACTGGCTTTGGTCACATCCCTTCTCCACCTTCATCTTGGTAGATGCTGAGACAGTTCTTTTGGGCTTGAACTGTTCTTGGAGTTTGATGGTCCAGGCTGTGCAGCAGTGGTACACAGCAGCTCAGTCTTCTTCTTTGCACTGAGATGATTTGAACAAGAACCAGGACTCTTAGCTGAGGAGTCTTGGTTGATGTCTTCAGTCCTTACTACTTTGAAACCTGCAGAGATAAAACTTGTTTCTGCTTAGCATCAAAAGTAGCCTTGATTTCTTGAGCCTTCTTTGCTTTCCTTTTGCTCTTCCTGATCAAGTTCTTTCTCTTGGACTTGGTCATCACAGTTGATTTCTTCTCCTCAGAAGGATAGTGGCCCTTGGAAGAATCCTCTTCTTCACTCTTCTCAGAGGAATTCTTCACTATCACTTCTTCATCATCCTCACTTACAGGATCTATGAGAGGAAGCTCATCTTCACAAGTTCCACACCTAGGAGATCTTACAGACAAGATTGTGTGTGGAGGAGCTATCTCATTTGATCCCAGTCCCTGTCTATTTTGATAGCACATTTGTTGTGCAGGGATGAGGATATCATGTTCTTGAAGGTCTCTTCTTCAAGAACACTTTCTCTGCCTTGGCTTTGCTGATCACAAGCTCAGCCTGGCACTCAGTCAACTTAGTTATGAGATCTTGGATCTGAGTTCTAAAATCTGTATGTTCATGTTTTAGTACTGAAATGGTTTTCTCCAAGTCCTCTATCTTTAACTTGTAATCATTTTCAGACTTTCTAAAATCAGATTTTAATATGTTTAATGACTCAAGATCAGATCTCATCTCTAAGTTGTAGGACCTGTATCTATTTACTTTAGCAATGCATTCAGGAGAGCAGAGATGTTCCAATACCTTGGCTTCATCATGGTCAGCCATCAGTGCTTGGTTTGGAGAAGCATCTTCCACCTGAAAGCTCCAGTCAAAGCCTCCCTCTTCAACAGCAACAGCAGCATGTTGCTTTGTCTTCTCAGCCTGAGGGGCTTTGTCAGTGTAGTTTGGTCTGGGTTGTGTTTGGCCCCCATTTGCTTTAGGTGCCTTACACTCCCTAGCAAAGTGACCCATAAGGTTACAGTTGTAACACTTAACTTTGCTTTTATCCAGCCCAAACTTTCCACTGGTAGCATTGCTTGGAAATCTTCTTCCTGTCCTCTTGTAGAACTTCTTGGCTCTGTGAGTGAGGAGAGCCATCTGCTGAACTATCTCCATGTATTCCAGGTCATCTGGATGGATACAGTCCAGGTCTTCAAGAGTGAAGAGATAATTCCCACAGCTTTCATCAGTAGACACAAAGGCTTGAGAAGAACTTGTCTCTTGGAATGGGCTTCCTTGAGTAAAGTTCTCCCTTGGTGTCTCCGGGAAGGTGATGAAAGGACCCTTTTGTGAGTTGTCAGGGTAGCATATGAGATGATGTTGGGGTTCTATGCTGTCCCTTTCAACCACATGAAGGGCTGAACCCATTTGATTGTTGGAGTTGCCAGATGAACCTTGCATGTTCATCTCCATCTGGTATCCACTGAGAATCCCATACAACTCTGTAAGAGTAAGAGTTTTAAGGTTCTCAGTCCTCTTGATCACCACACAATAGTGTGTCCATTGCCTAGGAAGTGAGGACATGAACTTCCTTACAATGTCCCTGTTCTCAAGAGGAACTCCTCCATCCACTAGGGTATCCACAATCTCAACATACCTGAAGTATTGTTGGGTCATGGTTTCACCTGCTTTGAAGGTGAAATTCTCAAACTGCTGCTTCAGAAGATCTTTCTTGTTCTCCTTGGCTTCAGAGGAGCCTTCATACATCAGCTTCAGTGCATCCCACAGCTGTTTGGCTGTCTTGCACTTCTTAAAACCTCTGTATACAGAGTTTGGGAGAGCAGTCTGAAGAGCAGTCATGGCCTTCCTATCAATCTCTACTCTTTTTCTATCTTCATCTGAGTAGTTGGCCACATCTTTAGGAATCATACCAGCACCAGTAGCAGAGGGGGTGCTGGGTATGAAAGGTCCATTCTCAACAGATTCCCACATTCTTGAATCAAGAGACCTGATGAAGCCTTCCATCCTCATGCACCAGGTGTCAAAATCATCAAGAGTGATCAGTGGGGATTTGTTCATGGTTCCAGTCTCCATATCAGTCTTTGAGATGGAAGCCATTTGAAGAGTTTAGTTTTTGTGTGTGTGAGGGATCTTAAGATGGTTAGATCTTATATCAAGAGCCTGGAAAGCTCTGATACCAATTGCAGGACCATTTAAGGGCTTTAACACAATTACAACACAACAACACAATGAGGAGATTAACTAAACTTTAATTAAACAGTGAACTGGGTTAACCAAAGTGATACAAAGAACACAAGTAAAGCAAGAGACAGAACAAGAGAGTATGGGTTTCAAGGAGGCAGTATATTGCTTTCTCAAGTTCTTTTACAAGTGTTACAAAGCATAAAGAAAGATACAAGAACTTGGAATACTTATACTACAACCTACAGCCGGCTATACTTTGAAAGCCAGCTGGATACAATTGACTAGACACTAACAAAATCAATTGTAGGATCAAAAGGCATATCTGCCTTTTGACCTTGTGACTATGACATGCCATAGCTCACATCCTTATACATTACAAAAAGGATAAAGTACATAAAGTGGAAAGTTACAGACTCAAGACCTCAATGTACAGTTACCAAAAGCATGGACCTTTTCACCAACTCATGTAAGTTGGTGACTTTACAGAGATGCAGCGGAAAAGGTGCTTTATGGAACAGTACATCAGATAAAGCATGTGTACTAAAAGTCTTCGGAAGAAATCTGTCTTCATAGGTTGAAGCTTCGGAAGACTTTGTCTCTGAGGCTTCGGAAGACTTCATGTTTGGCTTCGGAAGATATTGGTCTTGGCTTCGGAAGATTTTACACTTAGAGTATTTTCTAATGCATTGTGTAAAACTTCGAAGCATTCTTCACTTAGTACTTAGTGCATGTTGCTGAGACACTTTGGATGTTTTGGGTTGCAACAGACTTAAGGAATCCTTACAATAGTGCTCCCAGGACTCCTCAGCAAAACGAAGTTGCTGAGAGGAGAAACATGACACTAATTGAAGCTGCAAGAACTATGTTGTCTGACTCTAAATTGCCCATCACCTTCTGGGCAGAGGCAATAAATACTGCTTGCTATGTGCAAAACAGAGTTTTAGTAGTTAAGACACATGGTAAGACTCCTTATGAACTTTGGTACAAGAGAAAACCTTTCATTGGTTTTCTCATGTCATTTGGATGTCCATGCACCATCTTGAATACCAAGGATCAAATTGCCAAGTTTGTTGAGAAATCAGATGATGGACACTTCATTGGATACTCTTCCCAAGCCAAGGCTTATAGAGTATACAATCTCAGAACTAGAATTTTGAGGAGTCAGCCAATGTGACTTTCAATGAACACACACCCTGTGTGGCTGGTTTTGGTCCTGATTGGCTATTTGATCTTGATTTAGTTACCAACTGTTTTAACAAATCTTGTGAGAATGTTTTAGGATCTGCAGAAAATTTAAATACAGGTGATCCTGATCCAAGATTTGAGCTAGGAAGACCCTCAACTCATACATCTTCAGCTCCAGTTGGAACTACTTCAGCAAATGAGGTTTCTATCAGCACTACAATGACAATTCAGCTGATACATCTGGGGTGCCTTCAAATTCCAGCTCAGAGGCTCCACAACCAGATAACAGATACCTTAATTGTAGAGACAACAATGGTGATGGGTGAAAGTGATCAGGAATTCCTTGATGCTAAAACCACCACCATAGATGACAACATCAATAATGTCACACACTCATTGGATCAAGTTAATATTGATAAGTGTGGTGATGTGGAGGGTGAATCATCTAGCCAGATCTAAATTTCTCAAATTTGGATCTTTCTCAACAACTTGCTGTGATCCCTCAGCTAAGGATCCACAAGTCTCACCCACCACAAACATCATAGGAGATGTTGTCACAGGGGTAAGAACAAGAGGACAAACCCATGAAGCAAATGTTTGTATTCACTCTTGTTTCTTATCCCAGATAGAGCCAAAGAAAGTTGATGAAGCTCTAAAGGATGGAAGTTGGGTTGAAGCTATGCAACAAGAGTTACTTCAATTCAAAAGGCAGAAAGTTTGGAACCTTTGTCCCCTTCCTCATGGGAAGACTACCATTGGAACAAATGGGTTTTTAGGAATAAGAAGGATGATATGGGAATTATCATCAAGAACAAGGCAAGACTAGTTGTTCAAGGATACACACAAGAAGAATGGATTGACTACACTGATGTCTTTGCTCCTATAGCAAGATTAGAAGCTGTTAGGATATTCCTGGCATTTGCTGCATCCAAGAACTTCAAGGTCTTTCAACTTGATGTAAAGTGTGCTTCCTATATGGAGTGATTGATGAAGAGGTTTATGTCAAACAACCACCTGGTTTTGTAGACCCTGATCATCCTGATTATGTCTGCAAGCTTGACAAAGCTCTTTATGGGCTGCATCAGGCACCCAGGAAGTGGTATGAGACATTATCTGAGTATCTTTTGTAACATGGATACAGGAGAGGTACTATAGATGGAACTCTCTTCATCAAAGGACAGGGAAATGACTTATTGCTAGTTCAAGTATATGTAGATGACATCATCTTTGGTTCAACTAATCCAAAGCTCTGCAAAGACTTTGAGAAGCTGATGAAAGACAGATTTGAAATGAGTACAATGGGAGAACTCAATTTCTTTCTGGGAATTCAAGTGAAGCAAGTTGAAGATGGCATCTTCATAAGTCAGTCAAAGTATGTTCAGGACATACTCAAGAGGTTCAACATGACTGATTGTAAGATTGCTAAGACACCCATAGCCAGAAACACTCCCTTGGACCTGATCTTGAGGGGGAGTGTGTAGATGAACATTTATACAGGGCTATGATTGGGTCTCTTATGTATCTTACAGCTAGCAGGCCTGATATCATGTTTGCTACATGTATTTGTGCAAGATATCAAGCCAACCCTAAGATGTCTCACCTAATCACTGTCAAAAGGATTTTAAGATATCTCAAAGGTGCCTCAACACTTGGTTTATGGTATCCAAAGAATCCTGACTTCAATCTGTATGCTTATACAGATAGTGATTATGGTGGTTGCAACATGACTGCAAAGTCTACATCTGGGGGATGTCAATTCCTTGGTGGAAGGGTTGTCTCATGGCAATGCAAGAAAAATCCTGTGTGTCTACATCAACTGCTGAGGCTGAATACATTGCTGCTGCAAGCTGCTGTGCTCAAGTGCTTGGATTCAAAATCAGATGTTGGACTATGGATTTAACTTCAAGGAGACTCCTATCCACATAGACAACAATAGTGCTATCTCTATCACTGAGAACCCTGTGCAGCACTCAAGAACCAAACACATCAATATCAGGTATCATTTAATAAGAGATAACTATGAAAAGGGATTAATTAAACTAGTCAAAGTTCATACAGATGAACAATATGCTGATCTGTTTACAAAATGATGAACTAGATTTAAATATCTAATATCAGCTATTGGGATGATTAACTTTGAGTAGATTTTTTCTTAAACTAATACTAATTATTTCTTAAAATATGTGTGTCCTAAGTTGTCTAGTTCATCACTTTCATAAACTCATGTTTTCCTTGGATATAAAATCTTTTTTGAAGACTTTCCTTAGATTCTTGAAAATTTTCTGATCCTTCAGAAGATATACTTTTATCTTCGGAAGAAAATCATGTCTTCAAAATAAATAACTGTCTAAGAAGTTTTACCTTCGGAAGAAGTCTAAATCTATCTTCCGAAGCTTAAATTCTTATCTCAGACACTTATTTGTTTTTAAGGACTTTTTCCTTCCGAAGCAAAATTAACACTCGGAAGCTTTGTTGTTTCATATACAAAGCATTCAAGTGTTTATTTCTCTTCCGAAGCAAAATTTTCAAGACACTCAGGAAAATCTTCCGAAGTCATTTTAGCTTCGGAAGCTTTTTCATTAAAACTTCCGAAGATAATTTACCTTCGGAAGCTTTTCGAATTCCAAGAAAACTACTTTTTGAGCAAAAGTAAACTACTTTTTCAGAGGTGGGACCGACTTTCGGATTTCAAAGTTTATCCTCTTTCATTAACTTTGGTTTAAATCCCCTTTCACATAAATACCCAACGGTTCCCCCTCTTCCTCACTATCTTCCTCAATTCCACTATTCCTCTAACCTAATTCCCAAAACCGCCTTTGCTTTTTACCTTTCTTCAACCTTAAGCTTCTAAAATGGCCAACCTTAACCGCAGAAACAACCCAGATTTCTCCATGCAACTTCACAGGCAACACAACCAGGTTGCTCTGTTAAGCTCTGAGAAAGATGAAAGTTTCTCAGAGATTTGCCAATTCTTAACTCTATCCAACTATTTCACCTCCCTAACCATTGATCCTACTCTGTATGAGGATCATTTGCTTGAATTCTGGAAGACCTGCCAAGAGGTCATTATGGATGGGGAGAAGGCACTGTCTGCCACAGTGCAAGGGAGGACAATCTTCATCACTCCGGCCATCATCAACTATCATTTGCAGCTGGATGATGAAGAAGGTGAGTTGTCCTTCCCAAAGGAAGCTGTCAATCATTCCTTTGAGCAGATGGGCTATGAGGGAGATTTCTCTGTAAAGACCTTCAGGAAAGGGAAGGTCTCATCCCAGTGGAAATACCTGCTCCATGTGGTTATCCACAGCTTTGCAAACAAGCATGGAGGGTGGGACCAGATTCCTGAGGATCTCTCCTTCATAGTGCATGGAATGGTTCAAGGGGTCAAGTTCAGGTACTCTCAATTTGTTTATACCAATTTACTTGCAAACTTGGACTCCTTAGAGTATTACATGTTTCCTAGATATGTTCAACACATTCTTAACTGTGAACTGGGCTCACAGTTGAGGGAAACAAGTAATATTCTTAAATTGGGATTGATGAAGCCTGGCATCTTTAAAATCATGAAGAAGCCAACTGTAGGCTTCTCAGGGGTAGAAAACAGCCCATGTCCCCAAAATGTTAGAGCTCATTGCTCAAGGTGTCAACCTAGCAACACAAGCTAGTGTTGAACCCACACCTTCTACTTCCTTACCACTAAAAAGGCCTCAAATAACCCTCACCTACCAAAGAAAATCCAAACGAACCCCTGCTCAAACTATTGAGTCTGTGCAGGTTCCCATATACTCACCTTTACAGGAGGAAGTGGACACTAGAGCTCCCACTTCCCATGAGGAGCAAACCACTCCCATCTCTTCAACTATCAAGGCTGAGGTTCCTCATGCTCACCCTGATGAGCTCACAAGCCCAACAACCTTAAGCCTTCACTCTGAGTCTCAACACTCTAGTGAACAACCTTCAGGGGACAGTTACCATCCCCAGCCTTTAGATCTAAATCAACCCATTCTCAACCTATCCTTCTATACTGATGAAGACTTAGGATTCAGTGAGTACCATGAGTCTCTCTTCTTTTCCCCTACTCAAAGAGAGATGAGTACCTCTGAGTCTCCTCAGTCTAACCCACATCAGTCACCTATTACTGAGGTGGACACTTCTGAACCTGTTCAGGATGTCCATATGGAAGAGGCTCTCACTTCTGCAAGTGATTACATCATTAAGACCTCAACCATGGCAACTCAACCCACTGACATCTCAACTGAGATTGCTAGTGAGCAGAGGAAAACCAGCAGCCAAGAACCTCAAGCTGGTGGTGAGAGAGAGGACTTTGGTCCAATCATCTCATCCCCCAATGATTCTTCTGATGAAGAAGAGGGGAATTTGAGACTAAAGGTGCAAAAACTGTCAAAAACCATGCTCCTATTTAGTCTCTAAGGTCAGTCACCTTGAATCTCAGGTGACTACCTTACAAATAGGGTCAATGATCAGTAACTTCAGATTTCATATCTTAAGGAAAAACTAGCTGGGAGACCTTTAAGAAGAGCTCAACCAGGAACACAAGAACCTGTGGATGTGATTGATTTATCTTCCAGCTCACCTATGCAAGTGGGTGATGCTACCAAAAGGGGGAGAAAGTTATTGCAGCCACAGAACCTGGGAGTTCTTCACAGAGAATGGACATAGAGGACTCACCATCCTCACTTGCAATTGTGCATTCTCAGCAACTTCCTCAAGTTCACATTAATGTGGACTCTATAGACTCTATCATCAGGAGTCTCTTTGAGGAAGGTATACCAAGGGCTGTGTCATCCCCACCTCAAGGAACTTCAAACTACATCATAAGGTGGAGGTATGATGCTAATAGAAGAGCCCTTATTCTTCACAGAGTTCAAGGGCAACAAGAAGTATTTGACTTTCAAAGCTTGAACTTCTATGAAAGATTGGATCTAGTCAATATGCCACTTGTCAATCCAAGCAACTCAAGACAGGCTTACAGATTGGCTCAAAGAATCCAAGACAGGATCCTTGCAGAGTTCAGTTTAAGAAGGAGACTTAGGCAATCAGGCAATGTCATCGGTCAACTGGATGTTGAGGTGGACCCTAAGATTAGTTTCATAGGGGAAACCTTGACTGAAGGCCCAGTGGCAGAACTTGAGACCCCTGTCTCATCATCATCAACTGCTGCAGAGATTCACACTCCTTCTGAGACACCTGCTGGTGAAGGTGTTTCTCAGCCTCTCTCTGGCCAGAGCATGGATGCTACACCAAGCAATGAAGGCCAAACCTCTATCCACCCTGAGTCACAAAGGTCTGTGGGTGACAAAGGGAAAAGGATTATGACTCCTGAGGAAATTGAGGAGAAGAGAGAGAGAGAGGAAAAGGAAGCTAAGGGAGAAAGTTTCTCTTGGTCTTCAGGCTTTATGCAAGCTGCAATTAGGGCTGCCCCCAGACCAAATACTCAAGATGATGAGTTGAGGGCAGTCAGGATAACTTATCTACAAACCAGGAACTATGACATTGATGAAATCATTTCTCTCCCCTTAGAACAACTGAATGAACTGGCTGACATGGAAGTGTTAAGAGAGATGAAAGAAAAAGAGGATGCAAGGTTACTTCTCCAATTCAAAGAGGAGAATAGACAGAAAAGACTCTACAAGCATGCTCCCACTCTCTCCCCAGTTCAAGAAAGCCCTGTACAAGAAGATGTGGCTCCACAAGAATCTCAGGTAGACAAAGAAGAAGATAGGATCAAAATGATCAACTACCTGAGTGCCACATGCTTCTATCAGGCAGATGCACTTCTTCCCTTGTCCTGTGACTTTGTTGAGTTTGAGTACTTAAAACAACTTGAACTTGAGTTAGTCAAGGAGAGAAAGACAACTAAGAAGAAGCTAAGGGAAGAAGCTGCAAAGTCAAGAGCCATCATTCAAAAGAATATGAAGAAGTCTGCTGATAGACAAAGGATGATGAGCTTCTTGAAGCTATATGGATTCTCCGGAAGGAGACTTGGCCCTATGTCTCTATCCACAATGGATGAGCATATAAGGGTAATCAAGCAGAAGATTAAGAGTGGTGAACTGATTGACTTACACTCTCTTCCAAGTCAAGTCCCACCTGAAGTGGAGGTTAAGTTTGAACAGCCTGAGACACCCTCAACCCGGACCTCCTGCTGAGCCTCAGCAAGCTTCATCTTCCGATCCAAAGCAGGGTCAAACTCCCCTCTTTTCTGAACCTGTGAGGGAGGAACACCCAACTGAGAAAGACAAGGATGATCAACAAGGTGCTGCAGACCAATCTTCTCAGTTAAAGTCATCTAAGAGGAAGAAGAGAATGGGTTCTAAACCAAAGTCTAAGAAGAAGAAGCCTAAATCATCTACCTCTACATCTCAGGCTGAGTCAAATCAACCTGAGGAAGTGCATGAAGAGGCAGCCCAATCAACTCCAATGCAAGTGGCTCCTCTGGCAGCTGAGACGCCCATCTTATCCTGGACCTTCTCTACCAATCCAGAAAGATGGCATGTAATCAGAGATCAAGGTGTTGAGAATGTCTATACATGGCCAGACATAATCAACTTACCTCTGCATGATCTCTTTGAGATGAGAAGATACTATGAAGTCTGAATGATCCTGACCATCTAATGAAGAAGGGTATGGTCATGATTGTGCTGAAGACTACTAACATCTGAAGATCTTCTAAATGTTTTGGTAGCATCAGCCTAGGGGGAGTTTGTAAGGATTCCTTTAAGTCTGATGCAAACCAAACATCCAATGTCTCTCTGCAAGTAATGCACTAAGTACTGAAGAAGAAATGCTTCGGAAGTTTTACACCATACACTAGAAATATTCTAAGTGTAAAATCTTCCGAAGCCAAGACCAATATCTTCCGAAGCCAAATATGAAGTCTTCTGAAGCCTCAGAGACAAAGTCTTCCGAAGCTTCATCCTATGAAGACAGATTTCTTCCGAAGACTTTTAGTAACATGCTTTATCTGATGTACTGTTCCATAAAGCTGGACACCTTTCCGCTGCATCTCTGTAAAGTCACCAACTTACATGAGTTGGTGAAAAGGTCCATGCTTTTGGTAACTGTACATTGAGGTCTTGAGTCTGTAACTTTCTACTTTATGTACTTTATCCTTTTTGTAATAGATAAGGATGTGAGCTATGGCATGTCATAGTCACAAGGTCAAAAGGCAGATATGCCTTTTGATTCTACAATTGTTTTTGTTTGTGTCTAGTCAATTGTATCCAACTGGCTTTCAAAGTATAGCCGACTGTAGGTTGTAGTATAAGTATTCCAAGTTCTAGTATCTTTCTTTATGCTTTGTAACACTTGTAATAGAACTTGAGAAAGTAATATGCTGCCTCCTTGAAACCCAAATCTCTTGTTCTGTCTCTTTATCATTACTTGTGTTCTTTGTATCAATATCTTGGTTAATCCAGTTTACTGTTTGATCAAGTTTAGTTAATCTCCTCTTTGTGTTGTTGTGTTGTAATTGTTAAGCCCTTAACCGGTCCTGCAAATGGACGCCTAACTAAAACAAATAACATTAAACACATTCGATGCCAAAATTTAGACAACTAGAAATACTCGAAATTTTATCACAAGGGTTTAAAAGTTAAAAATGGCTAATTGGTTAAACAAACAAACAAGGAAAATGGCTCAACATGGTGACTAATGGTGACAATTAAGTGAGGTGAAAGAAAAGAAATTTGGGTTATAAGGTGGGTGTTCCTAATGCCTCTGTCATTTTCATGCAAATACTCAGTTTATGATCTTGAAATGCATATCCTAGGCAAGTTCTCACGTGAATGCACAACTGGCACACTCATCCATCAACAAAAATGTAAGTAAACACTAAATCATATGATCTAATGTGATAAAGGCACAAAAGCTTACGGAAATGAAGGTATAAAGGTAAGGTTCAAACCCATGCATAATCATCATATTTTCAACTTGTAATGCTCACTAATATCCGAAACATTTTATCATAATCCATTTGGTTTCTCTTAATTCTGTGATGTTAACAATTCAATCATGTTTTAAGATCTAAAATAAATATAAATGGATGCAATTTATTCAAATTTTTGAAACTTTTTGTCAAAAATAGGATTGTTTTCAGGTACAATGAGATATATATAAAAGACTTGCAAAAGTTCACAAACACCCAAACATCCCCACACTTGAAACATACATTGCCCTCAATGTATCAATGTATGAACATGTAATGCAAGAAATAAATGAGGAGGGGGGAGAAAGACGGTGAAACAGAAGACTCCCCTGAAGAAATCCATGAAAACAGGCCCAACAAAGTCTCAAACATCCGCTAAGCAAATCAACACCCTCAAGATTCCACGAAAACTAGCATTAACACCACTTCAAGAACAAAACAATAAGTTTAGAAAGACAAAGAAAAATTAATACAAAAAAAGTAAATAAAGTAAACAACCATAAGAAAATGACAACACATATATGTTTTGAGTTTGTACAACTAGAATACCAAAAAGTACAACTCAAACACAAAAGTAATCACAAAAGAAGATGGAGGTCGTCAGACTAGTCCTCCATCACATCGGCATCATCTGATGGATCACGCTGCTGCTCTGTTTGCTCGGGTGGTGTAAGGAGGGGAGTCGGTATAGGAAAAGGAGGGGGAGGAAGATAAAACTCATTTTCAGCAGCCCACTGCGTGATGACCTGCATTATCCAATGCACCCCGGCACGAATGTGAGCTAAATCAGAAGAATTATCAACAAGCGGTGGAGGAGATGGTGTTGCGGCTCCCTCGCCATCAATAAGTGCTATCGGGTGAACCTCTGCATTATCAATGCAAGTCGATGTACCTATCTCCCTATTTGGGGGAAACCATCTTTTCTCCTCAGAGTCTAACCAATACCATCCATCAGCTGACTCATATGCAGCGAGTCTCATGTTGATCAGCATTGATTTATGAATGAGCTTTGTTTGGTGAGAAGAAGAAATTCCGATGAGGTTATTAGCCTCTAGCAGATGAAGAGATGAAGCAAGTTGAGTGATAAACGCTCCTCCACAAATTGGACAACTATGCTTTCTACCAGAACATTTTGAGAAAAACAAGTGATATTTTGTCATACATTACAAACTCATTAACAAGTGTTGTCAATTTAGTGGCTGTGGTTATGCACTCATGTTTGTATGTTATGCTTGTTTGATTGTTTGGTTGATATTTGTCATACATTACAAACTCATTAACAAAACTTTACAAGCTGAAAATTGGTAGTTCTTAATCACTAAAAGTAATAAAAGGTTATTAAAATGATTTAATGATTTTAAAGATTAAAATTGGTTTTAATCAAAGGACCATAGGGTACCTTGTATTTGAAAGCATGCAAATACAAGTACATAGAGTTTTCTAAACTTGTATTATGAAATCTCTAAAATTTTAAATAAGATCAACACCGTCCTTTTACACAACACTTGAGTCACTTGGGAACTCTTAGTGGGATAAAGGTCACCTAACCATTTTGAGGGAACTTGCGATTTGGGTGAGAATGCCTTATTTGTGGGATAAAGGTCACCTAACCACTTATTTTGGCAAACTCACACGTAGGTGTAAGTAGGGTATCTTGATTTACAAACCATGTCAAATGGATCACCTACGGTGTGGTTTCCAAATGGTGTTGATGGGATTAACATGCCGACTTTACATATGATGTTTAAAATCGATCCCATAATTCTAGAAGTTGCAAATGGTTGCAACCGTCAATCGTTGACCACCTTATTAATTTAAATCGTGGGATAAAGGTCACCTAACCACAATTTAAATGTAATGTTGGGTTCTAGATTTTAATATAAAAATGACCTTAAAAGGCATTAATTATTAAAAATAGCAATATCGAAAATACTAAAATAGATCTTTGTTAAATTTTGTAGATGGCCACCAACAATGAAAATCACGATAACTCATCCGCGTCCAACCAATCATTACGAGCGATCCTCCAAAAGGAACGTCTAAATCATAACAACTTTATTGATTGGTATCGAAACTTGAGAATCGTTCTCAAGCAAGAGAGACGATCATATGTTTTAGACGACCCTATCCCCGATCAACCTACTGAGGATGATGAGGAGGCCTTCAACGATTGGCTGGAGTACACTGAGGACTCCGTCCAAGTGTCTTGTCTCATGCTAGCGAGCATGACTCCGGATCTCCAAAAGGAGTATGAACATCACGGAGCTTATGACATGATAACCCAGCTGAAGGAAACGTTCCAACAGCAAGCAAGGGTTGAGCGCTTCGAAACAGTTCGAGCACTCCATGCATGTCGTATGGACGACAACCAATCGGTTTCATCTTATGTACTTAAGATGAAAAGTCATATTGACCGCCTCGAGAGGCTTAATTGTCCCGTCTCGAAGGAATTGGCCACGGATTTGATCCTTAATGGCCTTACCAAGAAGTTCGAGACATTTGTGTTGAATTACAACATGAATGCATGGGACAAGAGCATTGGTGAGCTTCACTCAATGCTTAAAACGGCCGAGGCGGCCATGGGTAAAAGGGTTTTACCCGTTCTCACCATCAATGAAGGTGGGAACAAGAAAAGGCCTCATCCCGCACCCAAGGCAAAGGTTGCCAAGGGTAAGGGACCTGTTTGGGGAAAGGGGAAAGGGGTGGTAAGGGTACCACCCAAACCACAAGAGAAGAAGCAAAAGGTTGCTACTAATGACCCATGCTTCAAGTGTGGGGAGATTGGACATTGGGCAAGGAATTGTCCCGTCCATCTCCAAGAGTTGAAAGCAAAGAGGGATGCCGGGCAGACCTCAGGTACAACATACATGATTCATATTGATCTTAATGTTACATCTTTTAACACATGGGTATTAGATACCGGGTGTGGAACTCATATTTGCAATTTGTTGCAGGGGTTCACAAGAAGTAGGGACTTCAATCAAGGGGATGTAAGCCTCTTCATGGGCAATGGAACTAAAGTCTTAGTTGAAGCTCGTGGGGACTACATCCTAAAACTTCCAAGTGGCTTGGATGTTATTTTGAAGAATGTTTTGTATGCTCCTAGTCTGACTAGGAACATTATTTCTGTATCCCAATTAAGACATTATGATTATGTATTATCTTTTGTTGAAAATGATATTCATGTTTTTTTAAATGATATGTTCTATTTTAAAGCAATTCCCATTAATGGTATTTATGAATTGGTTCATGAAAATGCTTTAAATAGTTCATTGTACCAAACTAACACCAAGAAACTCAAGTTGGATTTGAGTGATACCTATCTTTGGCATTGTCGTCTTGGTCATATAAACAAGAAACGTATACAAACACTTCAAAAGAATGGTCTTTTAAAAACGAATGAATGTGACTCATTTGATGTATGTGAATATTGTTTACAAGGTAAAATGACTAAGGCACCTTTTAGTGGAACTAATGAAAGGGCAAAAGATTTATTAGGAATCATACATTCGGATGTATGTGGTCCTTTTAAGCCAATGACTAGGAATGGTGAAATATACTTCATTACCTTTACCGACGATTATAGTCGCTATGGGTATGTGTACATAATAAGGCACAAAGATGAAGCTTTTGAAATGTTCAAAATCTTCAAGAATGAAGTGGAAAATCAACTCAACAAGTCAATTAAAGTTCTCCATACCGATAGAGGAGGTGAATACCTAAGTGATGCTTTTCAAGATCATCTTAGGAGCTGTGGGATTGTCTCACAACTCACTCCACCTGGAACACCACAACACAATGGTGTGTCTGAGAGGAGGAATCGAACCTTATTGGATATGGTCCGATCTATGATGGCTAGAAGCACATTGCCTCTATCATTTTGGGGTTTCGCTTTGCTCTCCGCGGCCCGTATTCTAAATATGGCCCCAACCAAAAAGGTGGAAAGGACACCTTTTGAGATATTGCATGGAAGAGTTCCATCCCTATCATACTTAAGGGTCTGGGGTTGTGAGGCTTACGTTAAGACTCCCACCCCAAACAAATTGGAAGTCTGATCCACCAAGTGTATCTTTATTGGATATCCTAGAGATTCTATGGGATATTATTTCTATGATCCACTGGAACAAAAGGTGTTTGTTGCCAGAAAGGGTGAGTTCTTAGAAGCAAAGTTCCTTATGGAAGGAACTAGCAGTAGAACAGTGGATCTTGAGGAGGATCAAGAACCACAACCTGATGCACGTTTGGTTGAAACTAGCACCCAACATGAGGATGTTGAGGATGATCAAATTGTTGATCAATACACACAAAACGTTCGCAGAAGTGGTAGAACTAGTAATCCACCTGAAAGATACGGATTTTTCATGGATGGATGCTATGTGGTAGATTCAGATGAACCAACCACATACCATGATGCAGTGTCCAATTTGGATTGTGACAAATGGCTTGAGGCCATGAACGTTGAGATGCAATCCATGTATGACAATCAAGTTTGGGAACATGTTGTACCACCTCTTAATTCCAAGGTAGTTGGAAGTAAGTGGGTTTTCAAGAAGAAAACCGATATGCATGGAAACTTGGATACTTATAAAGCTAGACTTGTAGCAAAGGGTTTCACTCAAACTCAAGGGGTTGATTATGATGAAACCTTCTCACCTGTTGCGATGCTAAAGTCTATAAGGATATTGTTTGCCATAGCTGCTCATTATGATTATGAGATTTGGCAAATGGATGTCAAAACGGCTTTCCTAAATGGATATCTTGAGGAAGATGTCTATATGGTTCAGCCTGAAGGTTTTGTCGATCCAAAACATCCTAATAAAGTATGCAAGTTAAAGAAATCAATCTATGGATTGAAAAAAGCATCTAGAAGCTGGAATCATCGTTTTGATGAGGAGATAAAGAAATTTGGCTTCATCAAAAACGCTGATGAGGCTTGTGTGTATAAGAAGGCTAGTGGGAGCACAATAACTTTCCTAGTATTGTATGTTGATGACATACTACTATTTGGAAATGACATTCCAACCTTGGAAGGTGTAAAAACCTGGCTTGGAAGTTGTTTTTCCATTAAGGATCTTGGAGAAGCCGCCTATATAAAGATCTATAGGGATAGATCAAGGCGGTTGATTGGTTTAAATCAAAGTGCGTATATTGATAAAATCTTGAAAAGGTTCAAGATGGAGAACTCTAAGAAAGGTACGGTACCTATTCAAAGAGGAACGGTATTGAGTACGACTCAATGTCCTAGCTCAAAGGATGAGCAAGATAAAATGAAGGCAATCCCATACGCATCTGCTATTTGATTCATCATGTATGCAATGATATGCACTCGACCGGACGTGTCATGCGCCTTAAGCATGACAAGCCGATACCAGCAAAATCCTGGAAACAGTCATTGGATGGCTGTTAAGAACATACTTAAGTACCTAAGGATGACAAAAGATATGTTCCTAATCTATGGATCTGGTGATGAGGAACTCGTTGTAAAAGGTTACACGGATGCGAGTTTCCAAACCGATCATGATGATTCACGGTCACAATCAGGATATATTTTCATTCTGAATGGAGGAGCGGTCTCTTGGAAGAGCTCCAAACAGGATGTGGTGGCTCTATCAACTACAGAATCAGAATACGTCGCTGCCTCATTGGCAGCTCAAGAAGCTGCATGGTTGAAGAAATTCATTGCCGATCTAGGGGTTGTCCCTTCCATTCAGGACCCCTAGAGATCTTTTGTGACAACGAGGGTGCGATTGCTCAAATCAAGGAACCCCGTGCTCATCAAAAGACTAGGCACATTGAGCGGAGATTTAACTACATACGAGATGATGTTGAAAAAGGAAAGATATGTATTCGCAAAGTTCACACGGATCAAAACATTGCGGATCCTCTCACGAAGCTCCTTGAAAAGGCAAAACATGAAGGTCATACTTGTGCCATGGGACTTCGATATTCTAGTGATTGGATTTGATCTGTAAATTTTGTATTTGGATATACGGAACTCTTTATTATTTGAATAAAATTATTTGGTTATAATGTTTCAATTAATGTTCTAATTTAGCATGTTTAATCCATGAGTAAATTGTTTACTCTAAATGTCCGTAGTCGTTCAGATTGTTGGGAACAAGTATTGAGGATAAGACTATTATGAACTTGGATTAGTTGATATTCATAAGGATGAATACAGAGTAATGGGTTGCTACCAAGGTTCATAGATATTTGTGGGATACAAATATTGGACTAACCCGCATCTCAAATTTTACTACATGGAATCTTATTGATTGATCATAAGTAAATTTGAGTAAAGGCGAATATCATTTGGTATCCTCAGACCTGAGATACATATTGGGTTTTGATATTCACCAAGTGTTATACCTTGAGCTTATTCTTCACTGTCCTGAAATAGTGGACAGTACATAAGGGTATGTTCAGGTATGACACGAGGTGTTTGTGAAAAACGTATGTGGTCAAGATGGAATTTGTTCCTCTTATTCGTTGAGAGTTAGATGTCTAAGGCCTGATTAAGTTAAATCAACAAGGAATGATCATTCTGTGTCCTTGGATTTAACATGACATCTGTAACAAAAGGATAGATGATTAATTCACCTAAATCATTTCAAGTTGGATACTTAAATGGAATGATGTTATTGAATGGCCATAAGTCATGCGTATTAAGGGTAGTAAACCGTTGTTAGGCGGTATTTACTGCTTGCATCAATCTTCTATGAATCTTGGGCAAGTGGGAGATTGTAGGATTCTATATGCCCAAGACACGTAGAATATTGATGCGGTTAGTACGTTATGATCCAAGTCGGGTTATACCCAATAACAAGCTTAGCAAACACCAATTAATATTCAATTGATGATATGATCATGCAATTAAATATTTACACCAATTTAGAAAATGGGTTTTCTAAATAAGTTGCATATGAGAGGGAACAACTTATTAGGATATTTTGTTCAATAATATTATTTGATGTGTTATTTAAATTGGTTAGATGACACCAAATAATAATGAGAGTTTATAACTTATAAGTTAAATGATTAATTTTATAAGTTATATAACTTGTACATACAATTAAATGGTTAATTGTATGTCTAGTTACAAGACCATTTAACTTGTGTGTATGTGTTCAATTTAAAAAAAAAAGGGGGGGAAACCCTTTTGGATCTAAACTTTCGGCCTCCCCCCCCCTTTGTTTTATTATTGGACCTTTTGCCTTGAACACCACACACATTAACAAGTCTTGATTTCCTTGATCTCCATCCAATCTCTTCACATGCAATAGACCAAAAACTCCTCACTCTCTCTGTTGGTCCATGTGATCGATGAACAGTACAATTGATATGATAATTTGATCAATATCAAATACTCAAGCCAAACAACAACAATTGAGAATGTATAAGATGAATCTAACACATATTTGATACTCAAATGAACAATATCACTCAATAACAACAAGCACAATAGTATTTCAATGAAGAAACTGCTTAGAATTGATAGCTTGCAACAGAAATCCACGATTAGGGTTTTGCAAGCTTACCATACAAAGTGAAATGACAATTGTATATATAGCAGTCATAGTTTCGCTGACAGTTTCGCTACAGGCAAAACTGTCATGCCGAAACTATAGTTTCGCCCGGCAGAACACAAGTTCGCCGGGTAAACCAAAACAGCAAACTGTGAGCGAATGTATAGATTCGCTCACAGTTTCGCTGGACAGCCAAAACTGCTAATTACTAAGAAAATACAAAATGAAACTAACAAAAGTCCTATTACAATGTAAAGTAAACAACTATACTAAAGTGAGTCCAACCTAACATGATCTTCAATACTCCCCCTAGGTTGGACCTCACTATCTTCACTTCTCTTGATTTGACTCGTCGGCTCCGGTTTCCTCTGCTGCTGTTGATCTATCTTCATCACCTCCCGCAGCAACATCTTCAGAAGCTTCAGCCACTGATCCTCCAAGGTTCTTTCCTGCATCACTAGCTTCCTCAGAATGACCACTAGCCTTTGCAAACTGCCTGGTCATATCTTGAACATCCATGGCAAAATCATCTTGTGCTCTCACCTTTTCAGCTAAACTCTTAACCTCCGCCCTTACTCCTCTTATCTTGTTTGCCACATTCATAAACAGACTGGCCTCTTTTCTTGTTTCCTCTCCAGCCCCAGCCTTAATGTGATTTTCACAAAGAATCAAAAGATCTTCATCACTGAAGCTAAATAACTCCATCGGGTCAAACACCCTAAACTCTTTTCCGTGTTTAGCTCTAATCACCGCCTCTCCAGTATTATTATCATAAAACCACTTTTCAAAGTCCTGTAACTGTTGGGGAAGAGGATCAGCCAATCTTACCCTATTTACAGTCTTTGGTGGTTTGACTCTCAGTACAATTCTTCCTTTGCCTGTCTCCCAATCTTTATCTTTCTTTGACCTTTTTCTTTCAGCCTTCATGTATCCAAATGACTCGAAATTATCATTAAGTCCATTTTTGATTTCCTTCTCAAGAAATAATGCCCTTTCACTTAAATGAGCATTGATCAAAGGCAAAGTTACCAACCGTCTCAAATCCCATTTGGGCAAGGTCTTAAAAGCCTTCCTCTTAAGCATATAGCTGATATTTCCTCCTCTTCTTTTAATCATAAACATCTTTAAGCTAGGATTGTAGCACCAACTTATGATCTTCTTATCTGCTTCTTTCCTGCTTAAACCTTCTAGATTTTGAAATAAAGGAGTAAGTTCTTCAGCCTCCTTTTCCTTGACCAACCAATCATTCTTGTCCATCTCAAACACATCAGCTTCATCTTCTCCTATTTTAGCAACATAAATCAGTGGTCGCTCATCAACTTCATAGAATTCTGGTTCAGAATCATAGTCTACCAATTGTTCATCCTCTTCTTCTTCATCAACCAAACCTTTCCCTTTATCAGACACTCCCTCAGTGGTAGCTGTAACAACCACTTCTTCACCAACAATATCCTTATCAAAATCAAACTGTAAGTTAACAAACCCAGCCTCAATAATATCATCATCCTTATTCCTTCCAGCATCCTCTCTTGGGATCTCCTGTTCTCCTTCTTCAGTATTAGCTGCTCCAGAAGTGCCCTCTCCTACCTTAGATGAAGTACCCACATTCAAGAATGAGTACTTAGATGTATCAGTCAAATCATCTAACTCAGATTGAGTCAGTTGACTAGGTAGGCCGGCTGCAGCTTTCATCTGGGTAATCTCCTCAAACAACCTCTTAATCAGTTTATTCTGGTCAACCAACATCCTTTGCATTCCTTCAATCACCTCATCCTTCTGTCTTTCTCTAATCTCCTGATTGTCAGTTTAGTCTTGATCATACTCAACTCATTTGCCAATGAAGTATTTAGATTACGTATCACATCCTCATCAAGACCCGCACTACCCTCTCTCCTAGCTGTAAATCCCTCATGTCGACGTTTTGTTCTCCGCTCAGGCTCAACAAAGTCAGTTTTCTTTTTGGATCTCCGTTCTTTCTCTACCCTGATCTCCTCTGCTTGTGCATCAATATCTTCTTCAAAATCATAATCTTTTTCTTTTGCGTATCTTTTTCTCTTCTTAGTTGCATCAGCTTGCTGCACTCTTGTTTCTTCAGCCCTTTTGCTTTCAGATTCATCGACCCGTCTGATATAATTCCAGCGTTCTGGAGGATACATATTCTCCCAAAGATGAGTGATTTTACCACTAAAATCATGACGGATAGCACAGCAATCAGCAAATATCCGAGGGTTCATCTGCACTAGTCTCTTGACTTCACCATGTTTAGGAACATCAGGAATAAGATCATCAAAAATCATTGAAGAAAGCGAGGGTATAACAACCATTTGTCTTTCTTCACAGCCATCACATTCTCTGCCATATATGCAAAGATCAGTCTAGCAATGTTTGCCTTCTCCCCTTTACAACATAACACCATAGCTTTGGCCCAATCGAGATTAAGTCCATCGGATCCACCCTTACGGTGATCTAAGCACATAATAAAAACATGAGCGATATATCTCCACTCCTTAGATAAGAAAGACTTTTTAATCTCTTTCCTTGAACCAAAAGCTGGTCCCTCATACCCCATTCGTCTGAAAGCTTGAAACACTTCAGACTCTGTCATATCCACTTCATCTCCAGAATCATCATCAAGTCTAAGAATCCTGGACACACTCTCAGCAGTAATATCACATCATGATCAATCACTTTGGCTGTGATTCTCTGTACATCTCCTCTAGTGTCGTATTCTGCTGATCTCCAAAAGTCTCTAATATGAAGATCATAAATAGTAGGTGAGTGAGAAATAGCATATGCAATAGGTGATCTCTGAAGCCATCTAATACAGTCACGAAATCCGGCTCCCTTTGGAAGAGTATCGTCTAAAATGGCAGTGATGTTATTCCTCTCATCAAATTTGAGATTTGCCATGATAACCTGAAAAGAAAAACAATTAAATTTGAATGAGAAATACTGAAAATAAGAAAATAAGACAAAAACATAAGAAACACTCAGTTTCGGCAAGCGAAACAATAGTTTCGCTCACTAAGACATGATAGTTTCGCTGAATCAAAGACAGTTTCGACAAAGAAAACAAACAGTTTCGACAAGCGAAACTATAATTTCGCTCATTGAAACTTGTTAGTTTCGCAGAACAAAAGTCAGTTTCGACAAGATTAGTATAGATTAATGAAGTTTCGCAATTAGTTTCTCCAAGTATTAACTTAATTTCGCTATTACAAATTAGTTTCGCTGTATTAAAATTAGTTTCGCTGTCCAGAAGAAAACACAAGCGAAACTGTGCAAGTCAAAAACCAGACATTGCGAAATTAAAGAAAATATGGCGAAACTGTTAAGTTCGCCCGGACAGCATAACTTTACAGTTTCGCTGAAAAGAGGTGAACTTTCGTTCAATTTCGCAGAGGAATCAGTAGTTTCGCTGAACGAACAGCGAACCCACCGAAGAGTCACAATCCAGATTACTTAATTGTAGATGATTTTAACCAGATTAAAGGATGAATCAAGGTTCGAAACTCACATACGAAGCAAATATCACTAAAAATCAGTCCAAAACACTAACACAAATCAAAATCGCCAATAAAGTCACGGAGAAACCCTAAGAGAGATACTGAGCGATTTTGCGAAATTATGAGAGAAATTTCGCAAACATGACTTATATAGCAAATAGTTTCGCAGACAGCGAAACTATAAATTCGTCAGACGAATTTACAGTTTCGTCCAGTGAAACTGTAATTTCGCTAGGAGATAACTGGTTAACAACTTATTAGCAAACCTAGCGAAATTGCAGTTTCGCTTTGCGAAACTATTAGCGAAAGAATAATTTCGCATTTTTTTATTATTATTATTATTATTGTTATTTATATAATTTTTTTTATTATTTTTTTATTATTTAACTCAAAGGAAGCACATCACATAATGAGATCTAAAATAATCAGAGATCACATTCTCTAAATATTTTAGAACATAAAGATGATCAAAAATCATCTACCAGTCATGAGATCATACTGAATACAAGATCTGATCACAATCTGCACATAAACAACTTGAAATTAGAACAAATCAATAACGATTGCTGATATAATTGTCCACTTAAACTCATGCCTTATCCTTTTTCAACCAACAGCTTATGATTCGTTTAAGGTTCGATTAGATGCTTTAGAATGCTAAGACCCCACAATCATTTGGTAAAAACCCTCACCCAACCTCAGGATTTCTTGAATTATGAATCAATCTTCATAGAACAAGGCTTGTGCGTTAGTGTGCAAATAATTATAAACAAATATTTCATTCTGAGAGAATTCATCGATAAGATGATTTGACATAATTATAACAAATTGGTGAGAGCTCCAGATCTATACTCACGTATAACAGAGGAGATAACCATTTGAACATGTGCTGATGAGAGCTCCAGGTCAGTACTATCGTACAGCAGAGGAGATCATCACTCCAGGTCAGTACTCACGTACAGCAAAGGAGATAAGCATAGACACAAGACATCTTAATACCAAACATACCAGCAGAGTTTCTGGGTGATGACATAACAAAGCAAAATGGACGAAAGATTCATTCTCAATCCAATTTTTATCAGGACTCAGTTTTTGTGCAATCCAAAACGATTGAGTAAATCCAGACATTCTTAAGCATGATATTTAATTTAATCATAAAGCTGCTGTCTACTTCATTCATCAGGCTAAGTCTATCAAGCATATCGTTAAAGAATCTGATCCTTTTAAATGTGAAACAGAATCCAGTAACAGTTACTATCATTTCTCATAGAAGAACCGGTCATGTAAATAAAAATACTTAGAGAATATACAATCATTTCTCATCATGTTAAATTCCGATCTCAGAATTATGAAATTACTCCCCCAAATTTTTATTTTCATATTTCTATTATTATAAGTGAATTTTATTTATTTTTTTTAAATATCAAAGAAATAGAAAATGAAAATTTAAAAAGATATTAACCCAAGCATAGAAATCAATTCATAAAAACGAGGTTTATCAAATGTTTTTGTGAAAAGATCAGCTTTTTGATTTTTTGTGTCGATGGGTATAATATTAATGAAACCCTTCTCTTGAGCATCACGAATCGCATGAATTCGTGTTTCAATATGCTTTGTGCGGGAATGATGAATGGGATTTTTAGCAATTCCAATGGCAGCCTCATTGTCACAGAATAAAGGTGTATGAAGGAAATTAATTCCATAATCAATCATTTGGTGTTGGATCTAGAGAACTTGAGAGCCGCAGCTGGATGCAGCAATGTATTCAGCTTCCCCTGTAGAAAGAGAAACAGTAGTTTGTTTCTTGCTCTGCCAGGAGACCAGACAATTTCCCAAATATTGACAACCGCCAGACACAGATTTTCTGTTTAACCTGCAACCATTGGAATCACTATCAGAGTAAGCATGTAAATCAAAATTTCCACCATATGGATACCACAATCCTAGACGAGACGATCCTTTGAGATAACGAAATATTCGTTTGACAGCTTTCTCATGAGATTCCTTTGGAGCCGACTGATATCTAGCACAGTAACCAACAGCGAAAGTGATATCAGGACGACTTGCAGTAAGATACATGAGAGAGCCAATCATAGACCGAAAAAGATGAGGATCAACTGGTTTTCCATTTTCATCCGGAGTTAGACAGGTCTGAGCCGTAAAAGGAGTCATCTCAGTAGAAGCATCATCCATCTTAAATTTCTTCGGAATATCTTTAATATACTTCTCTTGATGAATAAGAATTCCTTCTTGCTGTTGTTCAACTTGCAATCCAAGAAAGAAACACATTTCACCCATCATACTCATTTCAAACCTTTGGCTCATCACTTCTTCGAACTCTCTACACAATTGAGAATTTGTAGATCCAAAAATAATATCATCTACATACACTTGAACAAAGATCATTTCACCATTCACCTCTCTTTTAAATAAGGTCATATCAATGGTACCACGAGAGTAACCATTGCTTAGAAGATATTGCGTAAGAGTCTCATACCAGATTCTGGGTGCTTGATGAAGACCATACAAAGATTTATCAAGCTTATACACTTTATCAGGAAAATCAAGATCTTCAAAGCCTGGTGGTTGACACACATATATCTCCTCATCAATGTCTCCGTAGAGAAAAGCACACTTCACATCCATCTGGTAAACTTTGAATTGTTTATGAGCAGCATGAGCAAGAAATATTCTGATTGCTTCAAGACGAGCAACTGGAGCAAAGACTTCTGTATAATCAATTCCTTCTTCTTGAGCAAAGCCTTGCACTACAAGTCTAGATTTGTTACGCACCACCACTCCCCGATCATCTGGTTTGTTCTTAAATACCCATTTTGGACCAATTGGATATTTGTTGGGAGGTAAATCAACTAAGGTCCAAACCTTAAGCTTTCTGAATTGTTGAAGTTCCAATTGCATAGACTCTACCCAACAAGGATCTTGTAGAGCAGCATGAACATTTTTTGGAACAATTTGAGAAATGAAGCATGAGAAAAGACAAACATTATTAGACCAGATTGACTTCGCGTGCGAACACCATCAGAAACAGATCCAATCACATTATCAAGTGGATGATCTTTCAGAGTTTTGTAATCACTTGAAGGAGGAAAGATGGTTGAAGAAGTATCACCCATAGCTGGAGAAAGATTAGATGAAGGTGAATCAATGATAGGTGTTGGATCAGGTAAATTAGGAGATGTAGGAGATAAAGAATCAGATAATGGAGCTTGATCAGGCATTGGAGACGAAGAGCTTACATCAGTTGAAACAACATCATTTACTAGGGAGGTGGATGGAACAGACGATGGAGATGATGAAATAATATTAGTTTGAGTACTTGGAATTGATGTGTCATCATCGAAAACTGGCAAATTAAATGAATTGAACACCGTATCAGAGTCAAAGAACCATGCAGGTTCAGATTTAACTTCAGAAGGATTGGATTCCTGCCAATCAACATAGAATGACTCTTGAACAATACGTGTTCTCTTGTTATAAACCCGGTACGCCTTTTGTGAAGAAGAGTATCCAACAAAATAACACTCGTCAGAAACAGCACCAAATTTTGTCTTTTGAGATTGAGTATTCAAAAGAGTACAAGAACAGCCAAATGGTCAAAAGAAATCAATTAGTGGCTTCCTCTTATGAAAAAGTTCATAATGAGTCTTCACTTTATCTTTCATAATTAGCACCCTGTTTAGAACATAAGATGCACAATTGACAGCTTCAGCCCAGAAAATAATTGGTAATGAGGATTCTATCAACATTGTACGAGCAGCTTCCACGAGAGTGCGATTCTTTCTTTCTGCAATACCATTCTGCTGGGGTGTTCTTGCAGCACTAAATTGTCTCACAATCCCTTTTTGAGCACAAAATGAATCAAGAATCTGATTTTTAAATTCAGTGCCGTTGTCACTTCTTAGGCCGATAACTCTTCTCTTACTGATTGATTCGATAGAAAGAATTAATTTCTGCAATTCCTCTGCAACTTCGCCTTTGTGTGCAAGAAACCTCACCCATGAATATCTTGAAAAATCATATGTAACAACAAGACAAAAGGATTTTTTAGCAATTAATTTAACACTAATTGGTCCAAATAAATCAGTATGTAACAACTCAAGAGGACTTGATATGCTATTTAAAAGTTTGGGCTTATGAGGTTTCTTATGTTGTTTCCCTTTGGCACATGCCATGCATTTTTCATTAACAGAAAAATCTTTTAAAGGAAGTCCTCTAACAAGATTGTTCTTTACTAATTTATTAATTATCATAAAATTGACATGGCCTAAGCGATGATGCCACAAGAGTGACTCAGAGGTTGATGCTTTTGAGAGAAGACAAGTTGCAGTAGCCTTTGACTCATTTGAATTCATATCAAGAAGATATGTATCATGTTTCCTTGGAGCACGCATGAGAATTAAATCCTCTAGAATGGCAATCTCTGATTTTAAAAATAAACATTCGTCAGATTTAAATAGAACAGGAATGTCTTTATCGCAAATTTGAGAAACACTCAGAAGATTAAAAGCCAATTCAGGAACATGGTTGACTTTTTCAAGAGTAAGAGAACCATTGGTAACTTCTCCTTGTCCAATCATTTTTCCACCCTTCTTATTTCCAGCAAACGCCACATATCCTCCATCTATAATCCGATAATTGGTCAACAAATCCTTTAATCCCGTCATATGCTTGGAACATCCGCTATCAACATGCCACAAGCTGTGTACAATCTTTGAAGAGGATTCCTGAAATGAATTAACAAATCATTTAGCCAGGAGCAATAGGAACCCAAGATTGAACAACTTTATTTTTTAAAGAAGCTGATTTTTTACAGAAGAAATTATTAACCAATTTTGTCAATTTATTCCCAAAACAATTCCTATTAGAGGATCTTTGAATCAAAGGACAATTTTTGACAAGATGATCCTCTTGACCACACCTGAAACAATGAGGTTTGAATCTAGGTCTATGATGTGATGATGTAAAAATAGGATCAATAATAATCTCCTCATCACATTCAGACAAACTAGAATCAACATCACTGAATGTCTCATACAACTCATGATGTTTTTGTTTATTTGAATCAGAATTTTTCTTTAAAAAATCAGAACATGAGTCTTCTGACAAATTAGTAAAACTTGTACCATTGGTACTAGTGTCAGATGAAGACGAACTGCATTTTTCTGATGATGTCATATTTAATGGTATGAAAGATGGAATAGGTTGAGAAAAGAACTTTTCAAAAGAATTAATTTTAAGTTGCTCAGTTGTTTTTGGAGAAACATCAGATTCATTACATTCATTACGAGAACAAAAATCATCACTATCATGATTTGAAGTACAAGATGAAATAAAACTATCAAGAGAACATGAGACATTCAAGTCTGTTACATTTGAACTAGAAACAAAAACTGAATTTAAACTAGACTTATTATCTAAAACAGACTGCTGATATTCAGGTGTACTAGAACTAGTGCATCCAAGCCCACTAGTTGGTCCATAGTCGTAGTCTTCACGAATGTACTTAGAGTTATTCCCGACTAAACCTGCAGACATACTGTCAGTATCTGATTTGATTAAATCATTAGAAGGATGAGGAACAGGCATAGGAGAGTAACAGTATGTACTAGGAGGAGGATAAACCTGTACATTTTCATAACCCAAACCTGTTTTAATTCTTGCTCCCCGTTGAGATTTACAAAGATCATCATGTTTCATTCCAGAAATAGTCCATTTATCTAACTTTGACTGAAGTTTGCTTGCTTCAAATTCAGCAAGAGCAACCCGTTCAGTCAAAGTATTAATCTCTACATTTCTTTCCAAAACAATTCTTTTTAAATAATCAGTTTCTTTTAAAGCCTCATTTAATTTCACAAAATATTTTGATTCATTCATTTTAAGTTCATCATTAATTCGTTTTAAATCCTTTTCATTATCAATTAACAAACGATTAGCCTTATAAATCCCAAAAAGTCTAATTTTGCAAGCAGATGAGCACATATCCTGTATTACCTCATAAGGAAGTCCCATTACCATCCTTTCAGCAGCTAAAGCTTTATCGCACATGCATACTGGAGTACTTGATTTCCTTTCCTCAACAGTAGCAGCCACATCATCATTCTCTTTTCCTATCTCATCTTTTGAATTTCTTTCTTCATTTGAACCTGTAGTTTCCTCTTTCTCCTCTCCATCTGCCTTCTCTTCTTTTTCCTTTATTGAAGACTCGTTTTCTCTTTTGAATTCCTTGAACAGCACAAATCCATCTTTACCAACTTCCATTTCATCACCTTCCACAACCTCAGCAACTAACGCGTGATTTATCTCAGATCTTATTTCTTCCACCTCTGCACTCCAATCAAAGTTTGAGATCAAGGCTGACTCCTTTTTTGAATTTCCTTCTTCCTTTTCTTTCTCTGCTGTCAATCTTGGTACTCCAGTGTTACTAGGATCTGTGACAATTGGTAATGGACATTCACATTTAAAATGTCCCAATTGTTTACAATTAAAGCACCTCAATTTTGACTTATCAAATCCCAGTTTTGAAGTAGATGATTGATCACCAAAGTTCTTTCTTCCTGTTCTTTCCATGAATCTCCGGGCTCTTAAAGTTAACATCGCCATTTGCCATTGAATGTCAGTTTCTTCTAAATCATCAGGATCAACCTGATACATATCCTCCATAGTCATTCCTTTACCTTTCAATTCTCCAGCAACAAGAGCTTCATAACTCTGAACAAACATTCCAAAAAGAGCTATTGTTTCAGATGGAATTGAAGTTTCAGCATTGACCTTAGAATTTCCCAATTCTTTTCCAACATGACTATTACCACTCGAGAAATTACTTGTATTGCTCCCTCCTTGAATTGGATTTTGAATGTGAGAGTTTGCAGTGGATGACAACAAAGCAGCATTTTGAGAAAAACCAGATGTGGGCATCATAGTCTGATTAAATTCTCTTCTTTTCATATCCAACTCAAAAGATTTCAACTTGTTAATGATATCCATCAGCTTATAATCTGTAAAACCTCTTTCTTGTTTGAGCATTCTCACTTGAAGACTCCACTGTGGTGGAAGAGAATCGAGAAGCCTATTAACTTGTTCACTATTGGAGAGTCTTTCATCATACTTCTTCAGAGTGCTTGAGACGGTTAAGAAACGATTTGTAAGATCTGTCAAACTTTCATTCTTGTATCCTACAAACGAATTGAACTCCTTTTCAGCCTGAATACTCTTGTCTTTTACCAAATCTGCATTCCCATCATAGAATTCACAGAGAGCATCATAAAGGGATTTAGCATTTTTATGCTCTGCAAAACGGTTGTAGATGTCTGGAGCCAAGCAGAGAGTTAGAGCACCAAAAGCTTTTTGATCATGATCAATCAATTTCAGATCTCTTTCAGTATAAGAAGACGGGTCTTTGTTCTGAGAAATGACATCACCAACAGTAACCGTAGGTATGTGAGGACTTAAAATAATCGATTCCCATTGATTATGATCTGTGTAGAAAAAGAAAGCTTTGAGACATCTCTTCCAATCTTCAAAATTATCTCCATTAATGAGTCTTGGAGGTCTATTAGGAGCAACACTTTCAAGATCAGCAAGTGTAAGAGTAGTTAATTTCGACATTATAGTTTCGGCAGAAATGTTGATAATTTCGCTGACAAATTCGCAGAAAAAGGTGACTTGGATAACAGTTTCGCTGAAACAATACTTTCGCAGACACTTTCGCAGAAACAGACACTTTCGCTAGCAATTTCAGTAGCACTTTCGCTTGAACAAAGACACCAATTGCTTAGTTTCGCTGCTAACTTCGCAGGAAACAAACTTGAACTTTCGTTCAGAAATAAATTCGGCAGCAATTTCGCTTGTTGACTGGTCACAAACACTAATGAACTTTCGTTCAAGGGAATAGTTTCGCAGAAACTCTAGAAAACAACTTCTGATCCAAAATAACTCATAATTTCGCTGAAAGAAGATGACAGTTTCGCTGTAAGAATAGTAGTTTCGCTGATCGATCTCAAAACTATTTTTCACCTCAAGATCAATCTGAAATCATCCAAAACTCAATGAATTTGAGATCTGATGATTGTAGAATCTTCCTCAATCAAAAACAAGTATAATTCAATCAATTTCCATGCCAAAAACAGCTGATAATCCAATGAAACTTTGCTTCTAAGAACTCACCCTTTCTGGCAACATACACCTTTTGTTCCAGTGGATCATAGAAATAATATCCCATAAAATCTCTAGGATATCCAATAAAGATACACTTGGTGGATCGGACTTCCAATTTGTTTGGGGTGGGAGTCTTAACATAAGCCTCACAACCCCAGACCCTTAAGTATGATAGGGATGGAACCCTTCCATGCCATATCTCAAAAGGTGTCCTTTCCACCTTTTTGGTTGGGGCCATATTTAGAATACGGGCCACAGAGAGCAAAGCGAAACCCCAAAATGATAGAGGTAATATGCTTCTAGCCATCATAGATCAGACCATATCCAATAAGGTTCGATTCCTCCTCTCAGACACACCATTATGTTGTGGTGTTCCAGGTGGAGTGAGTTGTGAGACAATCCCACAACTCCTAAGATGATCTTGAAAAACATCACTTAGGTATTCACCTCCTCTATCGATACAGAGAACTTTAATTGACTTGTTGAGTTGATTTTCAACTTCATTCTTGAAGATTTTGAACATTTAAAAAGCTTCATCTTTGTGCCTTAATAAGTACACATACCCATAGCGACTATAATCATCGGTAAAGGTAATGAAGTATCTTTCACCATTCCTAGTCATTGGCTTAAAAGGACCACATACATCCGAATGTATGATTCCTAATAAATCTTTTGCCCTTTCGTTAGTTCCACTAAAGGGTGCCTTAGTCATCTTTCCTTGTAAACAAGATTCACAAACATCAAATGAATCATATTCATTTGTTTTTAAAAGACCATTCTTTTGAAGTGTTTGTAAACGTTTCTTGTTTATATGGCCAAGACGACAATGCCAAAGATAGGTATCACTCAAGTCCAACTTGAGTTTCTTGGTGTTAGTTTGGTACAATGAGCTATTTAAAGTATTTTCATGAACCAATTCATAAATACCATTAATGGGAATAGCTTTAAAATAGAATATACCATTAAAAGAAACATGAATATCTTTTTCAACAAATGATAATACATATCCAAATTGTTTTAACAGAGCTACAGAGATAATATTCCTAGTCAAACTAGGAGCATACAAAACATTGTTCAAAATCACTTCCAAACCATTTGGAAGTTTCAAGATGTAGCCACCACGGGCTTCAACTTGAACTTTAGCCCCATTGCCCATGTAGAGGCTTACATCCCCTTTCTTGAAGTCACTACTTCTTTTGAACCCCTGCAACAAATTGCAAATGTGAGTTCCACATCCGGTATCTAATACCCATGTGTTAGAGGATATCATGTTTAAATCAATATGGATCATGTATATTGTACCTGAGGTCTGCCCGGCATCCCTCTTTGCTTTCAACTCTTGGAGATGGACAGGACAATTCCTTGCCCAATGTCCAATCTCCCCACACTTGAAGCATGGGTCGTTAGTAGCAACCTTTTGCTTTTTCTCTTGTGGTTTGGGTGGTACCCTTACCACCCCTTTCCCTTTTCCCCAAGCGGGTCCCTTACCCTTAGCAACCTTTGCTTTGGGTGCGGGACGAGGCCTTTTATTGTTCCCACCTTCATTGATGGTGAGAATGGGTAAAACCCTTTTACCCATGGCCGCCTCGGCCGTTTTAAGCATTGAGTGAAGCTCACCAATGCTCTTGTCCCAAGCATTCATGTTGTAGTTCAACACAAACGTCTCGAACTTCTTGGTAAGGCCATTAAGGATCAAATCCGTGGCTAATTCCTTCGAGACGGGACAATTAAGCCTCTCGAGGCGGTCAATATGAGTTTTCATCTTAAGAACATAAGATGAAACAGATTGGTTGTCGTCCATACGACATGCATGAAGTGCTCGAACCGTTTCGAAGCGCTCAACCCTTGCTTGCTGTTGGAACGTTTCCTTCAGCTGGGTTATCATGTCATAAGCTCCGTGATGTTCATACTCCTTTTGGAGATCCGGAGTCATGCTCGCTAGCATGAGACAAGACACTTGGACGGAGTCCTCAGTGTACTTCAACCAATCGTTGAAGGCCTCCTCATCATCCTCGCTAGGTTGATCGGGGATAGGGTCGTCTAAAACATACGATCTTCTCTCTTGCTTGAGAACGATTCTCAAGTTTCGATACCAATCGATGAAGTTGTTATGATTTAGACGTTCCTTTTGGAGGATCGCTCGTAGAGATTGGTTGGACGCGGATGAGTTATCGGAATTATCATTATTTGAGGCCATCTACAAAATTTAACAAAGTTTTATTTTAGTATTTTCGATATTGTAATTTTAATAATAAATGCCTTTTAAGGTCTTTTCATATTAAAATCTAGAACCCAACATTACATTTAAATTGTGGTTAGGTGACCTTTATCCCACGTTTTAAATTAATAAGGTGGTCAACGTTTGACGATTGCAACCATTTGCAACTTCTAGAAATATGGGATCGACTTGAAACATCATATGTAAAGTCGGCATGTTAATCCCATCAACACCATTTGGAAACCACATCGTAGGTGATCCATTTGACATGATTTGCAAATCAAGACACCCTACTTACACCCACGTGTGAGTTTGCCAAAACAAGTGGTTAGGTGACCTTTATCCCACAAATAAGGCATTCTCACCTCAAGTCACAAGTTCCCTCAAAATGGTTAGGTGACCTTTATCCCACTAAGAGTTCCCAAGTGACTCAAGTGTTGTGTAAAAGGACGGTGTTGATCTTGTTTGTAAAAAAAAGTTTAGAGGTTTCAAAATTCTAGTTTAGAAAACTCTATGTACTTGTATTTGCATGCTTTCAAATACAAAGTACCCTATGGTTCTTTGATTAAAACCTATTTTAATCTTTAAAATCATTAAATCATTTTAATAACCTTTTATTAACTTTTAAGAACCATCAATTTTCAGCTTGTTAAGTTTGTTAATGAGTTTGTTATGAATATCCAAATATCAACCAAACAATCAAACAACAAACAATCAACCAAGCATAAACATAAACAACCATATGTGCATATGTGCATAACCATAGCATCTAAAGTGGTCCACACTTGTTTGCCATCACAAGTGTGGTCCATAGGACATTCCTAAGGGTCACAAACAAAGCATATAGAAAACTTCCAAAAGCCTCCCACTTGAAACCGCATCCAAAATGCTCCATGTTTCTTTCATGACCTTCCTTTGTGCTTCCAATGTGTATGTCTTCATATTACAAGATATAAAGTCCTAATACAAGATATCTATTAAAATGAAAATACACCTAATCTATTTATTACAACCCAATAATAAATAAAATTACACTTGAAACAAAGCACAAACAACAAATAATACAACCCAATTGAATGAATGAATACAACTATTACAAACACCCAAACAACACAAGGTCAATGGCTAGGTTATGCACTAAAATAAGCATCCATTATATCATCCAAAATATAACTATGAATCCCCTTAAAACCAACGAATTTTTAGCCAACATAAACTTAAAAATTCGGGTTTAGATGTTGTCCAAACAACACAACATATCAACATATATATATCTTTCAAGATTTAATCTTAAGCATGTAAAATATAATCTTGAAAGTTGGGGATTCAACAAAACAGAAACATAGCAGCCCCAAATCAGCTTATATATAGATCATTATCATCCTTTAAAACCTATTTTAAAGGACAAAACAAGCAAGTCATCCACATAACCGGCTCTTGATGCCATTGAAGGGTTTGCTAGAACACAAAATCCATGTTTAACCATTTAAACTTTCAGAAAACGCAGCGGATATGTAGCTTTTAAAACCGATTTTAAAGCTGAAAATTTCATGTTCTTAGTTATGTTTTAAGATGGAAAACAAACCCAAATCAAAAAGGGATCATTTATGTGAATGAACAAGCTATGAACATAACGAAATGCACATAAAATCAAAGCTATATAAAGCTGTGATTAACTACCTTTCTGCAGCTGAAATGTCGACCAAGAATGGAGGTGTTAGATGCACCAAAAACAACCAAGACTTCAAGAGAAGAAGCCCTCAAGCTTGTATACCCCAAGCATTTGAAGCAACCACCACTCTTGCTAGGGAGAGAGCACCAAAAACACCCAAAATGTTCTCTTCTTCTTGTTTCAGCCGTGAGGTTCAAGAGAGAAGAAGATGAGAGAGATTTTGGAGCATGCAAATGAATTGATGGATGAGAAGTGTGTCTTACACTCTTTCATAAAGAGTGTAAGTTTCAAGACCAGATTTTTCACTTTTCCACACAAGGTGGCCGCCCAAAATGGTCCAAAAGGGGAGGGTTTTCCCTCCTAAACTTGTCTTATATCACACATTAATAAGTCATGTACTAGACTTATTAAAATTGTGACATATACCTTCTCTAATTAAACATTTTAACTAAAGTATACTCACATGTTATTTGTGTTATTTAAACCCTTTTAAATAACAAAATAATAATAAACCCATCAACAAATTATCCTTATAACTTGTTTCATCTCGCAGATAATTATTTAGAAAACCTATTCTTTTCTAAATTTGGTGTAATTATTTAATTGTATGAACCCATCATCAATTAAATAATTCTTGGTGATGCAAAGCTTGTTATTGGGTATAACCCGACTTGGATCATTACGTACTAACCGCATCAATATTCTACGTGTCTTGGGCACATAGAATCCTACACAATATCACTCAATAACAACAAGCACAATAGTATTTCAATGAAGAAACTGCTTAGAATTGGTAGCTTGCAACAGAAATCCACGATTAGGGTTTTGCAAGCTTACCATACAAAGTGAAATGACAATTGTATATATAGCAGTCATAGTTTCGCTGACAGTTTCGCTACAGGCGAAACTGTCATGCCGAAACTATAGTTTCGCCCGGCAGAACACAAGTTCGCCGGGTAAACCAAAACAGCAAACTGTGAGCGAATGTATAGATTCGCTCACAGTTTCGCTGGACTGCCAAAACTGCTAATTACTAAGAAAATACAAAATGAAACTAACAAAAGTCCTATTACAATGTAAAGTAAACAACTATACTAAAGTGAGTCCAACCTAACATGATCTTCACTCTCTCTCTAAACTTTCGGCCAGGCGGCATCATTGGAGGAGTTTTGGAGTGATTTTGGTGTAGTGTTCTTCCTAACAAGAAGGTGTTTAGCAAAGGGCTTTGGGTATACAAGCTTGAGGACCTCTACACTTGAAGTCTTGGTCGATTTTAGCATCCAAAATCTCCCTTTCTTTGGTCGTTTTGCTGCTGAATAAGGTAGTTATCACAGCTCATTGAAGCTGTGATTTTATGTAGTTTAACATATGTTCATAGCTTGTTCATTCACATATTAAAGATCCTTTTGATTTGGGTTTGTTTCTCCATCTTAAAACATCATTAAGAACATGAAATTTTCAGTTTATAAACATGTTATAATGCTATACTTCCGCTGCGTTTTTGTGTAAGTTTAAATGGTTAAACTACGGTTTTGGTGTTCTAACAAACCCATCACCATAAGATCGTATCATTGTTATGTGGAGATAATTCTTCTTGAGAGAAACCTCTGGAGGTTAGGAAAGTTATCCTTTCCCTCCTGAGCTGCTAATCAGCTTCTCTTTCTTTCCTCTCCCTTTCTTCTTCTAAGGCCAACCTTGCTGCCTCTTCTCTTTGCTGTTTTTGCAGCAAAGTTGCCTTTTCCAGCTCAACTAACTCCTCTAATGGTAGAAGGAGTACATCTTCATTTGCAGCTCCTAGACTGACAAGTCTATCAATGATCTCTACTCTTCTTCTGTTGTTGACTGCCTCCTGGTTGGCTGCAGCTGCTTTGGTACTTGCAGCTAGCAGTTTTCTAGTTGGAAGCCTACCTTTTTTTTGAGTTTCTCCAACCTTTCTTCCTCCTGAAGCTCTTCCTTAGTCATCTTCCTCTTTTCTTTAATGTCTTCGGAAGTGCTAGACTTTGGGGGTTCTTGGATGGAAGATTCAGGTTGAGTAGTAGAGATGAAAGCTGGAGTTAATGCTGATGTTTGAGCTAGTGGTTGGGTGAGAAAATTCTCCCTATTAACCTCAGATGCAAGTTCCAGGATTGCATCTGTGACTATTAGATGATCGGATAATGAGAATAGTCCTTCCGCAGCAGCAATCTCAGCTTCGGAAGTTTGAAATTGTTCTTCCGAGGCTTTGAATTGTGCTTCGGAAGTCTGTGAGAATGCACTATCTGTCCCAACTGTCTCAGTTGCTGGGCCATTAGTCCTTGTTTCCCCTTCGAAGTTAATCTCAGGTTCCACTTGGACCTTAGGTTGACCAACTTCCTCAATAGTGGTAGAAGGTGCATTTAACCTCTGAAGCTCTTGAGCTCCGAAGTAGATCACAGACAGATCAGGACTTGGCTGTTCAATAAGAGATTCCAATAGGAACTTATTAAAGAACCTATTGAGATCTTGGAGCATCCTTTGATCCATTTGAATTACAACTGGAGGAGGCTCAGGGAAAATTGAAGCTTGTTGCATAGGATACTTTGAGCTCAGGGAAGTGAGAGCTTGACTTTGGGGTTCCTCTTGTCTTTGACTTTGTCTCTGAACACTCTCCCCCTTTTTGGTAACATCATCCTGAGAGCTTGATGAGCTAGAGGAAGAGGTCAAGGAGACCTAAGTTGGTACATGCCTAACAGACCTCTCAATCTGTTTCTCAGCTAGTTTGGCCTTGAGATTTTCAATCTCAAGTTGCTGAGTGGCAGACCTATCCTCTAAAGTCCTAACCTTGGATTCAAGATTTGAGACTTTAGAAAGTAGGTCTTCAATGGTGAGTTGCATTCTTCCCTCATCTTCTTTTGAAGAATCACGGGGAGATGAGGTAACATACCTTGTATGTTCATCCTCACCACCAGATGTGGTTTCTTGGCGCCCTGGTTTCCCTTGCTAAATGATGTCTCTTTCAGAGTCATCAAAGGGCATGGTTGTCGTAGATTCAGTCTTAGTGATGTTACCACTGTCCTGAGGATCCCTTGAGGATCCTTCAGTAGTGGCAGCTGAATCTACATGAGTCCCCTCCACATCAGTGGGACTCACCTCAGTAAAGGTTTGCTGATGGGGGCTAGAGATAAGAGATCTCTCTGGGCTCTGTTGATCCTTGAGAGGGTGTTGTGGATCAACTTCATTGCCCTGAAGAGACATAATCTCTTCATCAGCTCCAATTAAAAGGTCAGTAAAGGATATGGAAGTGAAACCTAGTGACCCGGGACTTTGATCAATGTCTAAAGGCATTGAGCCTGTGATGGGGCTGTCCCTTTTTGGCTGCTCAGGGGAGTATAGAGACTCTCCCTGAGGGCTTTCAGCTTGGGTTTTGCGCTCATGGGTCTGAGACTGAAGAGACTCAAGACCCATATTGAGGTCAATTGTGAAGGATGGTTGGACCTCAGGCTGAGTGGGAGCCCTTTGTTCCACTCTAGCCTTTTTGGGTAGAACATGAGGAGCTTGTTCAATCAGAGAAGATTGAACAAGGGTTCGTTTGAGGCGTCTTTGATAAGTAAAGGTAATGGGTGGAGAAGGTAGATTTGGCAAAGTGAGGGTAGTTGCTGGTGTGGGTTCATCACCTGTGGGGTTAACAGGGATGTCACCAGGAGCCATTGGCTCAATCATACCTGGAAGAAGTGCAGTATCTCTTCCGGTGAAGTTGGTGGACACTCTCTTCAAAGTTTTGAAGATGGTCGGCCTCATTTGAGGAGCAGTCAAAGCAGCTGCGCAGACAAGCTTGCTCAGGTTCAGCTCACAATTGATTATGTGCTGGAGAAATTTGGGATACATGAAGAATGTGTCCCTTTGAAGATTTCCCATAAGATTGGTCAGCATAAATCTTGAGTAGTTTAAGCGGAGGCTTTTCACCAAACCATGAACTAGGCACCCAAGTTCATATGGGATTTGATCCCATCCCCCAGATTTGTTGGACAAGCAGTGAAGAACCACATGCAGCAGGAACTTCCAATTGTAAGAGAAGTTAAATTTGTAGACAGTTGACCTGCTAACATCTCCACCATATCCCATTTGGATATAAGTATTGTCCAAATCTGCTTTGGGGAATTCCGTTGGAGCGCCCTCATCATGAAGCTCTAGATGCTCCCTGATGATTTGTTCAGAAATGACCAACTCCTGGCCACAGATGCTCGATCGAACGACACGAACCCCATTTTGGGTTTCAATCTGACCGTTTGCCCAAAATTCAGACATATGGTTTGAGTAAATCGTGGGGTTAACAGTCAGAGCGGTGTAGTAAGAAGATTGGGTTAGAAAGGAGATGATGTCTGAGAAGTCAACATCCCTTGAAGAGTCAAGGAGTGCGACTTGGTTGTGTTTAAGTACCATTGAAGAAAGTTACAGGAAGATAGTTCGGAATATGGTAAATTGAAGATGAAGAAAGCTTTTAGGGCAGTAATGTTGGTAAAAAGGATGTGAGTGATTAGCCGGAGGTATTTAAATGGGTGGAATGGCGGTTTAAAAGGGGATTTGGATAAGACGATGTGAGGTTTCAGTGGATGATGTGACATGGGCGGTAAGGTTAGTCCATTTAAATAATCCGACATCATTAACAAAATCTTTACTTTTTACAGAGTGGGGCCCAAAAGATTTCAGTTACACAGTAAAATCTTTCTTCCGAGTATAAAGCATTTCCGAAGGTAATGTTCTTCCGAAGGCAAATTTACTTCCGAAGGTAAAGTGATTACTTCCGAGAGTATATGTTTCTTTTCAAATGGAGAGTTTTAAAAGCTTCGGAAGTAGATCTAATATGAAATCAATCGCTTCTTTTGAGACTTAACCTACAATTGAAAAGACATTCTAGCACTCCTTTTATAATATAAGAAATTGCATGGCTTTGGTTGGTCACTTGCGGGAAATGAAGTCTTTGACACGCGAGAAAGGTCACTCTTCCGAGAAGAAAATTATCCTGAGAGAAATTTGCTTCGGAAGATATGTAAAATATCTTCCGAGGGTTAATTCCTCTTCGGAAGAATTCATACTTGGATAAAATTTTTGAGAAAGATCTTTTGTAACAAGGCTTAGATTGTTTTTGACATAAGACTTTACACATTAAAAGGTTTTCAAATGAGATCAACTAATCAAGGTTTATCATCCCAATAGCTGTAATGAGATATTTAAATCTTTGTTCATCAAAGGCTTTGGTGAACAAGTCAGCATATTGTTCATTTGAATCAACTTTGATTAGCTTGATAAGATTTTTCTCATGAATATCTCTTATGAAATGATACCTGATATCAATGTGCTTAGTCTTGGAGTGCTTCACTGGATTTTCAGTAATGGATATAGCACTGTTGTTGTCAATGTGGATAGGAGTGCTCATGAAGTTGAATCCTTAGTCTATCATCTGGTTTTGAATCCACAGTAGCTGAGCACAGCAACTAGCAGCAGCAATGTATTCAGCTTCAGCAGTTGATGTAGAGACACATGATTGCTTCTTGCATTGCCATGAAATGATCCTTCCACCAAGAAATTGACATCCACCAGATGTTGATTTCTTGTTGATATTGCAGCCACCATGATCACTGTCAAAGTAACCATAGAGATTGAAATCACTATTTCTTGGATACCAGAGACCTAGTTTAGGAGCTCCTTTAAGGTATCTAAGAATTCTCTTGGCAGCAATTAGGTGAGATACCTTTGGAGCAGCCTGATATCTTGCACAAATGCAAGTTACAAACATGATATCAGGTCTACTTGCTGTGAGATACATCAGAGAACCAATAATCGCTCTATACTGATGTTGATCAGTATCCTCCCCCTCAGAGTCAGGGCAGAGATTGTGGTTTCTAGGTATAGGTGTTTTTGCTGCTTTACAATCTTTCATATCAAATCTTTCTAAGATATCATTGACATACTTAGATTGATTGATAAAGAACCCTTCCTTCATTTGCTTCACCTGAATTCCAAGGAAAAAGTCCATTTTTCCCATAGAACTCATCTCAAACTTCTTCTTCATAATGCTCTCAAAGTCTTTACACATTTGGTCATTTGAAGAACCAAATATGATGTCATCAACATAGACTTGAACGAGCAAGATGTCCTTCCCAGACTTCCTTATGAAAAGAGTCTTATCAATGGTACCTCTAGTGTAACCATTCTTCAGGAGAAACTGATACAAAGTCTCATACCACAGCCTAGGTGCTTGGTGCAGCCCATATAGAGCTTTATCCAATTTGCACACATAGTTGGGATGCTGTGGATCTTCAAATCCCGGAGGTTGGCATACATAGACTTCCCTATCTATATCCCCATATAGAAATGCACACTTGACATCAAGCTGGTAGACAGTGAAATTCTTGGATGCAGCATAAGCAAGGAAGATCCTAACTGCCTCAAGTCTTGCAACAGGTGCAAATACATAAGTATAATCGATTCCCTCCTCTTGAGTGTATCCTTGAACCACCAGTATTGCCTTGTTCTTGATAATCAAGCCTCTATCATCTCTTTTGTTTCTGAAAACCCATTTAGTGCCTATAGGTACTTGACCAGATGGTAGCGGACATAGGTTCTAAACCTTTTGTCTTTTGAATTGAAGCAGCTCCTCTTGCATTGATTCAACCCAGCTACTATCTTTCAAGGCATCTTCCACCTTCTTGGGTTCCATTTGGGATAAAAAGCATGAGTACAAGCAGACATTTCCATTGTGAGTTTGTCCTCTTGTTCTCACGCCTTCAGAGACTTCCCCTATGATGTTCTCAGCTGGATGAGTGTTATGAATCCTAAGTCTAGGAATCACCTCCAGTTGCAAAGATAAATCCAAATTGGACATATTTTGCTCAGGAGCTTGAATACTTGGTCCAGCTGTTGTTTCAAGCTCATTCAATGAGGACTGATTGAATGAAAGAGAAACATCATCATTTGTTTGCTGTAAAGCATCATCAACAGTTGCCTGTTCCTTTAGAATGTTGCTTTCATCAGCTTGGTGTTGTGTAGGCTCACCCTAAGAGATTTGAAAGTCAACAGGTGAACTGCTTGTTGAAGCTCCACTATCTCTTGAGATGGTTATACTATCAGATCTTCCAATAGTGGGAACTTGATTTGCTGCAGCTCTTGGAGAACTTGAAATAGGTCTGGGAAGCTCAAACAGTTGATCTTCATCAGAGTCACTTTGAGCACCTATTCCAGCTGAAACATTCTCACAAGATGGTTTAGAATAGTTTGGAAACAATTCTAAATCAAAGATATGATCAGGGCAATTCCCCCTAACACAAGGAGTGTGCTCATTGACTACAATGTTGGAAGATTCCTCAAATTGTTGATTTTTAATGTTATAAACTCTATAAGCTTTAGAGTAAGAGGAATATCCAACAAAGATAGCATCATCCGATTTTTCAGCAAATTTTGCCAAATTGTCTTTTGTGTTAAGTATGGTACACCTGCTGCCAAAGGACCTTAGAAAGCCAATGAACGGTGGCTTCTTGTTCCATAACTCATAAGGGGTTTTTCCATGTGGCTTTACTACAAGAACCCTGTTCTGCATATAGCATGCAGTGCTGACTGCCTCTGCCCAGAATGTCAGAGGCAGTTTTGAATCAGCTAACATAGTCCGAGCAGCCTCAATAAGTGTCCTATTCCTCCTCTCAGCAACACCATTTTGTTAAGGAGTTCTGGGAGCACTATATTGTCTGGCAATCCCTTTTGAGTTACAAAATGAGTCAAGAACTTGGTTTTTAAACTCAGTCCCTTGATCACTTGTAATTATTTTAACCTTGTGATCAATTTGATTTTCTATTTTAAGAATAAAAGATTTCAAAGTTTCAGCAGTTTCATCTTTGGTTCTTAAAAAGAATACCCATGTAAATCTAGTAAAATCATCAACAATCACAAGGCAATATGATTTCCTTCCAATGCTCATTATACTTGTGGGACCAAATAGATCCATGTGCAATAAGTGTAATGGGGTGGTGATGGAGTTAACAACTTTGGATTTATGAGATGTCCTGTGTTGTTTCCCTTTCAGGCAAGCAACACAGTTATCTTTGCAGAAAAATTTCTTTTTAGGCAAACCATGTACCAAGTTATTTTTAGCCAATTTATTCATTGTCTTAAAATTTACATGACACATTTGTTTATGCCATAGTATTGACTCATCACCATCAGTTTTGGAAAGAAAGCATGATACTTCTCCCATTGGGGAAGCATTGTTCATATCCAGCTTGTACATATCCCCTTTCCTGGGAGATCTAAGAAGCACCAATTCCTGAAGAATTGTCATCCCGGGTTTGAGGATTATGCACTCATGTTCTGTGAAGAGCATTTGATGCTATTGATCACAGAATTGAGAAACACTTAACAGGTTGTGTTCAAGCTGTTTGACAAAGTTAACTTTGTCAACCTTTAATTTTCCATTGGATATACTTCCTCTGCCAAAAATATATCCTCCGGCCTCACCTCCAAACTGGACAGGACCTCCATCATAATGTTGAAATTGTTGAAGGAGAGATCTGTTCCCTGTCATGTGCCTGGAGCATCCACTATCCACAATCCAAATATTGTTATTCTTGTCATATGAATGTCCTTGCACATAAGATGAGATGATTAGTTTTGATTGGAAACCCAAGCCTTATTGGTCTTGGGTTCTTCCAATGATAGTGACATAATTGAACCAAAATTTATGCATGGGGGTTCAATGGATGTCTTTGAAGAAGAGGTTTGGGCTACAACATCTTCCTTGATCTTCCATTCCATCCCTTGGTTGATCATGGAGGATGAGCTTGTTGAAGCTTTTGTACATTCTTCCGAAGCTTCTTTCTTTTCCGAAGAAGCATTCACCACCTTTTCTTCCGAAGCAGTCTTCTTCTGGGATGGTTTCAAAGGGACTCTTTTATTCTTTTGAGTCTTGACAGCTTTAGCTTCCGAAGCCTTTTTACTTTCGGAAGAAGGATCTTCTTCCGAAAGCAGCCTTGCTTCGGAAACAAGCTTTCCCTTTTTCATCACTTGAACCATTTGATATGGTCCACATGAGAAACCTTCCCTGACTCCTTCCTTTTTAACATTATTTGATAATGTGTGCTAGCAGGATTGTAGTAACAATCTTTCGCCATGTGGTTTTGCAGACCACACATTATGCATGCAATGTTAATCTTTTGGGAACTTGAGGATTGCTGTTTCTTGTTCTTTTTCTCTTCATCAGCAACCTTTCCCTTTAACTTCTGATCTTTTGATAGGACAGGAGTGCTGGTACTACACCCCTTTCCTGAATCAGAGTTTCCAACCACCTGGAATCCAGCTGAGATGAATACACCTAATTGCAGGATCGGGTTTGTCACTTAAACACTTGGATTTCTCTCAAACTCGCTTACAAAACTCAAATCAGATGAAGTAAAGTCTTTTACAAGAGTTGATAATAATATAATAAGTAGCAAGGAACACACATAAATAATTTTTCAAGGCACTTGTATATATTACTTCTCAACTCAAGATATTACAAGACTCTTACAAGCATGAAATATGAGTTACAATGAGAAACTATATATACTAGATCCTACAGCCGGATATACTTTGATACCAGCTGGAAACCTAAGACTAAAGCATATACTACAATGCTAAAGTTAAGGTATCTAGATAAAGTATTATCTAAGATATGGTAGTCATGACATGTCCATGACTTACCTTTTGTCACCAACTAAAGATGGCAACTGTACTAACATAAAAAGGTAAACAGTGGAATAAAGTATGGTCAACTACATGGCTTTTGAGAAAACGCCATGCAGTATCTCAGAGGTCTGCAGCGGAGTGTCAGGGAGACCATACTTATGTCCACTGGATAATAGTAGTGTCTTCCGAAGGTAAGTTGGCTTCGGAAGAACAAGTTCTTCCGAAGCCACTTATACTTCGGAAGAGGCTTCTATACTTCCGAGGCTTGAGGACTTCTATACTTCGGAAGTTGACTTCAGATCTTTCATTCTAAGTCTTGATCTTCGGGAGTAAGTTCTTTGTCTTCGGAAGTTGGAGTTTTCCTTCGGAAGTAAGTATTACACTTTGTCTTCGGAAGAGCTCCTTTTTCCTTCGGAAGTTCCACACTTAGGTTCGGAAGTCCTTTATTTGTTGTACCAAAATCTTCTAAGTGATTTGGTTTTGGTTGCACTAGCCTTTCTAGATCCAACACATAATTTGTATACAAAATTAGAACAAAAAAAGCATAGAAGCTTACAGCAATTGGAGCAGGATTACCAGGAACCATAACAGCCCATGGTTCACCAACTAAAAACTTAGGGAGACCCTCTACACTTATACTGCTGCCTGGAAACATCAAATCTGCACCACCGATCATGTAACGTGACACCTCACCTCCTTTTAGAATGAAACAGGTAGAAGATGAGGAGCTTTCCATAGTGCATAAACCGCAACATTAAGATTAACAGCATTAAAAAAATCTTGTTAACATGTTCCAGTAAAGTGAACTTTGAATTTAAAACACGAAAAGTAGTAAGAAGATTGTTGCTGCAAAAAAACATCAAAAAATTCCAAAAGAACAAATATCAAGAGAGATAAAGAAAGTGACACACCGAAAGTTGGAAATGTTTAAAACAATGGTTCACAACAACATGATTGCTTAATGTAAACTTAATTAGCTCCATACGTGTTAGAAATATAGTTGTGCCTCTACTATCAACATCAAATAACATTGGCAATCCACCTTCCAAACTGTAGATAAGGAGCCGGTTAGGCTGCTTCGAGACAGTTATCTCCACCTACAATAAAACCACAACATGATTGCATACAACTTCCTTCTCTAAACTAATATTCTACAAAAGATACAAACTTTCATATCAACCACGCACTAAACATTAACATTAACCAAATTCAAATATGTTTATGTTCCAAACTGAATCAAATGTCTTATACTCTTATCTTAACCATTATATCAAGCCCTTGAATCAAGAAAATGTTGCTTCACAGTTGGGGCTAAGGAATCTAAATAGAAAAACCTATAACTAGCCGATTACATACATAATAATCCAAACCATATCTAAATTCTGATAAAAAACACCATCAACAATCCCCAAATTACCATGCTGAAAACGCGAACCTGAAATCAAACAAGTGATATAAACAAATAGATGCGAAAAGACAACGAATGGAAATGAACCTTAGGGGGAAGTAAGATGTCGAGGTCAGAATCGGAGGTATTAGTCCAAACAAAAAAAATTACTACACATCCACAATGTAGCACCTCCGGTTAGCGGTGTTCGACTGGCGACGGTCGGCTGGCTGCGCAAAGGGCCTACGCATGCGGAATCACTGCGGTGGTCGGCTGGCTGCGGCGGAGGGAGCGGTCATCGAACGTGGGCTAAGAGTTTGGGGGATTGGTGGTCCATTGGGCTGAGAAAAGGGGAAAGCGGGCTGATCTAGAATTTGGAGTTGAGAAATGGGGGGAGCGGTCGCAAAATAAGAGAAAGGGGGGAGCGGTCGATATATCATAATGGCTTGAAATTTTTGAATTTTAAAAGATGATGGACTAAGATGACACACAAAAATGCGTGTCATCCTTTCTTAAAATATTTTAAAATACGACATATATTTTATGATACGCGTAAATGCGCGTCATCTTTTTTCGCATGTCATCTTTTGCGCGTCATCTATTAACAGTTTTCTAGTAGTGTTGATATATTTAATGGCGTGTGTCAAACTGATTGAAAAAAGACTAGGGTGTCCTATATGCATCAAGAACATACTCATATGTCACACCCTCAAAATCCACGTGTGGGGTTTTACCGCGAGGCGTGTAAACAAACTAGCATCCAAGTAATTAGTTACTTGGAACAACTCTATATGTAACATTTTAAAATAAACTAATAGTTTAAAACTTTAAAGTAGTACGGAAGTCTTTAGTAAATATTTCAAACCCAAAGTATTAAAGTGTAAAATGCCCAAAACATGTGCCTAATTTTAAGAACATATGCTCGACTTGTGTAATGCTACTAGGGAACCTGACATTAAAAACCTGAGAAACGCATACTAAAGTGTCAACATGAAGTTTGGTGAGTTCAAGAGTTTGTATTTATCATAAATAATAACAGTTGCAAACATAAGTAATGCATCGAAATAGATAACTAATCTAATTTTATAAGTAATAACCATAATGATTTCGCGATCGAAGCTGATTGTGTTTGTTTGTTTGTTTGCCTTCCCCCACGACATACCAAGTCGTGACAATGTTAGTTGTTTAGTACTTTATTGCACTCGCTTGACCTCTAGTCGTACGGGTGGGGCTTGTCAGACCCAGTAGTACTACTCAAGCTTTCTGGTTACATGGCTTAGTCCTAAGACTGGTTACATGAGATACTTTATACTATAATATACAGTCGACCATACTTTGAAGACATGCGGGACACTAATCTAGACAACAAGATCAATGTAAAGTCAAAAGGCAGATTGCCTTTTGACAAGTGATTATGACATGCCATAGTTCACATTCTATTATATTACAAAAATAATAAAAGTACAAGAGTGGAAAGTTATAAACACAAATACCATAATATACAGTTGACAAAAGTATTGAGACAATTACCAACTTGTATAAGTTGGTGAGTCTTCAAGCTGGTAGCGGAAAGTTGTCCATCTTTTGTCAAAAGTGTGTTAGGGACACATGTCTTCTAAGTCTTCGAAAGAAATCAGTCTTCAACTTAAAAAAACTTTGTCTTCAAGCTTAAGAAGACTTCAATTTTGGCTTCAAAAGATCTATGTCTTTGGCTTAAGAAGATTTGATACTTACTAAATTTTCTATGTGCATGGTCAAATCATCCAAAGTAACTTTCTTGTACTTCAGCTGCATGCTGAGAGATCTTTGGTTAGCATGAGCCTTTAAGATAACTCTAACAAACTCCTCCTAGGTTGATGCTACCAAAACTTAAAGATTACTATGAGTCTGGATCTTCTCTTGTTTATAGCCATCATCAGAACCAGATCCATTCATCTCTTAGTCAGTTGGTCAGGATTCTTCAGGCTCTCATAGTATCTGCTGATGTCCAAGAGATCATGAGTAGGAAGGTCAAGTATGTTCTGTAAAAAGAATACTTATGGACCTCCTTTATCTCTTATGACATACCATCTATCTGGGTTTAGAGAGTATACTCAAGACAAGATGGGTCTCTCAGCAGCAAGATGCTCTACTTGTAGTGGAGTTGGTTGAGTAGCCTCTTTTGGTTGACCCTTTCAGATGTTCTGACTCATTCTAAGGTGAAGAGGTGGTTGCCTTAAACTTCTTCTTCTTCTTCTTTTACTTAAAGTCTCTTCTAATGGCCATCCTTTTCCTATTTCTGTACTTTAACTAATAAGGTTGGTCTTGATAATCTTGTCCTTCTTTATCATTCTTAGTTTGGTCCTTCCCCTTTATAGGTTTAGAAGAAGGTTCAGGACCCTGCTGTGGGTCAGAAGATGAAGCTGGCTGTGAAACAACACTAGGTCCAGGTTGTGTTGTTTGTTGGGTTCAACCTTTACCTCAGTTTCAGGTGCATCTTAACCTGGTATAGAATACAAATCTTGAAGCTCACCCTTCTTGATCTTCTGCTAGATCACTCTAATATGCTCATCTATTGGATAGAGACATGGGACCAAGCCTCCTTCCGGAGAACCCATACAACTTCAAGAAGCTCACCATCTTTTGTCTATCCTCAGACTTCTTCTAGTTAGCTTTGATGGTGGCTTTAATTTTACAGCTTCATCCTTCATATTTCTTTTAGCATCTTTTCTATCTTTGATAGCTTCTTGTTCTAACTGCTTAAGGTACTCAAATTCTATGTACTCATAAGACAGAGGGAGTAAAGCTGTTGCCTAGTAGAGTCATATGGCACTCAATTAGGTAATCATGTTTTGTCTATCTTGTTCTCTACTTACTTGAGTTTCCTCCTCAATAGCCACATACTCTACTTCAGGGCTTTCTTGAACTGGGAAGAGGACAAGGGCTTTATATAATCTCCTTTTCTTTCTTTCTTCTTTGATCTTAAGGAGCAAATCAGCATCCTCAACCTCTTTCTCTCTATTGACACCTTTGTGTCAGGCAGTTCATTTGATTCTTCTAAGGAAAGAGAGATCAGTTTATCTTTATTGTAGTTCCTAGCTCCCAGATAATTTAATCGGGCTGCCCTTAACTTATCTTTTGGAGTGTTTGGCCTATAGGCAACCCTGATTGCAGCTTGCATGAAACTAGGAGCTTCTCTCAGCCTATCTTCCCTTGCTTTCATCTTCCTCTTCTCCTCCTCAATATCCTTAGAGTTAGAACCTTCTTTCCTTTGTCAAGCACTGGCTTGTGTGACTCAGGGATGAGAGAGCTTTGGCCTTCTTGAGCTTGTTCAGCACTTAAGTTCTGGCCAGGGAGAGGCTATGGGACACCTTCACCAAGTGGTGTTTTAATGAGGGTAATGGGTGCTAAAGGAGTAGCAGTCTTAAGGTTCACAGGTTCTATAACTGGGCCTTCAACCTAGGTTTCCCCTTCAAAGCTAATCTTGGTCCAACTCGGTATCTAGATGACCAACTATTCTTCCTGCTAGTCTCTGTCTATATAAGCTGGTTCTTCTATTGAACTCCTTAGACACCCTCATCTGTATCCTCTCTTCTAACCTGTCAGGTAGTCTGTTTTGGCTTGGATTGACAAATGGCAGGTCAACAGGAGCGAAGCTTTCATAGAATCTCAAGGTATGGATGTTGAAGACTTCTTGTTAAAGCTAGAATCTAGAAAGCACCAGGGCTCTTCTATCATTGTCATACCTCCATCCTAATATTGGATTGCCAGTAGGGTGGGATAGAGGTTACATAGCCCTTGGTACACCCTCAAATAAAGTTTGAACAATGGCATCCACATTGATGTGAGTCTAAGGAGGTGTTAAATTTGGATAATTACAAGTGAGGGTGGTGAATCTTCAATGTTTATACTCTGACCAATGCCCCCATGTGTTGGTCCAAATAGATCGATGAACAGTACACTTGATTGACCAAATGGTTCAATATCACTAACAAACACTCATTTTAAACATACAATGATTATGTAGAAACAAATGTGTTTAATAATAAACAAAACAAAGCAAACACAAACAAGGAACAAAGGCTCAATATGATTTCAATTGAATTCCAGCCACCAAAACACACTTGCAACATAAATATTTCGTATTAGGGTTTTGCAAGATTAACCTACAATGATAGAAACAATTCTATATATAGGCATCATATTTTCGCTGACAGTTTCGCTAGACAACGAAATTGTCAGGCCCATTGCAGTTTCGCCCGACGACAAAACACAGTTTCGCCGAGTGATTCTGGCCTGCTGACTATGAGCGAAACTATAGTTTCGCTTATAGTTTCGCTGGGCAGTAAAACTCAATATACAAACTAAACAAAAGTAATCTAACATATGTCCTATTACATTTAAACATTATATAAACATTAACACTAATCGAAGGTGAGTCCAACCTATTCTTGATCTTCACCATGTTCTATGGTTATGGTGACTTTCTCCTACTTTTTAGTAGCATCACCTACTTGCATAGGTGAGCTAGAGATTAGGTCCACCACATCCACAGGTTTTTGTGGACATGGTTGAGCATTGTTGGCAGGCATCTCAACTAACTTGTCCTTGAGATCGGTGATCTCAAGTTGCTGACTAAGCACCTGCCTTTGTAAGGTAGCCACCTGAGATTCCAAGTGACTAACCTTTGAGACCAAATACGTGCAAATTGATGTCAATTGTTGCACCTTTTATTGCATGCTCACCTCATCTTCATCATAAGAATCATGGGGAGATGAAAAAACATAACTAAAGTCATCCCTCTCACCACCAGATATATTTTCTTGGTCTCTGGATCTCCCCTGCTCAATGATAGCTTCATGAGAAGTGTCAAGAAACTGGGTTGCCATGGTTGAGGTCTTAAGGATGTAATCACTTACAAAAGTGAGAACCTCTTCCACATGGACCTCTTGAACTTGTTTAGAGATGCCCACCTTAGTAGTAGGTGGATAATATGGGCTAGATATGGGAGTTGTAGAAGTACTCATCTCTCCTTGAGTAGGGGAGGAGAAGAGAGACACATGGTACTCACTGAATCCCATATCCCCATCATCATAAAATTCTAGTTTGGGGATTGGTTGGTTAAGATTCAAAGGCTGGGGATGGTAACTTTCCCCTGAAGGTTGTTTATATGAGCTTTGAGACTCATGATGAAGGCTTGAGGCTGGGGTTATGAGCTCATTAGGCTGAGCATGAGCAACCTTGTTGGATCATATGAGGCTGGTGCAAGCAAAACTACACTTAGAAGATTTTGAGTACAACTGAAGAAGTCTTCCAAAGACAAAGATGCTCTTTCAAAGCGAAGTTGAAGATCTTCCGAAGCTCAAGGATGAAGAACTTCCGAAGGAAAAACTCAGTCTTACGAGATTAAGTAGTTCTCTTTCCGAAGTTAAACACTTAGAAGATTCAAGACAAATCATTCCGAAGAACAAAGTCATGAAAACTTGCAGAAGTCTCGGAAGAAGTTGATTCTTCCGAAGTATAAATGGCTTCAGAAGAAATTATTCTTCCGAAGCCATTTAAGCTTCTGAAAAACCAACTATGAACCAGCGGACAAAAGTATGGTCCAACTAACACTTGCTGCCAACTTTGATATATTACATGGCGCTTACCCATGCCCATGTATTTGACCATACTTTAATCCACTGTTCACCCTTTATTAGTTAGTATAGTTACCAACTTTGGTTGGTGACAAAAGGTAAATCATGGACATGTCATGACTACCTAATCTAGGATAGTATTTTATCTTAGATACCTTACTTCTAGCAATGTAGTATTTGTCTAGTTGTAAGTTCCAACTGGTCATCTAAGTATAACCGGCTGTAGATAGTAGTATATATAGTTTCTCATTGTAACTCATTTAGTTATGCTTGTAATAGTCTTGTAACATTGAGGTTGAGAAGTAATATATACAAGTATCTTGAAAACTATTCTTGTGTTCATTAACTTAGTATATTATTATCAACTTAGTTAAGAGATTTTACTTCATCATCCAAGTGTGTTTAAAGTGAGTTTGAGAAACAGAACTTGTGTTGAGAGATACATACCAATCCTGCAATTCGTATCAGAGCTTCTTAGGCTCTTGATTATGTGATCTAACCATCCCAAATCTCCCTTGTTTCATCACTCACTCATTAACTTCACTCAAATGGCCATTAACCAGAAATCTACTGAGTCTGAGACGAGAACCATAACCAAGGCTCCAGTTATCACTCTGATAATTTTAGAGCCTTGTGCAAACATATTGAAGGTTTCATCAAGTATCAAGACAGCCGCACGTGGAGGTCAGTCACTCACGGCCCTTACAAGCCAAAGGTAGAATCACCGGCTGGTAATGGTTCCATGATTTAGAAAGCTATTGAAGACTACTCTAATGAAGACTTCAAGAAGATGGATATTGACTGCAAAGCCATGACTATGCTACTTACAGCCATACCGAACTCCATAATGGTAGGCTTTTAGCACTGTGAGGCTGCCAAAGATTTATTTGATGCTTTGACGTTGATGTACTCTGGTTCCTTTGATTCCAAAGAGTCTAAGAAAGATGTACTGAAACAACAATTTGAAAACTTCACACATATTACTGGAGAGACCCTGAGTCAGCAATACTTTAGGTACATGGAATTAATCTCCTCACTTCAGTCTATGAGAGTGACTCTTGAGAAGAGAGACATTGTAAGGAAATTCATGAGTGCACTTCCTCATGAATGGACTTTTTACTGTGTCTCAATCATGATAACTGAGAATCTTAACACTCTTACCAAGACTAAACTATATAAAATCCTTGATGGATACCGTATGGAGATGGAAACCCAGAAAGGCCATCGGATGAATAAAAGCTCAAACCTTATTGTCAGCAATGCTCTACATGCTATTGAAGGTTCAAGAACTCCCCAGCCCTAGTTGTACCTGAACTACCCCCAACATGCATCATCCTCCTCTGGACCTTACATCATATTTCCCGAGACACCCAGGTCTCAACAAACTCAACAAACTCAACAAAATCCATTTCTTCCACTACATCCGGAGGCAGTTCTTCTAAATCTTGTTGGCACATGTTGGCATTTGGCAATGTACTTCCTAGATAAGCTTGAAAGCTTGAACTGAAAGCTGCAAAAGCTGCCTTTTGTTCTTTAGAGTCTAGAATGACAGTGATAGACTCTGATTGATTGTTGGATGTTGGTTTTTCAGATGATTTGTCTCTTTGATCATCAGATCTTTCTTTTTCTTTTCTTGACTTACTTTGAGAAGATTTCTTAGGAGGCTTTGATACATAGAAGCTTACTTCCTCTTCATCTTCACTCAAAGTACAAGAGTTATCACCATCATTACTAGATATGAAAGCACTTCCAGCACTCCTTGTTTCTTTAAAGTGATATGGTGATACATGAGTTCTTATACTCTTGTTTCTTGATTTCTCATCCAGTTCAAGAGCCTCAACTTTAGCCACTAGAGTGTCTAGTCCCACTACTTTTAGATGTATGGTATTCTTGAACATGGATACAGATTGTTTCCAACTTTCTGGTAAAGTATGGAGCATTTTCTTGTTCAATTCCTCATTTGTGTATTTCAACTCCAGAATGTTCATTTCTGTGACAAGTTGCATAAACCTGTGGAGTTGTTGAGGAATTGATTCACCCTCAATATGATGAAAGGTTTCATATTGTGAACGAAGGGTGTCTTTCCTAATGCTTCGGATTTCATCACTTCCTTCACAAAGTGTATGAAGAATCTTCCACAAGGAATTTGCTATTTTGTAATTTTCACATCTGATCAATATTTCTTCTGGCAAAGCCATACTAAGCAAGCTATATGCTTTGATATTAACTTTAACCCTCTTAATATCATCAGGTGAAAGATCTTTTGTGCTGATGGGTTGATTGTTATCATTATAATCCGGCCCAAGGGTGGGTGGAATATAAGGACCTTCTGTTATAGATACCCATAAGTCAGAATCTGTATAATTTACATGATTCCTAAACTTGATCTTCCATGATTTGAAGTCTGCTTTTGTTTCCAACTTTGGTGGTTGGTAAGATGATCCACTGAAGTTGCTCATGATTGATTAAGATCTGAGGTGTTAATTGATGAAGATGATCAACAGGGTATGTTGAACGACAAACAAGTTTCACACAAATCCCTTTTAAAAACAATAGATCTAATTAGTAACAACTGAGAAATCTACAGAATTTAAAACAATTAAACACAACTAACACTGATAGATCAATTGATCTAAATCAATGAGCACTTGGCTCTGATACCACCTGTGAATCCAAGGATCGTAATCAGGAATTATCAGTGTCGGTTGATGGCAAGTCAACGTTTGCGGAATCAACGTTAGCTTGGTTTAATTGTTTTGCAGAAAATTTCAATATCAACAATAATGCAAGAACATACTAAAAGAAACACAATTAATGAATAATACGTATTTCATTAAAACATGTTAATGATTACAAATAATGAATGAATGATATTAAATTTTGGTGATGAATGATGTGACGGCTGATAGGGTTTGATTGAGAGATTTGATAGGATGTTTGCTGGTTGTGTAATTGTCGTATTGATATTGCTGTTGCCCTGCACAATTCGAAACCTAGGATCCATTTATATAGACAATGATGTTTCTGTTAAAGGAAACACCGGATCTCTTGGGATTTGAATTGTTTCTGTTAAGGAATCATCGGATTTCTTGGGATTCGCATAACCGCCTTGTTGACTTGTTGACTCGTAACACTTGTACTATACAAGTGTTTGGACTCCGCAGAAATATTGTCTTCCGTAGATCTTCTGTTCTTCAGCCGAAGTCTTGATCTTCTGAAGCAAACTTGTTCATCCGCAGATGATCTTATTCTTCAAAAGCAATATTGTTCTTCCGAGGCAAACTTGTTCATCCGCAGATGATATTATTCTTCAAAAGCAATCTTGTTCTTCCGAGGCAAACTTTTTCATCCGCAGATGATCTTATTCTTCAAAAGCAATCTTGTTCTTCCGAGGCAAACTTGTTCATCCGCAAATGATCTTCGGATGTTTTGTTACTTGTAAGAAATATATCTACGAAAGAACAAAATGTTCATCCGTAGATGTTTCTTACACTTGGTCAATTTCAGAATTTGACCAAGTATTATGTTTGTACCTGCAATTATCCATAATAACACATACATATATGAGTTAGCATATACAATTAATGCATGCATAATAACTGACAATTACAACTATTTGTTACAAGAATTGATTAAAGTTCTAAGCCTATACAAATTGATCTAGACCTATAAGTCCTAGATCTAACAATACTCCCCCTTAGGCTTAGATCCTTGTAATCAATCCTTCAAAACAGAAAGCTCCTTGACTCTGGTAATGATCTTGTTGTAGAAGTAAGACACAACAGTCTTCTGATCATCATACTTGTAGTTGATTTTCATCTTGCTGAACTTCTTCAGAGTCTCAAAGCTTATCCTCAGAACATCTTCCTCCGTAGTGAGTGTGTCTAACACATTGTTGTTATTCACCACTTCTAGCTCATCTTGCTCTGAAATTCTGAGTTCTGTGAATCCATCAAAAGTTGTTCCCTTCAGCAGTCCAGCATTGAATCTTCTTCTTTTGTAGGCTTTGGCATGTAATTTGTCAATCACTTGTATCACATGGACATGCAGGAACAAATCATTTTGTGCATTTTCATCAGCCAGCTTGGGAAATAATTTGTCATTAAGGTACGAGGTGTAGCTGGGATGTAGTAATTTGATTTCCACAGGATCAAAGATCCTGGTCCGGTCAGCTTTCTTGTTTTCAGCATTTCTTAGCAGGACCAACTCCTTTGTTTTCTCAACATAACCCCATTCAGTTATAGGGTATGTGAATTGAGTCCCTTCAATGCATTTGATTGCTGCTGTAGTTCTACTTTTGTAGCCTACCCTCTTTAAGAGTTTATCATCTACAGATTCTGAGGCATTAGACTTGTATCTTTTAAGCCCTTTGATTCTCTTCTGATGCTCTGCATCTTCTCTTTTGGCTTCTCTGAGGACATCATCTTTAAATTTAGTCTTGAGCTTTCCCACTAGAGTTGAGAAGTCTCTTCCTCTAGGGTGAATTGGATAATTGCAGATGATCAGGCTTTGAAGATCTTTGATGTCATTCTCTGGCTGACTCAACACTGAAAATACATCATGGAAGTATTCAACTCTTGTAGATGTTCTTTTAATAATAGCACAAACCTAGTCTGGATCATATTTCCAGGCCATGATCCTGTTCTCTTCCACAGAACTGGGAGTTGTGAGGTGGTCTATTAGTTGTATCAGAGTGGACTTCTGTTCAGTTATCTCCCTCACTGTAGTCCCAAGTGGCCATACTTTGCCCGATATTACTTCTCTTGGCTCTCTGATCAATTTGTCCTTCCCTTTGTGCTGATCTTTAGATTCAACTGTTATCGGTTCAGCAGGAAGTTTGCTTTGTTGCTCATAGGATGGATGTGGAGCTTCAGTTCTGAATTTTACACCAGTATCCAACTCAACTTTCATCACATGCTCCATCATCCTTCTAAGTTCTCCTACGGACCTTCCCTTAAGCTCATGTGGTTTGTAGTTATGGCCTTGTAACCAGCAAGTCATGTTGTATTTGCTCAACTTAGCTGTGTCACAATGTCCCAACTCCTTCTTTGTCTTCTGGATGGATTGAAAAGTGCTGAAAGCTTCATAGTCATAATTTGGAATCATAAAGCATGCAAGCTCAAATTCTTTCAACAGATTCTTCATCTCATTCATGTTTAGCCTCTCAACCATGTCATAAGGGAAACCATGGTTTATGAGTGTCATGAACATGGTGATTCAGGCCTCTATTCTAATATGTCTTTTGTAGTCAGAAGATCATCAGCCTTTGAGACTTCCTGATCTGGTGGAGAGTCTTCATTGATCAGCTCTTTCCACTCTTCATCACTGTCATAATCCTGGTGAGAGATAGACTTCACAGTAGATAAATCTATTGAAGGTATGTGTTCAGGAGATGTGAGCTTTTGTTTCTTTGAAGAACTTTCATCAATAGTCATCTTCTTCTCTGCAGTACCAAGATACTTTCTCTTCCTTGAGTACAGAATTAGCTCTTTTGATGCCTCAACAGATTGTTTTGTTTGAACAGATGAAACATCAACATTTGACTCTAATGCACAGATCTTCATTTTGAGCTGCTCAATCTCTTCTTCTTTCCTTTTTATCACATTTGATTGAGCAGACATAGAGTTATTTGCTTGTTCAAGCTTCATCATCATCCTTTCTTTTTCTTCCTTTTCAGTTTCTACTGATTCTTTAAGCTCAGACTCCTTATCAAGTAGAGCATCAATGACTTCATTGTTGCATTGAGCATCTTCTCTCAGCCTTTTAATTCTAGCTTCTTGTTTCATCAACTCTTCATCCTTTTCTCTTATCACTCTCTTTAGCTCCTGTATTCTTTGCTTTCTTTTGTTCGATTTCAGCACTAGCTTGTTGTACTCAGCAACCAGATAACTCTTGCTGACAGGGATATCATTATCACTTAGATCATCTTCATTGTAGGCAATCACATCAACATAGTTAGCTTCTTCTTCTTCTTCGTGATGTTGAGCATCAACCTCATCATCTTTTACTTCTTCCGGGTCTACACTTGCTGAGCTTGAACTGGGCTCAATTGCTTGATCTACCATTTCTTGATGTGGTTGTTGTTGTTGCTGATGGTCAGTCACCGGAGAGACTAGTTTAGTTTCATTTGAGAGTACAAGGGATTCAGTTTTGCTTAAAGACAGTTGAACTGTACTTGCTTGTGAGGCTAACTATGTCTCCCCAGTGTAAATGCTCTCAGTGGATGAATTTTCTGGATTTGGAGGTTGTTGAAAAAGTTGCATTTGAAGCTGATTTGGTGATTGAGGGTGAATTGGAGAGATTGGTTCTGTGTTTTGGCTAGCAGGAGAGTTTGGTTGGGGTGTTGGTTGTTGTTTTGGTGATAGAGGGTGAATTGGAGAGATAGGTTCTGTGTTTTGGCTGGCAGGTGAATTTGAATGGGATGGTTGAGGTTGATGGTGTATGGGTGATGTATCTGGTGAGTGAGTGTCTTGAGCAGAGTTGGTTGATGAAACCTCCTGTTGGTCTTCCCACACAAGCTCTTGAGGAATGTTTGCATGAGCACCTACCACATGATCAAACATGCGCATGTCTCCTCCTTCATATTTCCCAGATATTTTATTCAGTACTGATCTCCCAAGGTGTGCTTGAACAAACACATCACCATCCATAGTAGTTCCAGGCAGATCAGCATTGATAATTAGTTGCAGAAACCTTGGAAACATATACATCTTGTCAGCCTTCTGTACTTTGATGTGATCACTTAAGCAGTTGAAGATGTACTTTGAGTAGTTGTAGGTTCTTACCTCAAAAATACCAATAATGCCTGAAGAGATATGCCTTGAAAATCTGTCAAGTCCAGATTTCCTGTTTGAGATACACTTAAGATAAGTGTGACAGAGAAATCTGTATGACTTGCAGAGTCTTCCTTTCTTTATTTCTTCTTTCTCGAAGTCACCATCATACCCCATCAGTAGAAAGACTTTTTCTATGTATTCATTGTCAAACACATCAGGGTGACCAACTTCTATATCTCCCAACTCAAGAACCCTTCTTATTGTTTGTTCATCCACTCTCAGTCTTTGATTCTTCACATTAGCCATAATAACTTGACCATCTTCCTCTATTTGGGCTGAGTTCCAGAAATCAATGATGTGCGATTGGTGAATCACCGGCTCTGCTGATAAGGCATAGAACAGCCTGGATCTTCTTAGATATCGGATAATGTCTTGACACCCTACTGAAACAGGATCGTTAGGGTTTAAGAAGGCACACACATTGTGTTCTTTCGTAAATCGATTATCCATCTGTTCAGAGAAAGAAGATTTCGTTAGAATCATACTGAGAATACGAACAGTTGTGAGATTAAACAAGATTCGAATGGTTCATTATTGAAACATTACGACATGTTTTACCTTGAACACAGCGATTTGAGAGCACAGATATATGTTTGTTTTGATGTTTTGATTTGGTAAAATTTGAATGTTATGGAAGGGGGAAAAGTTTGTTGAGAGTGTGTTTTTCTAGGTCTGAATAAAATGAACTGAGAAGGCAAATAATCAATTTTGAAGTCAAACATCATCATTTATACTCTCAGACATATTAATATTTAACACTAATAAAGTGGGACCCACAACAAATTCTTCCGCAGATCATCTACGGATCCCATAAATCATCTGAAAATGTCTTAATGACATCTGCTGATGAAGTATAACTTGCATTTTCACAGATTATCAAACTATGGAATTAACTTATTTTTGTTGATCTTTGCTCATCCGTAGTTTACCAATCTACGGATAAACATTTAAATTTTTTTTCACACTGTAGCTTCTGCTGATGCTTAAGATGGCACAATGCAGAGAAATATTGTTGTATGGTTCAAGTCCATTGCTTAGAACCATTTATTGCTGTTGGACCTTGTTGACTTTGTATTCATGACAATTTAGCACAAGTTTAAAATGATTTTAAAGAAAATATCATGTATCCAGGAGCTAAGATGGTGCTCAGATTCCAATTCCTTCAAATTGATAATGAAATAGACAAAGCTGCTGATTGATAAACTTAACTTCATGACTTCTACTCCCCCTAAATTTGTGATTAATGATGACATTAAGCATTTATCATAAATTTCTAAGAAGAATAGCATGAGTGACATTTAACTGTATGATGATGCTCAGGCATATATACACATATGATGGGATCATACTATAATACTAAGCCTCTTAATGATGAGCTATTTTGTTGAATTGATACCTGAACAAAGTTCTGATTGCAAGTATATTGTCCACTTAAATCCATACAAGAGCTCATGTATCAACTAGGCATGCTGTTTATCATGTTTTCATATTGATTTGGAAATGACTGTTATGGGCTTCACATTCAATTCACAAAGATTTTGTCCTCCCTTTACAAGTCAAATCATCACTTTTTCACATTTAAGAACTATGTACTTTAAGTTATAAGTGTTGGTTCTTATATGCCCAAGACACATACAAGATTGATGTGGTTAGTACGTTATGATCCAAGTCAGGTCATACCCAATAACAAGCTATACAAACACCAATAATTAATTATTTGTTGATAAGATCATACAAATATATTGACACCTATTTAGAAAATTGGTTTTCTAAATATTGCTTTTGTGATAGAACAACATTATATGGATAATTTGTTCATGAGATATTTATTTGTTTCATTATTTAAGTTGGTTAAATAATGTCAAATAAAAGTGTGTCAAGTTATAAAATTAGACTATGTTTTAATTTTATAACCTAAATGCATGGAAGAGTGTTTATTTTAATTAATATCTAATGGTGGGAAAACTAATTTGAAACTATATTTTCGGCCGCCCTTAGGGCCTTGGGAACTCAATATCTTGTCTTGTTTCATGCAAGACTTTACTACTCTCACACTCTTCTATCATTTGACACTTCTTCTCTCTTCTTTTCACTCAAGCAAGAACACTCAAGAGACCTCAAAAATTCGAATTTGTGGCTGATTTTGGGGCTGAAAAATTCGGATTTAGAGTTGCTTTGAAAGATTGTTTTGGTGTAAAGCTCCCTAACAAAGCAAGGTGTTTGGAAGAAGCTTGTGGGTATTACAACTTGAGGTCTTCTTCCTTGAAGGATTGCTGCTCAAAAACCATCATCATCTTCAAAGTTTCGGACCTTTTGAGCTGCTGAAAGGTAGTTAAATCACAGCTCATTGTAGCTGTGATTTTATGTACATTTACATATGTTCATAGCTTGCTTATTCACATATAATGATCCTTTTGTTTTGGGTTTGTTTTATACATATATATGTTCCCATAAAACATGAAATTTCAGCTTTAAAATCATGTTTTAAAATATATTTCCGCTGCGTTTTTCAGCAAGTTTAAGAGGTTAAACTTGGTTTTATGTTCTAACAAACCCCAACAATAAGATCTATCTTGAGATACATTGGGCATCTCATTAATGCAATGATGTAAAAGCTCTAGATTAATATACAATTGATCACATAGGATTCTTTTGAGAGCTTAGATATGATCATCATCAGGTCACCAGGTCTTTACTCACGTAAAACAGATGTGCCTTTAACCTAGGTCTTTGTTCACACAAAACAGAGGGATAAAGAGGATCATGATCTTTTCACCTTTTGAGATATGGCATGGAAGAGTTCCATCCCTATCATCTTTGTTGGATATCCTAGAGATTCTATGGGATATTATTTCTATGATCCACTGGAACAAAAAGTGTTTGTTGCCTGAAAGGGTGAGTTCTTAGAAGCAAAGTTCCTTATGGAAGGAACTAGTAGTAGAACAGTGGATCTTGAGGAAGATCAAGAACCACAACCCGATGCACGTTTGGTTGAAACTAGCACTCAACATGAAGATGTTGAAGATGATCAAGTGGTTGATCAATATACACAAAACGTTCGCAGATCTGGTAGAATTAGTAATCCACCTGAACGATATGGATTTTTCGTTGATGGATGCTATGTGGTAGACTCCGATGAACCAACCACCTATCGTGATGCAGTGTCCAATTTGGATTGTGACAAATGGCTTGAAGCCATGAACGTTGAGATGAAATCCATGTATGACAATCAAGTATGGGACTTGGTTGTACCACCTCTTAACTCCAAAGTAGTTGGAAGTAAGTGGGTTTTCAAGAAGAAAACCGATATGCATGGAAACTTGGATACTTACAAAGCTAGACTTGTAGCAAAAGGTTTCACTCAAACTCAAGGAGTTGATTATGATGAAACCTTCTCACCTGTTGCGATGCTAAAGTCTATAAGGATATTGTTTGCCATAGCTGCTCATTATGATTATGAGATTTGGCAAATGGATGTCAAAACCGCTTTCCTAAATGGATATCTTGAGGAAGATGTCTATATGGTTCAGCCTGAAGGTTTTGTCGATCCAAAACATCCTAATAAAGTATGCATGTTAAAGAAATCAATCTATGGATTAAAACAAGCATCGAGAAGTTGGAATCACCGTTTTGATGAAGAAATAATTAAATTTGGATTCATCAAGAACGCTGAGGAAGCTTGTGTATATAAGAAAGCTAGTGGGAGCATCATCACTTTCCTAGTATTATATGTTGATGACATACTACTATATGGAAATGACATTCCAACCTTGGAAGGTGTAAAAACCTGGCTTGGAAGTTGTTTTTCAATCAAGGATCTTGGTGAAGCCGCCTATATTCTGGGAATAAAGATCTATAGGGATAGATCAAGGGGGTTGATTGGTTTAATTCAAAGTGCATACATTGATAAAATCTTGAAAAGGTTCAAGATGTAGAACTCTAAGAAAGGTACGGTACCTATTCAAAGAGGAACGATATTGAGTACGACTCAATGTCCTAGCTCAAAGGATGAGCAAGATAAAATGAAGGCAATCCCATACGCATCTGCTATTGGATCCATCATGTATGCAATGATATGCACTCGACCGGACGTGTCATGCGCCTTAAGCATGACAAGCCGATACCAGCAAAATCCTGGAAACAGTCATTGGATGGCTGTTAAGAACATACTTAAGTACCTAAGGAGGACAAAAGATATGTTCCTAATCTATGGATCTGGTGATGAGGAACTCGTTATAAAAGGTTACACGGATGCGAGTTTCCAAACCGATCATGATGATTCACGGTCACAATTGGGATATATTTTCATTCTGAATGGAGGAGCGGTCTCTTGGAAGAGCTCCAAACAGGATGTGGTGGCTCTATCAACTACAGAATCAGAATACGTCGCCGCCTCATTGGCAGCTCAAGAAGCTGCATGGTTGAAGAAATTTATTGCCGATCTAGGGATTGTCCCTTCCATTCAGGACCCCATATAGATCTTTTGTGATAACGAGGGTGCGATTGCTCAAATCAAGGAACCTCGTGCTCATCAAAAGACTAGGCACATTGAGCGGAGATTCAACTACATACGAGATGAAGTTGAAAAGGGAAAGATATGTATTCGCAAAGTTACACAGATCAAAACATTGCGGATCCTCTCACGAAGCTCCTTGAAAAGGCAAAGCATGAAGGTCATACTTGTGCCATGGGACTTTGATATTCTAGTGATTGGATTTGATCTGTAATTTTGTATTTGGATATGTGGAACTTTTATTATTTGAATAAAATTATTTGGTTATAATGTTTCAATTAATATTCCAGTTTAGCATGTTTAATCCATGAGTAAATTGTTTACTCTAAATGTCCGTAGTCGTTCAGACTTGTGGGAACAAGTATGAGGGTAAGATTATTATGAATTTGGATTGGTAGATATTCATATGGATGAATATAGAGCAAAAGGTTGCTGCCAAGGTTCATAGATATTTGTGGGATGCAAATATTGGACTGACCTGCATCTCAAATATTACTACATAGGATCTTCCTGATTGATCATAAGTAATTTTGAGTAAAGGCGAACATCATTTGGTATCCTCTGACCTGAGATACATATTGGGTCTTGATATTTACCAAATATTATACTTTGACTCAGTTCTTTGCTGTTCTGAAATATGGCAGTACATAAGTCTAAGTTCAGGTATGATATAAGGTAATTGTGAGAGACGTATGTAGTCAAGAAGGGATTTGTCCCTCTTATTCGTTGAGAGTAAGATGTCTAAGGCCTGATAAAGTTAAATCAATTGAGAATGATCACTCTGTGTCTTTAGGATTTAACATGACATCTGTGACAAAAGGATAGATGATTGATTCACCTAAAACATTTCAAGTATGGTACTTGAAGGGGATGATGTTATTGAATGGCACTTAGTCATACGTATTAAGGGTAGTAAACCGTTGTTAGGCGGTATTTACTGCTTGCATCAATCTTTTATGAATCTTGTGCAAGTGGGAGATTGTTGGTTCTTATATGCCCAAGACACATACAAGATTGATGTGGTTAGTACGTTATGATCCAAGCCAGGTCATACCCAATAACAAGCTATACAAACACCAATAATTAATTATTTGTTGATAAGATCATACAAATATATTGACACCTATTTAGAAAATTGGTTTTCTAAATATTGCTTTTGTGATAGAACAACATTATATGGATAATTTGTTCATGAGATATTTATTTGTTTCATTATTTAAGTTGGTTAAATAATGTCAAATAAAAGTGTGTCAAGTTATAAAATTAGACTATGTTTTAATTTTATAACCTAAATGCATGGAAGAGTGTTTATTTTAATTAATATATAATGGTGGGAAAACTAATTTGAAACCATATTTTCGGCCGCCCTTAGGGCCTTGGGAACTCAATATCTTGTCTTGTTTCATGCAAGACTTTACTACTCTCACACTCTTCCATCATTTGACACTTCTTCTCTCTTCTTTTCACGCAAGCAAGAACACTCAAGAGACCTCAAAAATTCGAATTTGTGGCTGATTTTGGGGCTGAAAAATTCGGATTTAGAGTTGCTTTGAAAGATTGTTTTGGTGTAAAGCTCCCTAACAAAGCAAGGTGTTTGGAAGAAGCTTGTGGGTATTACAACTTGAGGTCTTCTTCCTTGAAGGATTGCTGCTCAAAAACCATCATCATCTTCAAAGTTTCGGACCTTTTGAGCTGCTGAAAGGTAGTTAAATCACAGCTCATTGTAGCTGTGATTTTATGTACATTTACATATGTTCATAGCTTGCTTATTCACATATAATGATCCTTTTGTTTTGGGTTTGTTTTATACATATATATGTTCCCATAAAACATGAAATTTCAGCTTTAAAATCATGTTTTAAAATATATTTCCGCTGCGTTTTTCAGCAAGTTTAAGAGGTTAAACTTGGTTTTATGTTCTAACAAACCCCAACAATAAGATCTATCTTGAGATACATTGGGCATCTCATTAATGCAATGATGTAAAAGCTCTAGATTAATATACAATTGATCACATAGGATTCTTTTGAGAGCTTAGATATGATCATCATCAGGTCACCAGGTCTTTACTCACGTAAAACAGATGTGCCTTTAACCTAGGTCTTTGTTCACACAAAACAGAGGGATAAAGAGGATCATGATCTTTTCACCTTTTGTAACTGATATTCAGTATGGTGATCATACACCCAGGTTTTTGTTCACACAAAACAGAGGGAGTATGATTTACAAAGATAGATATTATAAAGTGTTTTACATAGTGTGTTTAGATGAGTGATTTGGTCACATTATAATAAGACTCACTTTGTATTCTCAAAATGAAGTTTCCCACACACAATCACTTGGCATTATGTTTGGCATGCACTCAGTGTAGTTTCCACTCAAGATGAATCTACTCACATATCAAGAAAGTTGCTGAGATTTATTGTTAATTATGAATCCAGGAATAAGCACATATATAGTGTACTATCATTTCCCAAGCATATGTCATACTGAGGAATCATTACATACAGTATTTTGTTTGTTCAAATTGATTAATCTAAGTTAATCATGCCTAGAGACTCAATCAGAAAATTAAATCTGACTGAATCAAAGGCTTTAGTGAATAAATCAGCAAGCTGATTTGTGGTATCCACTTTGACTAACTTAATTAAACCTTTTTCTGAGCAATCTCTCAGAAAATGATATCTTATCTCAATATGTTTTGTTTTACTATGTTGCACAGGATTAGCAGTTAAATTGAAGTTTGATGGAAGTTGTAACCATAGTCAAGCAATTGGTTTTGCAACCAAAGGACTTGAGAGCAACCAGCTGAAGCAGCTATATACTCAGCCTCAGCTGTGGATACAGATACATTGGTTTGTTTCTTGCACTGCCATGATACTAGTCTTGGTCCGATAAATTGACATCCACCAGTTGTTGATTTTCTGTTACTGTTACATCCACCATAGTCACTGTCTGAGTATGAGTAGAGTGTAAAGTCACCATATTTTGGATACCAAAGACCAAGTCCTGGTTTTCCTTTGAGGTATCTGAAGATCCTTTTTACAGCATTCAGATGAGACTCCCTTGGATCAGATTGGTACCTAGCACATACACACACAACAAACATAATGTCAGGTCTACTGGCAGTTAGATACATAAGTGAACCTATCATTGATCTATATAATTTTTGATCAATAGATTTTCCTGAAGGATCAGGAACAATCTTGTCAATTGTTGATGCTGGTGTTTTGCATGAGGATACTTCAGCAAGATTGTATTTCTTCAAAATTTGATATATGTATTTTTCTTGATTGATGAATATCCCATCTGGTTTTTGATGAACTTGAAGACCAAGAAAGAAGGTTAATTCACCCATTGAACTCATCTGAAATTCAGATTTCATCAACTCTTCGAAATTTACACACAATCTCTTATTAGTTGAGCCAAATATAATGTCATCAACATATATTTGAACAACTAAGAGATCTTGATGTTCTTGTTTAAGAAAGAGTGTCTAATCAATGGTTCCTCTTTTGTAGCCATGCTTGAGCAAGAAAGATGATAGTGTTTCATACAACTTTCTTGGTGCTTGATGAAGACCATACAAGGCTTTATCTAGCTTGTATACTCTATGAGGATAGTGAGGATCTTCAAAACCGGGGGGTTGTGATACATAAACTTCCTCATCAATCTTCCCGTAGAGGAATGCACACTTGACATCCATCTGATACAGAGTGAACTTCTTATATGATGCATAAGCTAGAAACACTCTTATGGCCTCAATTCTTGCAACTGGTGCAAAAACCTCATCATAGTCTATTCCTTCTTCTTGTGTGTATCCTTGTGCAATCAACCTTGCTTTGTTTCTTACAATAATCCCTCTATCATCCAGTTTGTTTTTGTATAGCCACCTTGTTCCAATAGGATGTTGACCTTCGGGAAAATCAACTAGAGACCATACCTTTTGCTTTCTAAATTGTTGAAGCTCTTCTTGCATAGCTTCAATCCAACTATTGTCTTTTAAAGCAGTAGTGATGTTTGGAGGGACCACTTGAGAAAGAAAACAACTGAAGAGACAAAGGTTGGCAGTACCACTTTGGCTCCTTGTAGTTATCTTTGTAAGATCTCCAATGATGTTGTTGACTGGATGAGTCTTATTGATTCTCATTGATGGAGTTGATTCAACTGGCATAGATGATTCCAGGTCAGTCATTTCCATTGCCTCAGACTGATCCAACCCATGTTGAGAGTTTAGAAAATAGTCAAATTGTTCAACATGAGGTGAATGATCATGAGTGTTTTCTGTATGGGCTGTAGGATCAACTCCAGTATCGGTTTGCTCTTTAGTAGGAACTTCTCCGGAATCATTTTGCTCTTCCGCAGGAACTTCTCCGGAATCATTTTGCTCTTCCGTAGGAGTTACAGTAACTTCTCCGGATAAGTGAGGACTTGAAACATTTCCAATGTTTGTTGTATTCACTTGACAGCATGGATCTGTTGAAGGGACAACATTCACATCTCCGGATGCACCATGTTCATTTCCACATGAAGTGTCTTCAGCTGCTGCTGATGTGTTTCCACCCGAGGATGTGTGTATCCTTGGAGGATCGGCAGATAATGTTACTTCAGTCATATGAGGTGGAACAAATGGATAACATACTTCATCAGGTCCTGCAATGTTCAAATGATCATTAGAGTATCAATATCAAACAACCATGATGAACCTTTAACTGACTTGGTGAATACAGACTCATCAAAGGACACATTAGGAGTTTCTCCCACAATGTTATGTTGTGGAATATAAACCCTATAAGACTTAGATGTTGAAGAGTATCCAACAAAGAAGCCATCATATGCTTTTTCTGAAAATTTTCCCAATGATTCTTTTATGTTTAAAACAGATACATGACATCCAAAGACTTTAAGATATCCTATGTATGGTTTTCTTTTAAACAGGAGCTCATAAGGAGTTTTGTTATGTTCTTTGACAATTAATGTTCTGTTTTGAACATTGCATGCAGTATTCACAGCCTCAGCCCAAAATGTGATGGGCAATTGTGAATCAGCTAGCATTGTTCTGGCTGCTTCAATGAGAGTTTTGTTTCTTCTTTCAGCAACTCTATTTTGTTGTGAAGTTCTTGGTGCACTGAATTGCCTTGCAATACCTTTGCTCCTGCAAAAGGAATCCAGTTCAAAATTGACAAATTCAGTACCATTGTCACTTCTAAAAATTTTAACTTTTGTATCAAGTTGATTCTCAATCTTGATCACAAAGTCCATTAATGTTTCTGATGTTTCACTTTTTTGTTTTAAGAAAAAGACCCATGTGAATCTTATGAAATCATCAACTATCACCAAACAATATTGCCTTTTTCCAATGCTCATCACATTGGTAGGACCAAACAAATCCATGTGAAGCAATTTGAGTGGTGTAGTATTAGTATTGATAATTTTGGATTTATGTGACACTCTATGTTGTTTTCCTTTGTAACAAGAAGAACAGTGAGTTGAGCAATGAAACTCTTTGTTTGGTAATCCAATGACCAGGTCATTTTTCACCAATTTATTCATGTTCTTCATGTTAGAATGAACAAGCCTTCTATGCCATAGTTGAGATACATCTTCTGATAACTTAGATAGAAGGCATGTTTCATGTTTTGTGAGGGATGTGTTGTTCATATCCAAAACATAAGTGTTTCCTTTTCTTGCTGCTTTGAGGAGGACCCATTCTTCTGCAACATTAAATCCTGGCTTAAGAATGTAACAATTAGTATTATCAAACAATGTGGTATAATTTTGATCACAAATTTGAGACACACTTAGTAGATTATACTGTAAATTTTCACAATAATTTACTTTCTCAAATTTGAGCACACCATTTGTTATCATTCCTTCACCAACAATTTTACCTCCCTTTTTATCCCCACCAAATGCCACATAAGAAGCATTTTTATGTTTGAAATCATGGAGAAGAGAACAGTTTCCTGTCATATGCCTGGAACAACCACTGTCAACATACCACTTATTGTCAGCTCTCCAATATTGTTCCTGTAATAAAAAATAAATTAGTTAGAATTGACAACCCAAGTCTTAATGATCTTGGGTTTGTCAACAGTGTCTAAAATAGATACTCCTTCTTGAACAAGTCTTGAAGTTTCAATTTTAGTTTTGTTTGTTTCATTCTGAGTTGTTTCTGATGAGGATGATTCTGTTGAATGGGATGTTGATAAAGTAGGTTCTTGTTTCCCAATTTCTTCTTGATCCATCTTAATTTTGTTCATTTGAGACTTTGGTTTTGGCAATGAAACTTTAGGATTAAATGTCTCATAATCTTTTGTTTTTGAATGATATATATGATTTCCCTTTTCAAATTTATCAAAGAATGCATCATCATCCTTTGTTTTCTTATCAGTCAAATCTACCCTTTTGTGAGGTGTTTTTGATTGCTGGAACGTTGGTCTGTTTTTCAATGTATGCGCACTTGATGATGTTTTGTCCTTTGATTTTGACTTTGATTTTTGTTCAGACTTCTTCAGTTTGACCCCTTTTCACAATCAGTGGATTGAGTATCTGATTCAGACTTATCTCATTCTTTCTTCTTTGTGCCTTTTGTCTTGTTCTTTTTGTTGAAATAACATTCCTGAGTGGAATGGTTATTTTTGTTACAGATGGCACAATGTTTGTTGAAATAGCAATCAACAGTCATGTGATTGTTCATATTGCAAATAGAACAGTAGCTACTGAAGTAACAATCTTCAGTATTGTGATTTTTCATGTCACACCATTTGCAATACATTTCATCTGTTTCTTTCTCAGAGTCATTCTTGAGGTTTGCTGACTTTTGATGTTGTTCTTTCTTCTTCAGCTTTGGATGTGCTTCTTCTTTTTCAACTTTATGCACATTTTGATTGTTTGATGCTGAATTCCTCTTCCGTAGAGGATCTACTGAATCATCATTAACTTCTACTGAAGTTTTCGTTTTCCGTAGATCTTGTACAGGAAAGAGGTTCTTCTTCCGTTGATGATCTGCTGAAGCCTTTTTCTTTCCTTTTTCTTTGGATTTCTCTCTTTCCTCAGTAGAAGCAGAGTTTTGTTGCTGATTTAGTTCTTGAAGACCTTCATTCAACTGAGCTATTCTCTTGCAAATGGTTTTCAGCATGTTTCTTTGTTTAGGAGGGTATGGCAACTTTGTTTCTTCAAGCACTTTTGGAAAATTTGTTTCAAACACAACATTCTTACCCTTATTTAAAAGATCAGCATCATGTTCATCAGAATCATCCAAGTCATCCCACTTATCTAAGTCAAATTCTGAATTAAATTGATTAATATTTTCTGATTCAGAAGACTTAGTTTCATTCACCTCATTATCAATGTTTTGTTGATTTGAGCTAGTTCCTATATTGGTGCTAGGCACAAAATATTTTGAAAAATTATTTGTCATTGATTCAGGCAAAGAAACATAGTTATTGTTAATTGGTGGTGCCACAGCATTGTATCCCAACCCAGACCTTTTCTTTGATTCAATATGAGAATTTAGTAATTTCTCATATTGCAGAGATGAGAGTTGAAACTTCTGAAGTTTCACTTCAGTTGATGCATGATCAGCCATGGATTTGGTTAAGGAAGTGGTCAGATGCTCAACTTGTGCTTTCAAACTGTAATTTTCAGAAACAATTTTGTCTAAATCCTTTTGTAAAGAGTTAATTTTAATTTGATATAGTTTATGTTCTCTTACATGAGATTCATTCAAAATCATTGTTTCTTTAACTTTATCAGCTAATTGTTGAGCATGGACTCTATTTCTTTCTACTTCCTCAACACATATTGATGAACATAACCTGTCTCTTACCTCACTTGCCATGGGTGGAACTTTGTTTTCCATGTGAGCCATTAGAGCTTGATTTTCTTCTAAGACTTCCTTCTCATACACACTCCAATCACAGGTTCCATCTTGAAGAATGATCAGCCCAGAGTCTTTAGAGTTGCTAGTTCCTGCTGGTGAATTGGTGGCTAGTGGGGATGAGTTGGTCCGTTGTGGCTGTCTAAAATATCTTTGAGTTGGTGAGGGTTGATTTGCCTGATGATTTTGATGTTGTGTTGTTTCAGAATTTTGTTGATTGCATTCTCTAGAAAAGTGTCCATAGAGATTGCACTTGAAGCATCTTACCTTTGACTTATCAACTCCTATACGTGATGATTTACTTGCAGCAGCCAAATTCTTGTTTCTTCTCAGATATTGTTTGGCTCTATAGGCAATCATTGCCATTTGCCATTGAAGATCCATTTCCTCCACTACATCCGGAGGCAGTTCTTCTAAATCTTGTTGGCACATGTTGGCATTTGGCAATGTACTTCCTAGATAAGCTTGAAAGCTTGAACTGAAAGCTGCAAAAGCTGCCTTTTGTTCTTCAGAGTCTAGAATGACAGTGATAGACTCTGATTGATTGTTGGATGTTGGTTTTTCAGATGATTTGTCTCTTTGATCATCAGATCTTTCTTTTTCTTTTCTTGAATTACTTTGAGAAGATTTCTTAGGAGGCTTTGATACATAGAAGCTTACTTCCTCTTCATCTTCACTCAAAGTACAAGAGTTATCACCATCATTACTGGATATGAAAGCACTTCCAGCACTTTTTGTTTCTTTAAAGTGATATGGTGATACATGAGTTCTTATACTCTTGTTTCTTGATTTCTCATCCAGTTCAAGAGCCTCAACTTTAGCCACTAGAGTGTCTAGTCCCACTACTTTTAGATGTATGGTATTCTTGAACATGGATACAGTTTGCTTCCAACTTTCTGGTAAAGTATGGAGCATTTTCTTGTTCAATTCCTCATTTGTGTATTTCAACTCCAGAATGTTCATTTCTGTGACAAGTTGCATAAACCTGTGGAGTTGTTGAGGAATTGATTCACCCTCAATATGATGAAAGGTTTCATATTGTGAACGAAGGGTGTCTTTCCTAATGCTTCGGATTTCATCACTTCCTTCACAAAGTGTATGAAGAATCTTCCACAAGGAATTTGCTATTTTGTAATATTCACATCTGATCAATATTTCTTCCGGCAAAGCCATACTAAGCAAGCTATATGCTTTGATATCAACTTTAACCTTCTTGATATCATCAGGTGAAAGATCTTTTGTGCTGATGGGTTGATTGTTATCATTATAATCTGGCCCAAGGGTCGGTGGAATATAAGGACCTTCTGTTATAGATACCCATAAGTCAGAATCTGTATAATTTACATGATTCATAAACTTGATCTTCCATGATTTGAAGTCTGCTTTTGTTTCCAACTTTGGTGGTTGGTAAGATGATCCACTGAAGTTGCTCACGATTGATTAAGATCTGAGATGTTAATTGATGAAGATGATCAACAAGGTATGTTGAACGACAAACAAGTTTCACACAAATCCCTTTTAAAAACAATAGATCTAATCAGTAACAACTGACAAATCTACAGGATTTAAAACAATTAAACACAACTAACACTGATAGATCAATTGATCTAAATCAATGAGCACTTGGCTCTGATACCACCTGTGAATCCAAGGATCGCAATCAGGAATTATCAGTGTCGGTTGATGGCAAGTCAACGTTTGCGGAATCAACGTTAGCTTGGTTTAATTGTTTTGCAGAAAATTTCAATATCAACAATAATGCAAGAACACACTAAAAGAAACACAATTAATGAATAATACGTATTTCATTAAAACATGTTAATGATTACAAATAATGAATGAATGATATTAAATTTTGGTGATGAATGATGTGACGGCTGCTAGGGTTTGGTCGAGAGATTTGATGGGATGTTTGCTGGTTGTGTAATTGTCGTATTGCTATTGCTGTTGCCGTGCACAATTCGAAACCTAGGATCCATTTATATAGACAATGATGTTTCTGTTAAAGGAAACACCGGATCTCTTGGGATTTGAATTGTTTCTGTTAAGGAATCATCGGATTTCTTGGGATTCACATAACCACCTTGTTGACTTGTTGACTCGTAACACTTGTACTATACAAGTGTTTGGACTCCGCAGAAATATTGTCTTCCGTAGATGTTTAGTTCTTCAGCAGAAGTCTTGATCTTCCGAAGCAAACTTGTTCATCCGCAGATGATCTTATTCTTCAAAAGCAATCTTGTTCTTCCAAGGCAAACTTGTTCATCCGCAGATGATCTTATTCTTCAAAAGCAATCTTGTTCTTCCGAGGCAAACTTGTTCATCCGCAGATGATCTTATTCTTAAAAAGCAATCTTGTTCTTCCGAGGCAAACTTGTTCATCCGCATATGATCTTCGGATGTTTTGTTACTTGTAAGAAATATATCTATGGAAGAACAAAATGTTCATCCGTAGATGTTTCTTACACTTGGTCAATTTCACAATTTGACCAAGTATTATGTTTGTACCCGCAATTATCCATAATAACACAAACATATATGAGTTAGCATATACAATCAATGCATGCATAATAAATGACAATTACAACTATTTGTTACAAGATTGATTAAAGTTCTAAGCCTATATAAATTGATCTAGACCTATAAGTCCTAGATCTAACATCCCTCATAACCCAACCAACATCAAATTTGGGTTTGACAAATCAAAGGCCAAGTATTATAACTACAATCAACTTGGTCACTTTGCAAGGGAATGTAAGGCTCCTAAATCCAACCCTAGAGCTACTCAAGCCTCCCAACATCCTACCACTCCAAAAGCTGCCGCCAAGCCAACTCAACAACAGACTGCTGCTGTTGCTCAAGAAGTTGATTGGAGCTTTTTGGTGCAAGATGTCACCCCTTGTCAAGCTCTCATGATTGGAACTGAAGACAATAAGGTATATGAACATCTCTATACTCTAGCTTGTATTGCTAAGGTTAAATTGTATCAAGACTATGATAAGGAAATTAAATATGATATTGAGTCCTTAAACATACTAAAATTTGATTTTAAGATAGTAGAATCTGACTACAAACTCAAAATTGAAGAGTTAGAGAAAACTGTTTCTTTTTTAAAACATTAACATTAAAATTATAGGGCTCATAAAAAGGATTTAATATCCAAGTTAACTGAGGCTTAAGCCCAGCTAGTAATAACTGAGGCTAAAGCAAAGAAGTATTGTAAGGATTCCTATAAGTCTGATGCAACACAAAACATCCAAAGTCTCTCTGCAAGCATGCACTAAAGAACTGAAGTAGAAATGCTTCGGAAGTTTTACACCATGCACTAGAAATATTCTAAGTTTAAAATCTTCCGAAGCCAAGACCAATATCTTCCGAAGCCAAAAGTGAAGTCTTCCGAAGATTCAAAGACAAAGTCTTCCGAAGCCAAAGAGTGAAGACAGATTTCTTCCGAAGACTTTTAGAGATATGCCTTTATCTGATGTACTTTACCATAAAGCTGGACCACCTTTCCGCTGCAACTCTGTAAAGTCACCAACTTACATGAGTTGGTGAAAGGTCCATGCTTTTGGTAACTGTACATTGAGGTCTTGAGTCCATGCTATCTACTTTATGTAATTTTATCCTTTTTGTAATATATTAGGATGTGAGCTATGGCATGTCATAGTCACAAATCAAAAGGCAGATATGCCTTTTGATTCTACAATTGATTTTGTTTGTGTCTAGTCAGTTGTATCCAACTGGCTTTCAAAGTATAGCCGACTGTAGGTTGTAGTATAAGTATTCCATGTTCTTGTATCTTTCTTTATGCTTTGTAACACTTGTAAGAGAACTTGAGAAAGCAATATACTGCATCCTTGAAACCCAATCTCTTGTGTTCTCCTGTTCTGTCTCTTACTCATTACTTGTGTTCTTAGTATCATACTTGTGGTTAATCCAGTTTACTGTTTGATTAAGTTTGGTTAATCTCCTCTTTGTGTTGTTGTGTTGTAAGTAACCACCCTTCACCGGTCCTGCAATTGGTATCAGAGCTTTTCAGGCTCTTGATATAAGATCTCACCATCTTAAGATCCCTCAGACACACATATACTAAACTTTCAAATGGCAGCCATTTCCAAAACTGATATGGAAACTGGAACCATGAACAAGTACCCACTGATCACTCTTGATGATTTTGATACCTGGTGTATGAGAATGGAAGGTTTCATCAGGTCTCTAGACTCAAGAATGTGGGAGTCTGTTGAAAATGGACCTTTCATACCCAGCACTCCTTCTGCTACTGGTACTGGTATGATCCCCAAAGATGTGGCTAACTACTCAGATGAGATAGGAAGAGAGTAGAGATTGACAGAAAACCATGACAGCTCTTCAAACTGCCCTTCCAAACTCTGTGTACAGAGGTTTCAAGAAGTGCAAAACAGCTAAACTGCTGTGGGATGCACTTAAAATGATGTATGAAGGCTCCTCTGAAGCCAAGGAGAACAAGAAGGATCTCCTGAAGCAGCAGTTTGAAAACTTCACCTTCAAAACATGTGAAACCATGACTCAGCAATACTTCAGGTATGTTGAGATAGTGGATACCCTTTTGGATGGAGGAGTTCCTCTTGAAAATAGAGACATTGTAAGGAAGTTCATGTCCTCACTTCCTAGGCAATGGACACACTATTGTGTGGTGATCAAGAGGACTGAAAATCTCAAAACTCTTACTCTGACAAAGTTATATGGGATTCTCAGTGGCTACCAGATGGAGATGAACATGCAAGGTTCATCTGGCAATTCCAACAATCAATTGGGTTCAGCCCTGCATGTGGTTGAAAGGGATAGCATAGAACCCCAATATCACCTTCCCAGAGACACCCAGGGAGAACTACACTCAAGGAAGCCCATTCCAAGAGACAAGCTCTTCTCAAGCCTTTGTGTCTTCTGATGAAAGCTGTGGCAACTCTCTTTTCACTCTTGAAGACCTGGATTGTATTCATCCAGATGATCTGGAATATATGGAAATAATCCAGCAGATGGCTCTTCTCACTCATAGAGCCAAGAAGTTCTACAAGAGAACTGGAAGGAGGTTTCCAAGCAATGCAACCAGTGGAAAGTTTGGCTTGGACAAAAGCAAAGTCAAGTGTTACAACTATAACCTGATGGGCCACTTTGCTAGAGAGTGTAAGGCAGCTAAACAAATGGTGGCCAAGCACAAACCAGACCAAACTGCACTGAGAAAGCCCCTCAGAATGAGAAGCCAAAACAACAAGCTGCTGTTGCTGTTGAAGAAGGAGGCTTTGCCGGAGCTTTCAGGTGGAAGATGCTTCTCCAAACCAAGCACTAATGGCAGATCATGATGAAGCCAAGGTATTGGAACATCTCTGTTCTCTTGAATGCATTGCTAAAGTTAATAGATACAGGTCCTATAACTTGGAGATGAGATCTGATCTTGAGTCCTTAAACATTTTAAAATCTGATTTTAGAAAGTCTGAAAATGATTATAAATTAAAGATAGAGGACTTAGAGAAAACCATTTCAGTTCTAAAATATGAGCATACAGATTTTAGGACTCAAATCAAAGATCTCATAACCAAGCTGACTGAGTGCCAGGCTGAGCTTGTGATCAGCAAAGCCAGGGCAGAAATGAGTGTTCTTGAAGAAGAGACCTTCAAGAACATGATATCCTCATCCCTGCATAACAAGGTGTGTTATCAAAATAGACAGGGACTGGGATCAAATGAGATAGCTCCTCCACACATAATCTTGTTTGTAAGATCTCCTAGGTGTGGAACTTGTGAAGATGAGCTCCCTCTCATAGATCCTATAAGTGAAGAGAATGAAGAAGAGATAGTGAAGAATTCCTCTAAGAAGAGTGAAGAGGAGGATTCTAAGAAGGGCCACTATCCTTCTGAGGAGAAGAAAATTACTGTGGTGACCAAGTCAATGAGAAAGAACTTGATCAGGAAGAGCAAAAGAAAAGCAAGAAAGGCTCAAGAGATCAAGGCTACTTTTGACTCTAAGCAGAAACAAGTTTTTATCTCTGCAGGGTTTGAAGTAGTAAAGACTAAAGACATCAACCAAAACTCTTCAGCTAAGAGTTCTGGTTCTTGTTCAAATCATCTTAGTACCAAGAAGAAGACTGATCTGCTGTGTACCACTGCTGCACAGCCTGGACCATCAAACTCCAAAAACAGTTCCCAGCCTATAAGAACTGTCTCAGCATCTGCAAAGATGAAGGTGGAGAAGGGATGTGACCAAAGACAGTCTTGTTCTCATAAAAAGACTCTTGTGAAGAAGAAAATATTGTGTGTCATGTGTGAAAGTACCTCTCACATTGCTAAGGATTGTCCATACAATCCTAAAAGTACTGTCCATATGACCAAGACAAAGACTTCAAAGAGTTCCAAGAAGATTCAAGCTTCGGAAGGAAAATCTGTTTCCTTCGGAAGCTCCAAATCTAAGAAGAAGGCAAATGGAAAATTACCTTCGGAAGAGAAGTTGGTCTCGGAAGAAAGGAATTCTTCCGAAGCACTGAAGTCTGCTGCAGTGACTACAGAATATTCCGAAGGTTCAGTCATCAAAACTTCCGAAGCCTCAAAAGCTTCCGAAGTTTTGAAGGTCAAGTCCAAGACTCCAAAGGTGGTGTGGAAGTCTAAGAAAGACCAAGTGACTGAAAATTCTCCATCAACAACAGCTCAAGATCCTCCAGCACAACCATAGGATCTATTACTGTTGCATTACCTTCTATTATACTCAGTGAGCCCAAGACAAACGAGGCTTGGGTTTCCAAATGTAACTAATCATTTTCTTTGTGCAGGAACAACTCAAAGCAAACAAGAATGTCTGGATCATTGATAGTGGCTGTTCTAGGCACATGACAGGCAATAGGTCACTACTCCATAACTTTGAAAGGATTGATGGAGGACCAGTTGCTTTTGGAGGAGATGTAGGTGGTTACATTTCTGGAAGGGGTAAGGTCACAAATGATAAGCTCAGCATTGAAAAGGTAAACTTTGTCAAGGATCTTGGGTACAATCTTCTGAGTGTATCCCAATTTTGTGATCAGTGTCATAACATGCTCTTTACTGAGCATGAGTGCATTGTTCTCAAGCCTGGAGTGGTCATTCCTCATAAGCACATCCTGCTTAGAGCCCCCAGAAAAGGGAACATGCACAAGATGGACTTGCAAGAAACATCTCCCTTTGGAGAAGTTTCATGCTTTCTGTCTAAAGCCAATAGTGATGAGTCTTTCCTACGGCATAAAAGAATGTGCCACGTAAACTTTAAGAACATGAATAAACTAATTAAACATGATTTGGTAATTGGAATGCCAAAGAAAGAGTTTACTAGTGATGATCATTGTGTTGCATGCCTGAAAGGGAAGCAACATAAGGTATCTCACAAGCCTAAGGAAAGGAACTCCATCACTACTCCCCTACACTTATTACATATGGATCTCTTTGGCCCCACTAGTGTAATGAGTCTAGGAAGGACCTCTTATTGTTTGGTGATCACAGATAATTTTACAAGATTCACTTGGGTTTTTTTTCTTAGAACTAAGGATGAGACCCCTGAAATTCTGAAGAATTTCATCTTAAAAATTGAGAATCAAAGTGATCACAAGGTCAAAACCATAAGATGTGATCAAGGGACTGAATTCAAGAATCAAACCCTTGATGCATTTTGTGATGAAAAAGGTATTACAAGACAATATAATGCTCCCAGGACTCCTCAGCAAAATGGTGTTGCTGAAAGGACAAATATGACACTAATTGAAGCTGCAAGAACTATGTTGTCTGACTCTAAACTGCCCATCACCTTCTGGGCAGAGGCAATAAACACTGCTTGCTATGTGCAAAACAGAGTTTTAGTAGTTAAGACACATGGTAAGACTCCTTATGAACTTTGGCACAAGAGAAAACCTTTCATTGGCTTTCTCAGGTCATTTGGATGTCCTTGCACCATCTTGAATACCAAAGATCAAATTGCCAAATTTGCTGAGAAATTAGATGATGGACACTTCATTGGATACTCTTCCCAGGCTAAGGCTTATAGAGTATACAATTTCAGAACAAGAATTGTTGAGGAGTCAGCCAATGTGACTTTCAATGAACACACACCCTGTGTGGCTGGTTCTGGTCCTGATTGGCTATTTGATCTTGATTTAGTTACCAACTGTTTTAACAAATCTTGTGAGAATGTTTCAGGATCTGTAGAAAATTTAAATACAGGTGATCCTGATCCAAGATTTGAGCTAAGAAGACCTTCAACTCATACATGTTCAGCTCCAGTTGGAACTACATCAGCAAATGAGGTTTCTATCAGCACTACAACGACAAACTCAGCTGATACATCTGGGGTGCCCTCAATTTCCAGCTCAGAGGCTCCACAACCTGATAAAGATACCTCAATTGTGGAAGACAACAATGGTGGTGGTGAAAGTGATCAAGAATTCCTTGATGCTAATAACCACACCATAGATGACAACATCAATGATGTCACACACTCATTGGATCAAGTCACTCTTGATAAGTGTGGTGATGTGGAGGGTGAATCATCTATGCTAGATCTAAATTTCTCAAATTTAGATCTTTCTTAGCAACTTGCTATGATCCCTCAGCTTAGGATCCACAAGTCTCACCCCACCACAAACATCATTGGGGATGTTGTCACAGGGGTAAGAACAAGAGGACAAACCCATGAAGCAAATGTTTGTCTTCACTCTTGTTTCTTATCCCAGATAGAGCCAAAGAAAGTTGATGAGGCTCTAAAGGATGGAAGTTGGGTTGAAGCTATGCAACAAGAGTTGCTTCAATTCAAAAGGCAAAAAGTTTGGAACCTTTGTCCTCTTCCTCATGGGAAGACTACCATTGGCACCAAATGGGTGTTTAGGAATAAGAAGGATGATAGAGGCATTATCATAAAAAACAAGGCTAGACTAGTTGTTCAAGGATACACACAAGAAGAAGGGATTGACTACACTGATGTTTTTGCTCCTGTAGCGAGACTAGAAGCTGTTAGGATATTCCTAGCATTTGCTGCATCCAAGAACTTCAAGGTCTTTCAACTTGATGTGAAGTGTGCTTTCTTATATGGAGTGATTGATGAAGAGGTTTATGTCAAACAGCCACCTGGTTTTGTAGACCCTGATCATCCTGATTATGTCTGCAAGCTTGACAAAGCTCTTTATGGGCTGCATCAGGCACCCTAGAAATGGTATGAGACATTGTCTGAGTATCTTTGCAAACATGGATACAGGAGAGGTACTATAGATGGAACTCTCTTCATCAAAGGATAGGGAAATGACATATTGCTAGTTCAAGTGTATGTAGATGACATCATCTTTGGTTCAACTAATCCAAAGCTCTGCAAAGACTTTGAGAAGCTGATGAAAGACAGATTTGAAATGAGTGCAATGGGAGAACTCAATTTCTTTCTGGGAATTCAAGTGAAGCAAGTTGAAGATGGTATCTTCATAAGTCAGTCAAAGTATGTTCAGGACATACTCAAGAGGTTCAACATGACTGATTGTAAGATTGCTAAGACACCCATAGCCAGAAACCACTCCCTTGGACCTGAACTTGAGGGGGAGTGTGTAGATGAACACTTATACAGGGCTATGATTGGGTCTCTTATGTATCTTTGTTGGACCAAAAGAACCAATGAGCCTGATCAGAAAAACCTCTAAGTCCCACAGACATTACAACTGCTGAAGAAGATTACAACAGCTGAAGACATCAGCTGATTACAAAGGTCTGAAGACAAAGTCTGAAAGCAAAGAACTGAAGACAAAGTCTGAAGATGAAGTGCTGAAGACAAAGACTGAAGACCCGAGTGATCAGCAGTTGTCACAACAGCTGAAGTTGTTAACTTCAGTAGTTGTGATGGTTTTACTTTTCAGTACTTGTAACTTTACTTTTCAGTAGTTTATTGTTTCAGTAGTTATTAGTCAGTAGTTTTATGTAATTGTACTTAGCATTCACTGAGATGTAATCAGTTGTTGAGAACATCTCAGTAGTTTGCATATTTCAGTTGTTTTTGTAAATTCTGTTAGATGTCACTGTCAAGTGACATCAGCAGACGTCACATTCCTCTATATAAGGGATGTTGACCTAGCTGTATTTTAACTGAAGCATTACGCGTGAATGAAAACATTCCTTTAACAGAAATATTCTCTCTATAATTGTGATTGATTGTCTTGCATATTCATTACCTTTCTTGCTTGAATTCGATCTTAATTCGTGATATTCCGCTGCATAATTCAAACCTAATTGATCCAATCCTATCAAATGGTATCAGAGCAGGTTAATCATTGATCGATCTAACAATTGATCATTGAAACTGTTCTTTTGATAGCAAAGGTTGATCGAATTAGTAGTTTTGCAAGAATTGATTATAGAGATTGATTTTCTGTGCTTCCGGTTCATTAATTGTGATTCTAATTGTGTTTTCTAAGTGTGTTGTTGAGTTTTCAAACTAGACCGATTTTAATCTCCTTGGATTCAATTGAATTAGTGAAAATGACTACTTCAATGAATGATCCTCACAATACTGGCTCCTCAACTAAGCCTCCAATGCTTGTTAGGAGTGAGTATAACATATGGCAACGCCGAATGCTCCATCACCTGTCTGTTAACAGTTCAGGTTGTTGGAAGTCTGTGGTTCATGGACCATACAAGCCTATGGTGAGTAATCCTGAAACCAAGGAGATGGTTCCTAAAAAGAAGGAACAATATTCTGATGAGGATTTAAAACTGTTTGAGATTGATGCTAAAGCCCATGGAATTCTGGCCATGGCACTGCCTAATGAAATTTATTCTGGGCTCATGTATCATGAAACTGCTTATGATCTCTGGTTGCTATAAAGGAACAATTTGGAGGAACTGATGAGGTCTTAGCAAACAACAGAGAAATCCTTGCCCAGCAATATGAGACATTCTCTCATAGGAAGGGTGAGACACTGACTCAACAGTTTGAGCGGTTTTCATGTTTAATTTCTGAGCTTAAAATGGTTCAACATGAATACACAAACAGCCAGATGAATAATAGATTCCTCAGATCCCTGCCTGAGAGATGGGATACTTACACCATTGTCCTACGCTCTAGTGCAAATCTCGATACTCTATCTCTCACCCAACTTCATGGGAAACTCTTAACATTGGAGAGAGAGATAGAACAGAAAAGGAAACTATCTTCATCTGGAAAGCTCACTGATGACTTTGTACCAGGTAATACTGCTCTGGTTGGTCATGAGTCTGAATATGCTTCATCTGAAAGTTCATATGATGAGCATATTGATTTCTCTTCAAACAGTGGAAATCATGCTTTTGTTGGAGTTGAGGGAAACTCAGGCTTTAGTGTTGATAATTTGTGTTTTATAATGGATGATTTGAAAGGAATTGCTGATGATGATCTTGAAGAGATGGATATTTTGAGCCAAATGGCATTGATTAATATCAGATCTCAAAAGTTTTATAAGAGAACAGGTAGGAAATTTCCTGGTCTCTCTGGCAAAACCAAGGTTGGTTTTGACAAGAGTAAGTTGAGATGTCACAAGTGCCACAGACTTGGACATTTTGCTAGAGAGTGTAGATCATCTGGATCTAACTCATCTGCACCCTTTGTGACTTTTCCAAGTAATAATTCACAATCCAAAGGGCAACATCCTACCAGTTCTGATCATCATTCACAACATCAATCATCTCCTGCATACTTTGTCCCTCAAAGCCCCATGCCATATCCTTATCCATGTTTTTACATGCCTCAGTCTGGTCAAGTTTCAGTACCAATGGCTCAACAACCACATGCTCTACCTGATCCTCAGCCTTCTCAAACAAATCAGCAATCTCAACCTCAATCTCATCAGAGCTTTTTCACCCCTAAGGTTGTTGACTGGAGCAGCCTACCAGATGATGTCTCTGGTTATTCTGAGCAATTTGCTGGTGCTGGTCAACATGGTGGTGACAATCCTTTTGGAAACCTTGCTTTAATGGCCCTGGAATCTACTGATGACAATCCTTCATCATCACAGGTACCACAGGTATCTTTTGAGGCTAAGGCCAAGATATGTTCTGAATCATGCATAGCTGCTTTTGTTTCTATTAGGGAAGCAAATGTAGCTTTAATTAATCAAAATCTTGACCTAGAAAAGGCAATTTCCAAAAGAAAATCTGAATTTGAGTCTGTTTTAAAAGAAAAGGATGAAGAGATTTATAAACTTAAATGTCAAATTACTGATGAAAAGGCTAAGGTAGAGGTCATTCTAGAAAATCACAAGAATCTCAAGGAAACACTTGCAGCTACCCAAGTTGATTGTGAACGATGGGTAACATCCTGCAAGGGATTTGAAATGCTTCTCAGTAAGCAAACTGCTTCCAATGTGAAGTTTGGGATTGGGTACAATCATACCATACCTCCCACAGATTTTACTCCAAAGTTAGAAGTACAATCTGAGGTTGAGAGTCATTCCCAAACCACATCATCAGGTGTTTCATCCTCTATTGAAAATTCAAAATCTGAGGATGAAGATAGTGTGAGTATCTCAGTTAATCAAATAACTGATGATCCCACTACTTCGAAACACTTGATCAAGAAGAAGCTGAGAAATTCAGGTGTTGTTCCACAAGGTACTCAAAGTACTGAAGGGCAAAACACAACACCTGAAGAGCATTTTAAATCAGAAGAAAACAAGCATTCCTTGACAACTGCTGAAGAATCTATCAGGATTCTAAAAAGTACTGATAAAAAACCACTGAAGAAGAAATCTTCAGTTGTTGAAAATCCTTCAGTACTTCCCAAAAGTACTGAAAGGAAGAAAGTACTGAAGAACAAATCTTCAGTAGTTTCATCAACTTCAGCAGTTGATCAAGGAAAGATGAAAAGAAAACCATGTGAAATATGTGGTTTGTTCAATCATCTGACTGATGAATGCTGGTATAACAAGGGTTTAAAATTCAATAAAAAGAAAATCATTACGAAGGAAATGCATAAAATGAAAAATGAATTTCAAACCAAGTTTGTACCTCAATCATCTCATTCTGATAAACCTAAGCTTTCTCAAAATGTCACTAAGAAAGAAGGGGTTTTTCAAACAACAGCTGCAAATATTCCTCAGGGAATATTGAAAACTCAGACTAAGTCTGTGTCTTTTCAAAAGAAGGGTGTAGAGAATAACAAGAACAAATCATCTACAAGTACTGATGTGTCAATGAGTTGAAAACTCTGTCAACAAATCAGACACAACTTGTGATGATGATTCAACATCTATTGGGGAGAGTTAACCAATTAGATGTTTCTGTGATTAAACCACTGAAAAGGATACTTAAGCCAAAATCCAAGGAATCCTTTTCAGCATCATCTACATCTTCAAAAGCTGTTAGTCATGCACAACCTGTTAGTTTAACATCTGTTGATGAAAACAGACCCAAAACTAAAAAGGTTTGGGTCTCAAAGGCTAACTAATGTTTGTGATAAATGCAGGGTTCTTCATCATGCCAAAGAAGCATCTGGTATGTGGACAGTGGAGGATCCATGCATATGACAGGGAGCAGCTCTCTTCTTCATGACTATTCCCAAAGGAAGAAGGGGTTTGTTTCTTTTGGAAATGATGCGAAAGGTTACATCATTGGGAAGGGTTTTGTCTCAAATGGGGAGATAAGATTTGATGATGTCAATCATGTGGAGAACCTCAAATACAATCTTTTGAGTGTCAGTCAAATGTGTGATAAAGGGCATGTTGCACTTTCACAAGTCAAAACTGTCGGATTCTGTCTTCCACAGTTTTGCACAAGATTGACAAAATATTGGATGAGTATACTCTCCTGAAGCCAACAGGATTGGAAGAGTATATGCTTTAGATCTATCAAAGAAAATTGATCTAAAAGGCCATCCATGTTTGTTCTCCAAAGCCTCTCCTCAAGAATCTGAACTATGGCATAGAAGGCTGGGTCATGTGAATTTCAAGAACATGAATCAGCTCATTCATCATGGGTTAGTGAGAGGCTTGCCATTGAAAGAGTTCAAGTGTGATGACACCTGCCCAGCTTGCTTAAAAGGAAAGCAACACAAAGCTTCATTCCCTTCTATAGAAGAACCTAAGTCCACTGCCTGCTTGCAATTACTACACATGGATCTTTTTCGTCCTGTGAGAGTAATGAGCATGGCAAAGAAAAATTACTGTCTGGTAATTGTGGATGATTACTCAAGATATGTATGGACTTTCTTCTTGCATTCCAAGGATGTGGCAGCTCAAAGTATTATCTATTTTGTGTTACATGTGGAAAAGCAGCATTCACTTCCAGTTAAGTGTGTGAGAAGTGATAATGGGACAGAGTTTAGGAAGTCACACTCTTGATGAATTCTATTTGTCTAAGGGAATCAAAAGACAATATAGTATTCAAAGAACTCCAGAGCAAAATGGAGTGGTGGAGAGAAAGAACAGGACCCTGATTGAAGCTGCAAGGACAATGTTGGCTGACTCTGGTTTGCCACTAACCTTTTGGGCTGAAGCTGTCAATACAGCTTGCTATGTTCAGAATAGAGTATTAGTGAATCAGAGGTTGATGAAGACTCCTTATGAGCTCTTACATCATTTGGCTCCTTTGATTTCATTCTTTAGAGCTTTTGGGTGTCCTTGTTATATTCTTAACACAAAGAGTATCCTTCAGAAGTTTGATTCCAAGGTGGATGCAGGGTATTTTGTTGGGTATTCATCTACTTGCAAGGCATACAGAGTTTTCAACTGCAGAACAAAGATTGTTGAAGAGACCTTGCATGTCAAGTTTAATGAATCCCCAAAAGACAAGATTCCTCAAAACCCTGTTGAGATGTTTGACTTGGACATACTGCAATATGTTCCATATCAGCCTCCACCTGTTATGGTCTCTGAAGTTCCATCATCTCCAACTGAAGATACAAATGCAAGTTGTAGTGATCATCTGCCTGGTTCTACTACACTTGATGTTCCTGTAGCCTCAGCAGCTCCATCCACAACAAATGCTGATGAAATCTCTGAATCCTCTACTTCATTTGAACTGCCATCTCAGTCTAGGTTTCTAGAGTCTACATCAACATCTGCCGCTGCTGAATCTTCTAGAAACACTTGCACAGATATTATTGCAAATCAAGAATTGAAGAATCATCCCATGTCCCAGATCATTGGTGACATAACTGCTGGTGTCATAACAAGAAGTCAATTGTCCAATTTTTGTCTCTATGCTCTCTTCATCAGTCAGCAAGAGCCAAAGAATTATCATGTTGCTTTAAGGGACAATGGATGGGTTGAAGCCATGCAGCTTGAGCTTCTTCAATTTCAAAAACAACAAGTGTGGGAACTGGTTCCTCTACCCCAAGGTAAGTGTGCAATAGGCATAAATGGGTGTTTAGGAATAAAACTGATGAAAAGGGCCAAATTGTCAAGAACAAGGCCAGACTGGTTGTACAGGGGTTTTCACAAGAAGAAGGTATTGATTATGATGAAACCTTTGCCCCTGTAGCCAGACTGGAGGCCATTCGTTTGTTTTTAGCTTATGCTGCTTTTCATAACCTTAAAGTTTTTCAAATGGATGTCAAAAGTGCATTTTTATATGGTAAAATAAAAGAAGAAGTTTATGTGTGTCAACCACCAGGTTTTGAAGATCATAAACACCCTGATTGGGTGTATAAGCTTGATAAGGCTCTTTATGGGTTGAAACAAGCACCCAGAGCCTGGTATGAAACATTATCTAACTTTCTTCTTCAAAATAATTTCACTAGAGGCTCCATAGATAAAACTTTGTTCATAAAGAAAGCTGGCATGCATAAGCTCCTTGTTCAAATTTATGTTGATGATATTATTTTTGCATCATCTGATCCACAGTTTCACAAAATTGATGCAACAAAAGTTTGAAATGAGTGCAATGGGAGAATTACAGTTCTTTTTGGGTTTACAAATCAAACAACTGACTGATGGAACTTTCATTCATCAGTCAAAATACACAAAAGATTTGTTAACCAAGTTTGATTTACAAAACTGTAAATCCTGTTCTACTCCCATGTGCAGCAACACACAACTGGATGCTGATCAAAAAGGTAAAGCAGTTGATGAAACTCTTTACAGATGTATGATTGGTTCCTTGATGTACCTAACAGCTTCTAGACCAGATATTATGTTTGCAACTTGTGTCTGTGCTAGATTTCAGGCTGCTCCTAAGGATTCCCATATGATTGCAGTCAAGAGGATCTTTAGATATTTGCAGGGAACTAAATCACTAGGACTATGGTATTCCACTGGGCACTCTTGTAAATTGGTTGCTTTTTCTGATAGTGACTATGCAGGGTGTAAGTTAACCAGAAAATCAACTTCTGGTGGATGCCAATTTCTAGGCAACTGTTTGGTCTCTTGGCAGAGTAAGAAACAAACATCAGTTGCTACATCAACAGCTGAAGCAGAGTACATTGCAACTGCAAGCTGTACATCTCAGGTACTTGGCTTCAAAATCAGTTATTGGATTATGACATTAAAAGACTAAGACTCCATTATTAATGGATAGTTCCTCAGCTCTTTGTATTGTTAAGAATCCTGTCCAGCATTCTAGGACCAAACATATTGAGATCAGACATCATTTCATTAGGGATTGCTATGAAAAAGGTCTGATTGATCCAAATTTGTGCCTAGTGCTGATGAGCTTGCAGATATATTTACTAAGCCATTGGATAGTGCAACTTTTCATAATCTTGTACTCAGGCTTGGTATGCTGCAACTAGAATAATTTGACAACTACTGATGCTCTTAGTTCATAAATACTGATGAGCATTAGTATACTTTTGTCAAAAATAAGTGTTGATAAGTCATTTTATCTTCAGTAGTTTTACAACTACTGAAGACTAAATTACTTAAAAGTACTGAAGTACCTTATTTGTTCGAAAATACTGATGTAGTTCAAACTACTGATGTCTTTTGTAATAAATAAGTACTGATGACCAATGAAACATCTGAAAATCAGATGATCTGATGAGTAAGTGTGAAGGTCATTGAAACAGCTGAACTTTGTGAATTGACGACAACTACTGTTTCATTTCCAAACAACTGAAGCCAAAACCAAGTCTTTAGTAGTTTTACAACTACTGATGACCAACACCAAGTCTTCAGTTGTTTACAACATCTGAAAGTTAAAACCATGTCTTCAGTTGTTTTCTAACACCTGATGACTAACACCAACACTTTCAGTTGTTTTCCCTCAGCCGTTTCATAACCTATATATACCTAACCCTAACTTCAACCTTTTCATAACCCACTTTCCAAACGTTCATCTTCATTAATGGCGACCATGCAAATCAAACCTCGACACAACTGTGTTGCTCATCTTACCAAATCACCTTTCTGGAACAAGTTTGATGCTGCTATCGACTTGATGGTTGATTCCCAATACCGCACAGCCTTTCTCCTCAATCCAACCATCTACCCTGATACCCTGTGCCAGTTCTGGACGAACGTTACCGTTCATACGATGAGAATGATGCCACCATCACTCTCCAGTCTTTTGTTAACCAGAAATGGGTGATCATCACTCCTGAGATCATTCGTCAAACCCTTGATCTGAATGATGCCACCTATCCCACCAAGTACCCAAAAGGCACCATTGATCTTTCTTTTGCTAATCATGGTTATGAAGGTGACCTAAGTGCTACTACCATCCTGAAGAAGCACTTCCATGATGCTGAGCGACTCATATTTCACATGATCAATGTCTGCCTGGCTCCCAAAACATCCTCTTGGGATCAAATGTCATCCAGATGGCAACAGGTATTATATTCTATCCTTGAACACCAAAATCTAAATTTTTCTGATATTATCTTTTTGGAACTTAAAGATTTGGCATTGAAACCTGTGGTAAATAGATGGATATTATATCCAAGGTTTCTTATGGCAATCATTTTAAACCAATTAAAATCTGATGGCCTTGTTGGCCTTGGAGTCCCTGCTCTGCTAGTTTTACGAGAGGTATACTCCAGGCACAACTCAAACCCACAACTCAAAAAGGCTGCCAAACTGCTCAAACCCAAGCAGAGGGAACCCACAGCCTCCACCTCCAAATCTAAAGTCCCCTCCAAACCCAAACCAAAGAAAACCAAAAAGGCTACTCAGGGAGTTGAGTCCCCTGATGATGCCCCTGTAGCACAAACGCAGGATGAGACTACAAGCTTTAATCCCCTTGTAGTTTCAATGACTCCACCAGCTGAAACCGCTCAGGTATCCTCTCAACAGGATCCTGATGCACCAATATTGGGGAAACCACATTGCTGGAATCTATCTCACTTGAGAAGATTGCCATTGAAGAGCACCACTCTCCCCAGGTGCAAACCTTTTCACCACCATCTCCCACTGATACCACCCCTACAAGCCCAACTATAGTCATTGCACAAGTGCTGACTCAGCTACATTCCTCTACCCCTCCCCAGAAACCTGTTACTACTGGGAAAACCTCAACAGCTGAGGGAGAGGATCAAAATGTGGTTGACATCCAACAGCATAGGGATTATCAAGTTCAGTCTCCTAGTGTAAATGTGGAGACTAGAACATCTGGTGAGGCTACCTCTTCCCCTGTTTCAGCACATGAACAGGATGAAGAAGGTATCATCTCTAAGACCTCACCAGAGGCAACTGTCAATGAAGGACATGCTCCTGAGGCAGGAAGTCCCCAGTTCCAAGACAAAGGGGCACATGTGATTACTGATTTACACTCAGCACATGTTCATCCTGATTCACTCAGGAGGTCAGTTGATTCAGTTTATACTGATGATGACCTGGGCTTTTTCTTTGAGGTCTTAGCCCAAAATACTATTCTTGAGGCTGAGGTTTGTAGATTGAAAGATCTGCTTCCCATCATGCCTCAGGAATCAAGACCATCTGCCCCAATAAACCCACAGATGGCAGCTTCTGTTGGAGCTTCCCCAAACACTGAGCCACTCAAATCAACCAAACCACCAGCCTCTGGCTCAGGCACCATTTCTCAGGGAGAGAACCCCTCTGAGCAAATGGTTGCTGCTTTCCAATCTTCCTTACCTCTCATCACCCCCATCATCACATCTATTGTTCATAAAACCATTGATGAGAGGCTCTCCTCAGATATTAAATCCCTTGTGACTGATGCTGTGTCCAAGCACCTTTCTGACATTCAAACCCCTGAACCCAATGCAACCAAAAAGGGGGAGTCTAAGTCAGTAAAGGATGATAAAAGGAAAAGAGCTGAAGAGGAAGAAGCTAAGGAAGAGAACAAAGGCAAAGAGATCATCACCTACAAAAGAAAGAAAAGTATTGGTGAACAAACTGAAGATGAGAAGAGGTTAGATGAGATGATCAAAGAAGCTGATGACCAACACAGCAGATCCATGGACAGGATCATTGATCAGCTCTTTAGGCAAGGATTTGACACTGCAAAACTTGACTCAGAGATCAGGAGACTTGAGATTCAAGAAATTGAGGATCGATGGGCAAGTTGCAATGAAGAAGAAAGGGAGAGACTAGAGGCTATGATTAGATTCCTTTCTAAACATTTGGGAAGACCTATCATTGAGATTAAATCATGGTCCAGAGATAGCATCTTGGAGATAACTACCAAGATATGCTCATCTGAAAGCTTCAACAAAGGCTTAATCATTGAAGCTCTGGATGAAGCTGGTGCTGGGAAGAGAACTGATATGGCCAAGTTATCCAAAGCCCACTCACCAACAAAATGATAAGCAGCCCTTCAAATCTCCCTTACCAAAACAATCTTCCAAGCCAACCTCACAACCAAAACAGCCAATATCAAAACCTTCAAAACAACCAACTTCTCAACCTCCAAAACAATCAACCTCACAACCATCTAAACCAATCCCTTCACCTAAGAAACCCATCCAAGATTCCACCAGTGAAGCACCAAAAAGAAAAAGAAGGTTGCTGAGGATGGAAGAAGAAGAAGAAGAGGATGAAGAAGACAATCTGCCAATATCTGCTGTTCTTGAAAAGAAGAAACTGAAGCCCATGAGTCAATCACAAGCAATAACTCCTGAAACTCAAAGGCTGACAGTTAAGGTCAAAATTGAAGAAGAAGAACAGCAGAAGCAGCATGATGAGCAGTTTCTTAGAATGGTTGACAAGGACTTCCCTCAGTCCTCATCCATTCAAGCTATGAAGATTCAAGCTCAAAGGTTGTACACTCTCAGGCATACTTTTCAACATCAAAAAGAGAGAGTGAGGATTTGGCCAGATCCCAGGGTAAGTTCTAGAATTCACAAGAAAAATTTACCAAGTAGGTATCATGGCCAAGTAAGAAAGACTTTGAATGCTGCAATCATGTTGGCCATGGTAGTCTCACCCTGGGAAATCATTGAAGAATTCAAGAGAGATCACACATCCAAATAAACCCCTATGTCTATTCTTGAGAACAAAATGATCAAGAAGGGGTTGCTGTACAAAAGACTTGAAGATCTTCAGAAGAGTGAACTCCAGTTGTTGCTTGAAGGCTCTCATCCAGATGAATTCGCATATAGAGAGATAACAACTGTTGAGCTAAAGAATGGGAAGACAGTGAGGTACCTGTCTGAGTACTATGGGCCTGAGTTCTTCTTTGAGGGAGAAGCAGAAGAACTCACTAAGGAGGAACAAGTTGTTCTCCTTGAGGCCTATGCAAGGGAGTCTTTCAGACTCATTAATGGGAAATAGGTTTCATGGTTGGGACAAGACTCTGTGTCCAATTTCCCCAAGACAGAGTTCCCTTCCATACTTAGCCAATCAAATGATTAGAAACCTTTTCCTAGCCTGTGCTTATTTGTTTACCTCTGAAGCTGATCAAGAGAGTACTTTGCCAAAGAATAAGTGGGATCTTCAATAAAGTTAGAGGTTTTGGCTGCATTGGTTCAGGGGGAGTTTGTTGGACCAAAAGAACCAATGAGCCTGATCAGAAAAACCTCTAAGTCCCACAGACATTACAACTGCTGAAGAAGATTACAACAGCTGAAGACATCAGCTGATTACAAAGGTCTGAAGACAAAGTCTGAAAGCAAAGAACTGAAGACAAAGTCTGAAGATGAAGTGCTGAAGACAAAGACTGAAGACCCGAGTGATCAGCAGTTGTCACAACAGCTGAAGTTGTTAACTTCAGTAGTTGTGATGGTTTTACTTTTCAGTACTTGTAACTTTACTTTTCAGTAGTTTATTATTTCAGTAGTTATTAGTCAGTAGTTTTATGTAATTGTACTTAGCATTCACTGAGATGTAATCAGTTGTTGAGAACATCTCAGTAGTTTGCATATTTCAGTTGTTTTTGTAAATTCTGTTAGATGTCACTATCAAGTGACATCAGCAGACGTCACATTCCTCTATATAAGGGATGTTGACCTAGCTGTATTTTAACTGAAGCATTACGCGTGAATGAAAACATTCCTTTAACAGAAATATTCTCTCTATAATTGTGATTGATTGTCTTGCATATTCATTACCTTTCTTGCTTGAATTCGATCTTAATTCGTGATATTCCGCTGCATAATTCAAACCTAATTGATCCAATCCTATCAATCTTACTGCTAGCAGGCCTGATATCATGTTTGCTACATGCATTTGTGCAAGATATCAAGCCAACCCTAAGATGTCTCACCTTATCACTGTCAAGAGGATTCTAAGATACCTCAAAGGTGCTTCAACTTTTGGTTTATGGTATCCAAAGAATCCTGACTTCAATCTGTATGCTTATACAGATAGTGATTATGGTGGTTGCAATATGACTGCAAAGTCTACATCTGGGGGATGTCAATTTGTTGGTGGAAGGGTTGTCTCATGGCAATGCAAGAAACAATCCTGTGTGTCTGCATCAACTGCTGAGGCTGAATACATTGCTGCTGCAAGTTGCTGTGCTCAAGTGCTTTGGATTCAAAATCAGATGCTAGACTATGGATTTAACTTCAAGGAGACTCCTATTCATATAGACAACAATAGTGCTATCACTATCACTGAGAACCCTGTGCAGCACTCAAGGACCAAACACATCAATATCAGGTATCACTTAATAAGAGATAACTATGAAAAGGGACTAATTAAACTAGTCAAAGTTCATACAGATGAACAATATGCTGATCTGTTTACAAAAGCTTTTGATGAACAGAGATTTAAATATCTAATATAAGCTATTGGGATGATTAACTCTGAACAGATTTTTCTTAAAACTAATTCTACTTATTTCTTAAAAATATGTGTGTCCTAAGTTGTCTAGTTCATCACTTTCATAAGCTCATGTTTTCTTTGGATAAAAAATTATTTTTGAAGATTTTCCTTAGATTCTTGAAAATTTTCTGATCCTTTGGAAGATATATTTTTATCTTCGGAAGAAAATCATGTCTTCAAAATAAATAACTGTCTAAGAAATTTTACCTTCGGAAGAGGTTTCAATCTATCTTCCGAAGCTTAAATACTTGTCTCAAACACTTATTTGTTTTCAAGGACTTTTTCCTTCCGAAGCAAAATTAACTCTCGGAAGCTTTGTTGTTTTACATACAAAGCATTCAAGTTTTTATTTCTCTTCCGAAGCAAAATTTTCAAGATTCTCAGGAAATACTTCCGAAGTCATTTTAGCTTCGGAAGCTTTTTCATTAAAACTTCCGAAGATAATTTACCTTCGGAAGCTTTTCGAATTCCAAGAAAACTACTTTTTGAGCAAAAGTAAACTACTTTTTCAGAGGTGGGACCGACATTCGGATTTCAAAGTTTATCCTCTTTCATTAACTTTGGTTCAAATCCTTTTCATATAAATACCCAACGGTTCCCCCTCTCCCTCACTATCTTCTTCAATTCTACTATTCCTCAAACCTAATTCCCAAACCGCCTTTGCTTTTCACCTTTATTCATCCTTAAGCTTCTAAAATGGCCAACCTTAACCGCAGAAACAACCCAGATTTCTCCATGCCACTTCACAGGCAACACAACCAGGTTGCTCTGTTAAGCTCTAAGAAAGATGATAGTTTCTCAGAGATTTGCTAGTTCTTAGCTTTATCAAATTACTTCACCTCCCTAACCATTGATCCTACTCTCTATGAGGATCATTTGCTTGAATTTTGGAAGACCTGCCAAGAGGTCATCATGGATGGGGAGAAGGCACTGTCTTCCACAGTGCAAGGGAGGACAATCTTCATCACTCCGGCCATCATCAACACTCACTTGCAGCTGGATGATGAAGAAGGTGAGTTGTCCTTCCCAAAGGAAGCTGTCAATCATTCCTTTGAGCAGATAGGCTATGAGGGAGATTTCTCTGTAAAGACCTTCAGGAAAGGGAAGGTCTCATCCCAGTGGAAATACCTACTCCATGTGGTTATCCACAGCTTGTCAAACAAGCATGGAGGGTGGGACCAGATTCCTGAGGATCTCTCCTTCATAGTGCATGGAATGGTTCAAGGGGTCAAGTTCAGGTACTCTCAATTTGTCTATACAAATTTGCTTGCTAACTTGGACTCCTTAGAATATTATATGTTTCCTAGATATGTTCAACACATTCTCAACTATGAACTGGGCTCACAGTTGAGGGAAACAAATAATATTCTTAAATTGGGACAGATGAAGCCCGGCATCTTTAAAATCATGAAGGAGCCAACTATAGGCTTCTCAGGGGTAGAAACAGCCCTTGTCCCCAAAATGTTAGAGCTCATTGCTCAAGGTGACAACCTAGCAACACAAGCTAGTGTTGAACCAACACCTTCTACCTCTCTACCACCAAAAAGGCCTCAAGTCACCCTCACCTACCAAAGAAAATCCAAACGAACCCCTGCTCAAGCTATTGAGTCTGTGCAGGTCCCCATATACTCACCTATACAAAAGGAAGTGGACACTAGAGCTCCCACTTCCCCTGAGGAGCAAACCACTCCCATCTCTTAAACAATCAGGGCTGAGGTTCCTCATGCTCACCCTGATGAGCTCACAGCCCAACTGCCTTAAGCCTTCACTCTATGTCTCAACACTCAAGTGAACAACCTTCAGGGGACAGTTACCATCCCCAGCCTTTAGATCTAAATCAACCCATTCCCAACCTTTCATTCTATACTGATGAAGACTTAGGTTTCAGTGAGTACCATGAGTCTCTCTTCTCTTCCCCTACTCAAAGAGAGATGAGTACTCCTGAGTCTCCTCAGTCTAGCCCACATCAGTCACCTATAACTGAGGTGGACACTTCTGAACCTGTTCAAGATATCCATATGGAAGAGGCTCTTACTTTTGCAAGTGATTACATTATTAAGACCTCAACCATGGCAACTCAGCCAATTGACATCTCAACTGAGAATGTCAATGAGCAGAGGAAATCCAGCAGCCAAGAACCTGAAGCTGGTGGTGAGAGAGAGGACTTTGGTCCAATCATCTCATCCCCCAATGATTCTTCTGATGAAGAAGAGGGGAATCTGAGACTAAAGGTGCAAAAACTGTCAAAAACATGTTCCTATTTAGTCTCTAAGGTTAGTCATCTTGAATCTCAAGTGACTACCCTTCACAACAGGGTCAATGATCAGCAACTTGAGATATCTTATCTCAGGGAAAAACTAGCTGGGAGACCTTTAAGAAGAGTTCAACCAGGACCACAAGAACCTGTGAATGTGGTTGACCTAACCTCTAGCTCACCTATGCAAGAGGGTTGCTACCAAAAAGGGGGAGAAAGTCATTACAGACACAGAACCTGGGAGTTCTTCAGAGAGTATGGACATTAAGGACTCACCATCCTCACTTGCAATTATGCATACTCAGCAACTTCCTCAAGTTCACATTAATGTGGACTCTATAAACTCTATCATCAGGAGTCTCTTTGAGGAAGGTATACCAAGGGCTATGTCATCCCCACCTCAAGGAACTTCAAACTACATCATTGGGTGGAGGTATGATGCTGATAAAAGAGCCCTTATTCTTCACAGAGTTCAAGGGCAACAAGAAGTATTTGATTTTCAAACCTTGAACTACTATGAAGGTCTTGATCTGGTCAACATGCCACTTGTCAATCCAAGCAAATCAAGACAAGCTGACAGGTTGGCACTCAGAATTCAAGACAGAATTACTGAAGAGTTTAGCCTAAGAAGGAGAAAAAGGCAATCAGGTAATGTCATTAGTCAACTGGATGCTGAGGCAGACCCTGAGATTAGCTTCAAAGGGAAAACCTTGGCTGAAGGCCCAGTGATAGAACCTGAGAGCCCTGTCACACCAACAACTGCTTCACAAATTCATTCCCTCAGTGAAACACTTGCTGGTGAAGGTGTCTCACAACCTCTCTCTGGCCAGAGCATGGATGCTACACCAAGCAATGAAGGCCAAACCTCTATCCACCCTGAGTCACAAAGGTCTGTGGGTGACAAAGGGAAAATGATTTTGACTCCTAAAGAAATTGAGGAGGAGGAGAGAGAGAGGAAGAGGAAGCTAAAGGGAGAAAGTTCCTCTGGGTCTTCAGGTTTTATGACATAGATGAGATTATATCTCTCCCCTTAGAGCAACTAAATGAACTGGCTGACATGAAAGTGTCAAGAGAGATGAAAGAAAAAGAGGATGCAAGGTTACTTCTCCAATTCAAAGAGGAGAAGAGACAGAAAAGACTATACAAGCATGCTCCTACTCTCTCCCCAGTTCAAGAAAGCCCTGTGCAAGAGACTATGGCATCTACACAAGAACCTCAGGTAGACAAAGAAACAGACAGACAAACATGATCAACTACCTGAGTGCCACAGGACTCTACCAGGCATTTGCACTTCTTCCCTTGTCCTTTGAATACATTGAGTTTGAGTATCTCAAACAGCTTGAACTTCAAGTGCTCAAAGAACAAAAAGCTACAAAGAGAAAGATGAGGGAAGAGGCTGCAAAGTCAAAAGATCATCCAAAAGAGTATGAAGAAGTCTGCTGACAGACAAAGAATGATGAGCTTCTTGAAGCTGTATGGATTCTCCGGAAGGAGACTTGGCCCTATGTCTCTATCCACAATAGATGAGCATATCATGGTAATCAAGCAGAAGATCAAGAGTGGAGAGCTGATTGACTTACACTCTCCTTCAAGTCAAATCCCACTTGAAGTGGAGGTTAAGGTTGAACAACCTGAGACAACATAACCCAGACCTCCTGCTGAGCCTCAGCAAGCTTCATCTTCTGATCCATAGCAGGGTCAAACTCCCTCTCCTTCTGAACCTGTGAGGGAGGAACACCCAACTGAGAAAGACAAGGATGATCAACAAGGTGCTGCAGACAAGTCTTCTCAGTTAAAGTCTTCTAAGAGGAAGAAGAGGATGGCTTCTAAACCAAAGTCTAAGAATAAGAAGCTTAAATCATCCACCTCTACACCTCAGGCTGAATCTAATCAACCTGAGGAAGTGCATGAAGAGGCAGCCCAATCAACTCCAATTCAAGTGGCTCCTCTTACAGCTGAGACACCCATCTTATCCTGGACCTTCTCTACCAATCCAGAAAGATGGCATGTGATCAGAGATCAAGGTGTTGAGAATGTCTATACATGGAAACATAATCAACTTACCTCTGCATGATCTCTTTGAAATGAGAAGATACTATGAGAGTCTGAATAATCCTGACCATCTAATGAAGAAGGGTATGATCATCATTGTGCTGAAGACTACAAACATCTGAAGATCTTCTAAATGTTTTGGTAGCATCAGCCTAGGGGGAGTTTGTAAGGATTCCTATAAGTCTGATGCAACACAAAACATCCAAAGTCTCTATGCAAGCATGCACTAAAGAACTGAAGTAGAAATGCTTCGAAAGTTTTACACCATGCACTAGAAATATTCTAAGTGTAAAATCTTCCGAAGCCAAGACCAATATCTTCCGAAGCCAAAAGTGAAGTCTTCCGAAGCTTCAAAGACAAAGTCTTCCGAAGCCAAAGAGTGAAGACAGATTTCTTCCGAAGACTTTTAGAGATATGCCTTTATCTGATGTACTTTACCATAAAGCTGGACCACCTTTCCGCTGCAACTCTGTAAAGTCACCAACTTACATGAGTTGGTGAAAGGTCCATGCTTTTGGTAACTGTACATTGAGGTCTTGAGTCCATGCTTTCTACTTTATGTACTTTTATCCTTTTTGTAATATATTAGGATGTGAGCTATGGCATGTCATAGTCACAAGTCAAAAGGCAGATATGCCTTTTGATTCTACAATTGATTTTGTTTGTGTCTAGTCAATTGTATCCAGCTGGCTTTCAAAGTATAGCCGGCTGTAGGTTGTAGTATAAGTATTCCATGTTCTTGTATCTTTCTTTATGCTTTGTAACACTTGTAAGAGAACTTGAGAAAGCAATATACTGCATCCTTGAAACCCAATCTCTTGTGTTCTCCTGTTCTGTCTCTTAGTGATTACTTGTGTTCTTAGTATCATACTTATGGTTAATCCAGTTTACTGTTTGATTAAGTTTGGTTAATCTCCTCTTTGTGTTGTTGTGTTGTAAGTAACCACTTTGATTAAGTTTGGTTAATCTCCTCTTTGTGTTGTTGTGTTGTAAGTAACCACCCTACATCGGTCTTGCAAGTATGCCATTGAAGAGCATAACAACACCATCATTGCATCATCCTCCTACTCAAAGGTGTGATATCAAAACAAAAGTGGGTTGGGAACCAATGAAGTTGCTTCACCACACTCTTATGTGTTTTTTAAACAACTAAGATGTGGTACCGATGAGCAAGAGGTTCCAACTGCTGACCCACTACCCAATAAGCAGAAGAATGATACAACAATGATGACCACCATAGAGAAGGATAAGGTAGAAAACCTCATCACACCGCTGATGATCAAGCCTTAACCACCAAAGCCAAAAAGAAACAACAATCCTCGTGCCCCATCAAGAATAATATTGCATGCATAATGTGTGGTCTGCATAACCATGTGGCTAAATATTGATACTACAATCCAATAAGCACACACTATTCAAACAATCTTAAGAAAGAAGGAGTCAAGGAAGGTTTCACATTTGGACCTTACCATATGGTTCAAGTGTTAAGGAAAGGAAAGATTGTTTCCGAAGCCAAGTTGCTTTCAAAAGAAACTCATTCTTCAAAAAGGAAAATAGCTTCGGAAGACAAGCCAAAACAAAACAAAGAAACAAAAAGAAACCTTTCGAGAAGAAGACTGATTCGGAAAAAAAGGTGGTGACAACTTCTTTCGAGAAGAAAGAAGCTTTGGAAGCAAGTCATGCTGTTCAAGCCTCCATAGGCTCATCTACACTGATCAACCAAAGGATTGAATGGAAGATCAGAGAAGATGTTGCAGCCCAAACCTCTTCTTCAGAAACTATAATTGAATCCCCATGCATACATTTTGGTTCAATGATCTCATCTACATTGGAAGAGCCTAAGACCAACAAGGCTTGGGTTTCCAATAGTAACTAATCATTTCACCTTATGTGCAAGGACATCCACATGACAAAAATGGAAATATATGTATTGTGGACAGTGGATGCTCCAGGCACATGACAGGGAATAGATCTCTTCTTCAATAATTTGAACATTTTTATGGAGGTCCTGTTCAGTTTGAAGGTGAAGCCGGAGGATACATTTCTGGCAGAGGTAGTGTGTCTAATGGTAAGTTAAAAGTCGACAGAGTAAACTTTGTCAAATAGCTTGATGACAATCTCTTAAGTGTTTCTCAATCTTGTGACCAAAAACACCAAATGCTTTTCACAGAACATGAGTGCATTATCCTCAAACCCGGGATGACAATTCTTTAGGAATTAATGCTTCTTAGATCTCCCAGGAGAGGGGATATGTACTAGCTGGTTATGAACAATGCTTCCCCACTGGGTGAAGTATCATGTTTTCTTTCCAAAGCTAATAGTGATGAGTCAACTCTATGGCATAAAAGAATATGTCATATTAATTTTAAAACCATAAACAAATTGGTTAAAAATAACTAGGTACATGGTGTGTCTAAAAAGGAATTTGTCTATAAAGATAAATGTGTTGCTTGTTTGAAAGGGAAGCAACACAAGGCATCTCATAAATCCAAATAGGTTAACTCGATCACCACTCCATTACACTTATTGCACATGGATCTATTTGGTCCCACAAGCATAATAAGCATAGGAAGGAAATCTTACTGTATTGTGATTGTTGATGATTTTACAAGATTTACATGGGTATTCTTTTTAAGAACTAAAGATGAAAATGCTGAAACTTTAAACTCTTTTATTCTTAAAAGTGAAAATCAAATCGATCACAAGGTAAAGATCATAAGATGTGATCAAGGGACTGAGTTTAAGAATCAAGTTCTTGACTCATTCTTTAACTCAAAAGGGATTGCCAAACAATATAGTGCTCCTAGTACTCCTCAATAAAATGGTGTTGCTAAGAGGAGAAATAGGACACTTATTGAGGCTGTTAGAACTATGTTGGCTTATTCAAAGCTGCCCCTAACTTTCTGGGCAGAGGCAGTCAGCACTGCATGCCATGTGCAGAACAGAGTTCTTATTCTTAAGCCCATGAAAAAACCCCTTATGAGCTATGGAACAAGAGGCCACTATTCATTGGCTTTCTTAGGTCCTTTGGCAGTAGGTGTACCATACTTAACACAAAGGACAATTTCACAAAATTTGCTAAAAAGTCAGATGATGCTATCTTTTTTGGATACTCCTCAAACTCTATTGCTTGTAGAGTATATAACATCAAAAATCAATAATTTAAGGAATCATTTAACATTGTTGTAATGAGCACACTCCTTATGTTAAGGGGAATGGACCTGACCATATTTTTGACTTAGAATTGTTTCCAAATTATTCTAAATCATCTTGTGAGAATGTTTCAGCTGGAACAGGAACTCAAAATGACTCATATAATGATCAACTATTTGAGTTACCCAAACCTGTTCCAAGTTCTCCAGAAGATCATGAAGGTCAAGCTCCTACTACTGGAAGTCCTGAAAGCTTGAACATCTAAGGAAATAGTGGAGCTTCAACAAGTTGACAGCAAACTGAGCCTCAAAACTCATCAGCTGACAAGTCCAGCACTCAACACCGAGCTGATGAAGATAGTAATCTGGAGGAACAGGCAACTGTTGATGCTTCTTCATAGCAAAATATCACTGATGTTGTCACACATTCATTCAATCAGTCCTCATTGAATGAGTGTGAGACATCAGCTGGAGATGCTGTTCAAAATCCTGAGCAAAATTTCTCTAACTTGGATTTGTCTATGCAACTAGATGTGATTTCTAGGCTCAGGATCCATAACACTCACCCAGCTGAAAACATCATTAGGGATGTCTTAGAGGATGTGAGAACAAGAGGACAAACCCACAATGGAAATGTTTGCTTGTATTCATTCTTTCTTTCTCAAATGAAACCAAAGAAGGGGGAAGACACTCTCAAGGACAACAATTGGGTTGAATCAATGCAAGAAGAGTTGCTTCAATTCAAAAGATAAAAGGTATGGAACCTATGTCCACTACCACTTGGTCAAGTCCCTATAGGCACTAAGTGGGTGTTCAGAAAGAAAGGGATGATAGAGGTTTGATCATCAAGAACAAGGCAAGACTTGTAGTTCAAGGATATACACAGGAGGAAGGATAGATTACACTGATGTCTTTGCACCTGTTGCAAGAATTGAGGCTGTGAGAATCTTCCCTGCTTATGAAACATCCAAGAACTTCACGGTTTACTAACTTGATGTCAAATGTGCATTTTTGTATGGGGATATCAACAGAGAAGTCTATGTGTGCCAGCCTCCAGGATTTGAAGACCCACAACACCCCAACTACATGTGCAAACTGGATAAATCTCTTTATGGGCTGAACCAGTTACCTAGCCTGTGGTATGAGACACTTTCTCAATTTCTTCTGAAGCATGGCTATACCAGAGGCACAATAGACAAAACATTGTTCACAAAGAAGTCCGGGAAAGACATTTTGCTTGTACAAGTCTATGTTGATGATATCATATTTGGTTCCTCATGGCCAAATATGCAAAGACTTTGAATGCATTATGAAAAAGAAGTTTGAAATGAGTTCCATAAGAAAGATGATTTCTTCCTTGAAATTCAAGTGAAGCAGATGGAAGAAGGGTTCTTCATAAATCAATCTAAATATGTCAAGGACATCTTAGAAAGATTTGAGATGAAAGATTGTAAGCCAACCAAGACACCTATACCCAGAAATCACAATCTTTGTCCTGACTCTAAGGGGGAGGATACTTATCAGAATCAGTATAGGGCAATTATAGGATCTCTAATGTATCTCACATCAAGTAGACCTGATATCATGTATGCAACTTGCATTTGTGCAAGATATCAGGCTGCTCCTAAGGTGTCTCACCCAATTGCTGCCAAGATAATTCTTAGATACCTCAAAGGAGCTCCCAAAATGGGTCTTTGGTATCCTAAGAATAAGGACTTCAATATCTATGGTTACACTGGTAGTGATGTCAATTTCTACATCAAAAGGATGTCAATTTCTTGGTGAAAGGATCATCTCCTTGCAATGCAAGAAGCAATCATGTGTCTCTACATCAACTGCTGAAGCTGAATACATTGTTGCTACAAGATGCTATGCTTAGCTCCTATGGATTCAAAATCAGATGTTAAACTATGGTTTCAACTTCATGGAGACTCCTATTCACACAGACAACAAGAGTGCAATTTCTATCATAGAAAATCCGGTCAAGCATTCCAAGACAAAGCACACTGACATCAGGTACCATTTCATTTGAGATATTCATGAGAAAAACTTGATCAAACTGGTCAAAGTTGATTTAAATGAACAATATGTTGACTTGCTTACCAAAGCTTTTGATGAATAAATGCAGGATCGTTTAAGGGATGGTCACTTACAACACAACACACAAAGAGGAGCGTATAGTTAAGAACACTTAACAGATCAATAGGGAACTGGAAACAATATGGTATGATACATAGAACACAAGTAAATATAAGATAGAACAAGAACAAATAACACACGAATATTGGTTTTCAAGAATGCTGTATATTGCTCTCAAGTTCTTTTACAAGTTACAAAGAAAATACAAAGACCTGAGATACTTTATACTACATCTTACAGACGGCCATGCTTAGAAAACCAGCTGAAAACATTTGATCTAGACAACAACAAAATCAAATGTAGAGTCAAAAAGCAGATTGCCTTTTGACTAGTGAATATGACATTGTAAACCCAGGTTGATCAAACTTGAATCAAATCATGAATATAATAGATCAAATTAACATAAACACACTAGTAACCCCAATTGATCTAATATGATTGCATATGATTTGTATAATATGGTAACCCCAATCAAAATGGTCATTCAACCATTAACCTAATCCTAATTACAATTAGGCTATTTATAGTGAATATAATATTCACTAATTGCACTTAACCCCCTAGACTTAGGCTATTTAATGAAATTACATATAAAACATAAAAATGACTAAAACAAGATAAAATATATTTTGTTCACACAAAATATATTTATTACAATAAAACTCCTAGTCATCTAAATCTTCAACGTCTCGTCTCGGTTCTTCGTCTCGAACGTGTCGGGTTTGACTTTTGCGTTGACTTTGACCGTGACGTTGACTTTTGTTGACTTTGACTGTGTTGATAATATAGACTATCTTGTACAGCTCCAACAATACTCCCCCTTAGTCTATCATTATCAATGTCTTCATACGAATTCAGCCCTGAGAAGTCAACAGTAGAAAGATCTTCAAATTAAAGCTTTTTGAATTTGATGAGAAAAGTTATTCATCTCATAAGCTCCCCCTATTTATATGCTCCCCCTTTTGAAGTGCATCCTTTGAGAAGATATTGGAACAGCTTTCCCCAATCTCTAATCTCGAGTGCTTCAGAAGATGTAGGAGGAGGATTCCTAGCTCGGTATCTTCTGCAAACTTTAGGAACAAGTTCTTTGACTAGGTACACTACTCAACTGATGATCGGCCATCACTTACAACAAAAATCTGAAACACAATTACAAGCACAATCTCGACATTTCTAATTAGATCATTTCACTTAACAAAATAAACCCGTGTTTATCTATGTGTGAAAAACAAGCGAACCCGTGTTCGTTTGTACGCAATTTCTGTGAAATGCATGAAAAATGATAAAATTGTAACAACATAATATGGAAGACCTAAACGAATTTTGAAATGAAAATTTATTATAATATTTATTTTTATTATATACATTTATGATAACATTTTTTTTATCTTTTCTTTATAACCGAGAACTGAATCGACCATGAGATCACATCCTCAAGATATACTTTAGCACAAAGATGAATTTAATCATCGACAAGCAATGAGATCACACTGATAACTGAATCTAATCACAGTCTTTGAATGATTTTAAAATTCTCAAACAAATCAATAACGATTGCTGATATGTTTGTCCACTTAAACCCATGCCCTATCTTTTTCAACAAGCAGCAGATGATTCGTTAATGTTCGATTAAATACTTTAGAATGCTAGGACCCCACAATCATTTGGCAAAAACCCTCACCCATCCTCAGGATTTCTTGAATTTTGTTATGATCTTTATAGAGCAAGGCGTGTGCATTAGTGTGCAAGTGATTATCAACAGAACATTGCATTCTGTGATGAATTCATCATTTAGATGATTTGACACAACTTAGACTAAAATGATGAGAGCTCCAGGTCTATACTCACGTATAACAAAGGAGATGACCATTTAATCATGTGCCGATAAGAGCTCCAGGTCAGTACTATCATACAGCAAAGGAGATCATCACTCCAGGTCAGTACTTCCGTACAGCAGAAGAGATTAGCACAAACACAAGACACATAAATACACCAATCATGGCTTAAAGATATGGCTTATATGATTTTTTCATGGTGGGTAAAAGATCAATTCTCAATCCAATTTTTATCGGGACTCAGTTTTCGTGCAGGCCGAAATGATTGCGTAAATCCAGACATCCTTAAGCATATATTTTAATTTAAATCATTATGCTGCTGTCTACTTTATTCTTCAGGCTGAGTCTACCAAGCATATCATTAAAGAATCTGTTTGTTTTTTATTTTCAATTAAAAATAAGATGTAAATCAGATAACAACATCAATTACTATCATTTCTCATTTTAAAAACGCAAGTCATGCGAAAACAAGCATTTCAAGATGTTATACAATCATTTCTCAATCATCTCAAATCAAGTTCCCAGTTCTTTTTTATTTTTTATGTATTACTTATATATTCTCCGCCTAAATTTTTATTTTTGTAAACCTATTTTTTTGTTTTTTTAATTATTTTTTTAAATTTTTTTATATTTTTTATAATACTGTACAAAAATAGAAATTTACCGAAGAAGGTCTTCCAAACTACACTGATATAAAGATAAGAAATGAATGATCCAGAAATATGTAGTGATTGTGAAGTGAGAACTGTGATTGTGCAGATAAGAATCCAGATTATGGATAAAATACCATGACCTTAACCTGTTTGTTCCACCTTAAATTTGAATCATGAACAATCTCTGTCAGTAAACCGGATTACTAACAGTCCTCCTGAATTGTTCCTGCACTCATTAACAAATTAGTTAGAGAGTGGAACCCAGACCATCATAGTCCTGGAAGTTCCTTTTTCATCAATATAAGAAATCTGCTTCTGCACACAATTGTTTAAACAATCGGGGATTGTTGTATCCTTCTTTTTAATTTTCCAAACTTGTTTCAGTTCAATTATATTTGATTTAAAAGAATTAAGTTTGGAAATCACTTTCTGTTTAAGATTCGAAGGAAAAGAATTTGATTTTGAATCTCTGGTCATTTTCATCTTTGAATCGTGTGAAACCGGCTTCACATGAAAAGGTTTGGATGGAGGGTTTTTCGTCCAACCATTCAAAGATGTGTGTTTTTTACCTTTTGAACCAGAGAAGCAAACCGTGTTGCCTTTATCGTCTGGAACATTCTTTGTAAACTTACATCCAGAGAAGCAATTTGGTTTGCCTTTACCATTCGAAGCAAGTCTTTGAGGGCACTTCTTTACCACATGATCTTCTTTTCCACACTCAAAAAACAAGCCTTGAAAGTCTTTTGATTCTTTGTAGTCCCGTGTTCTGTAGGTGGGGATGAGGATTGCTTTGAGCTTGTAGCAGATTCTTGCTTGTTCTGAAGTTTCCCGTGCTGAACAGTGAATGAGATCTTCACTGATTGACTGGGTTGTTTTGTAGTTGGAGACGAGATCCGTATTGGTCTTGATTCAGCTTTTGGAAGCGTTGAGACTTGACAATTTCAGGTGATATCTTGATCTTTGATGAACTGACACGGTCCTCTGTGTTTGATTCATCATCTGAGCTTGACCAGTCTCGTATACACAGACCTGCTTCCAAAGGATCTTGATTGACAGGAATAAGATGTGTTGTTGTTGTTGGATCTTGATGATTAGGTGATTCCTGATTTATCTCTTCTTTCACAACCCTGACAGGCTCAAAGGTAGGAATTTCACCTGCTTTAAACTTATCAAAGAAGTTAGAAGAAACAGTAGACAAACAACCAGAACTGAACAATCATTATCTAGACTATCAGCATTCAGTTTATTGTATCCCATACCAATTGTGGAATCATAATCATCTCGCACCTCTTTAAGATTGACACCGCTCAAACCTGCATGCAAACTATTAGTGGGTTGTTCAAACAATTCATTTTTAGGATGAGGTCTGGGGATAGGTGAATAACATAAAGTAGAAGGAGGTGGAACTGAATTAAATACAGTTTCACCATCAGATTTATATCCAATCCCATGTTTTATCCTCGCCCCTTGTTGTTTAGCAATAAGCTCATCCTTTTTCATGTGTGAAAGGGTCCATTTATCAAGCTTTGTTTGAAGCTTTGTCGTTTCAAAATGAGCTAAAACAGACCTTTCTCTCAAAATATTAATTTCAATGTTACGCTCCAAAATGGTTCTTCTTAAAAGATCATTTTCAGCCAATGCTTCATTAAGTTTTCTTGAAAACGTAATTTTATTTTTCTTTAATTTCTTATTGATTATTTTTAATTCTTTTTCATTTTCTAATAACAATCTGTTTGCCTTATAAATTCCAAATAATCGGATTTTGCATGACGAAGAACACATATCCTGAACAGTCTCATAAGGAAGACCCATGATAGTTCGTTCTGCAGCTAAGCTCTTTTCATAGTTGCAAACCCTTGTGATTTCTTGTTGTTCCTCTTCTTTGACCTTCAGCATCTCTTCAACCTCAGATTTTTTCTCTCTATTTTCAGCTTTTCCAGCCTTATCATCATCGGTTCTCACAGACTCTGATTTATTGTCATTGTCGACTCTCAAAGCTTGTTCTCTTCAACAGTTTCTCTGAATTCAAAATTCAAATCCGAATCAGTTCTCATTAACTTCAACTTTTCAATCATCTCTGTTTTGTAATCAAGTATACTTGTTACAGAAGAAACAAGTTCAGTATTAAGCGTGTTGGTTTGATGTGGGAAGACGGCTTGCTGAAATTCTTTTATTTGGATATCCAGCTCGAGAGATTTTAGTCTGTTGATCATATCCATAAGTTTGGTGTCGACATAACCTCTTTCTTGCTTTAGCATTTTAACTTGATGATTCCATGTAGATGGAAGCAAGTCAAGAAGCTTTTGTATTTGTTCATGATTACTGAGATCAGGAAGATGCTTCTTTAGATTATTTGCCACTTTCAAAAATCGATCAATTAAATCTGACAAATTTTCTTTCTTTGTACCTGCAAAAGAGTCAAACTGGCTTTGTGCCGTTGTGAGTTATCTGATTTAAAGTCTTCTGTAAATGACATTTTATTAAAAAATTTAAACAATTAAACGCCCCAAAAATATTTTTCCTAAAAAGTTTAGAATAATTCTCCCCGGGAAAAATAATTTTTTTTAAATGTCACTCTACGCAATGTTAGCAACTGGGGTCAAGCTGCCAGGTCAGCTTGTTTTTTTTTACAAATCTTTTAAAATCGTGGAATATTTCTTTATCGGTTTAAACGTATTGTGTAAGGATTCCTGAAGTCTGATGCAACCCAAAACAGCCTAAGTGTCTCAGCAACATGCACTAAGTACTGAAGTGAAGAATGCTTCGGAAGTTTTACACAAAGCATTAGAAAATACTCTAAGTGTAAAATCTTCCGAAGCCAAGACCAATATCTTCCGAAGCCAAACATGAAGTCTTCCGAAGCTTCAGAGACAAAGTCTTCCGAAGCTTCAGCCTATGAAGACAGATTTCTTCCGAAGACTTTTAGTACACATGCTTTATCTGATGTACTGTTCCATAAAGCACCTTTTCCGCTGCATCTCTGTAAAGTCACCAACTTACATGAGTTGGTGAAAAGGGCCTTGCTTTTGGTAACTGTACATTGAGGTCTTGAGTCTTCAACTTTCCACTTTATGTACTTTATCCTTTTTGTATTGTATAAGGATGTGAGCTATGGCATGTCATAGTCACAAGGTCAAAAGGCAGATATGCCTTTTGATCCTACAATTGATTTTGTTAGTGTCTAGTCAATTGTATCCAGCTGGCTTTCAAAGTATAGCCGGCTGTAGGTTGTAGTATAAGTATTTCAAGTTCTTGTATCTTTTCTTTATGCTTTGTAACACTTTTAAAAGAACTTGAGAAAGCAATATACTGCCTCCTTGAAACCCATACTCTCTTGTTTTGTCTCTTACTTTACTTGTGTTCTTTGTATCACTTTTGGTTACCTAGTTCACTGTTTGATTAGAGTTTAGTTAATCTCCTCATTGTGTTGTTGTGTTGTAATTGTGTTAAAGCCCTTAAACGGTCCTGCAATTGGTATCAGAGCTTTCCAGCCTCTTGATATAAGATCTAACCATCTTAAGATCCCTCACACACACAAAAGCTAAACTCTTCAAATGGCTTCCATCTCAAAGACTGATATGGAGACTGGAACCATGAACAAATCCCCACTGATCACTCTTGATGATTTTGACACCTGGTGCATGAGGATGGAAGGCTTCATCAGGTCTCTTGATTCAAGAATGTGGGAATCTGTTGAGAATGGACCTTTCATACCCAGCACCCCCTCTGCTACTGGTGCTGGTATGATTCCTAAAGATGTGGCCAACTACTCAGATGAAGATAGAAAAAGAGTAGAGATAGACAGGAAAGCCATGACTGCTCTTCAGACTGCTCTCCCAAACTCTGTATACAGAGGTTTTAAGAAGTGCAAGACAGCCAAACAGCTGTGGGATGCACTGAAGCTGATGTATGAAGGCTCCTCTGAAGCCAAGGAGAACAAGAAAGATCTTTGAAGCAGCAGTTTGAGAATTTCACCTTTAAAGCAGGTGAAACCATGACCCAACAATACTTCAGGTATGTTGAGATTGTGGATACCCTAGTGGATGGAGGAGTTCCTCTTGAGAACAGGGACATTGTAAGGAAGTTCATGTCCTCACTTCCTAGGCAATGGACACACTATTGTGTGGTGATCAAGAGGACTGAGAACCTTAAGACTCTTACTCTTACAGAGTTGTATGGGATTCTCAGTGGATACCAGATGGAGATGAACATGCAAGGTTCATTGGCAACTCCAACAATCAAATGGGTTCAGCCCTTCATGTGGTTGAAAGGGACAGCATAGAACCCCAGCATCATCTCATATGCTACCCTGACAACTCACAAAAGGGTCCTTTCATCACCTTCCCGGAGACACCAAGGGAGAACTTTACTCAAGGAAGCCCATTCCAAGAGACAAGTTCTTCTCAAGCCTTTGTGTCTGCAGATGAAAGCTGTGGGAATTATCTCTTCACTCTTGAAGACCTGGACTGTATCCATCCAGATGACCTGGAATACATGGAGATAGTTCAGCAGATGGCTCTCCTCACTCACAGAGCCAAGAAGTTCTACAAGAGGACAGGAAGAAGATTTCCAAGCAATGCTACCAGTAGTAAGTTTGGGCTGGATAAAAGCAAAGTTAAGTGTTACAACTGTAACCTTATGGGTCATTTTGCTAGGGAGTGTAAGGCACCTAAAGCAAATGGGGGCCAAACACAACCCAGACCAAACTTTACTGACAAAGCTCCTCAGGCTGAGAAGACAAAGCAACATGCTGCTGTTGCTGTTGAAGAAGGAGGCTTTGACTGGAGTTTTCAGGTGGAGGATGCTCTCCAAACCAAGCACTGATGGCTGACCATGATGAAGCCAAGGTATTGGAACATCTTTGCTCCCCTGAATGCATTGCTAAAGTAAATAGATACAGGTCCTACAACCTAGAGATGAGATCTGATCTTGAGTCATTAAACATATTAAAATCTGATTTTAGAAAGTCTGAAAATGATTACAAGTTAAAGATAGAGGACTTGGAGAAAACCATTTCAGTACTAAAACATGAACATACAGATTTTAGAACTCAGATCCAAGATCTCATCACTAAGTTAACTGAGTGCCAGGCTGAGCTTGTGATCAGCAAAGCCAAGGCAGAGAAGAGTGTTCTTGAAGAAGAGACCTTCAAGAACATGATATCCTCATCCCTGCACAACAAGGTTTGTTATCAAAATAGACAGGGACTGGGATCAAATGAGATAGCTCCTCCACACACAATCTTGTCTGTAAGATCTCCTAGGTGTGGAACTTGTGAAGATGAGCTTCCTCTCATAGATCCTATAAGTGAGGATGATGAAGAAGTGATAGTGAAGAATTCCTCTGAGAAGAGTGAAGAAGAGGATTCTTCCAAGGGCCACTATCCTTCTGAGGAGAAGAAATCAACTGTGATGACCAAGTCCAAAAGAAAGAACTTGATCAGGAAGAGCAAAAGAAAAGCAAAGAAAGCTCAAGAAATCAAGGCTACTTTTGATGCTAAGCAGAAACAAGTTTTTATCTCTGCAGGTTTCAAAGTAGTAAGGACTGAAGACATCAACCAAGACTCCTTAGCTAAGAGTCATGGTTCTTGTTCAAATCATCTCAGTGCCAAGAAGAAGACTGAGCTGTTGTGTACCACTGCTGCACAGCCTGGACCATCAAACTCCAAGAACAGTTCACAGCCCAAAGGAACTGTCTCAGCATCTACCAAGATGAAGGTGGAGAAGGGATGTGACCAAAGCCAGTCTTGCTCTCAAAAGGAGACTTCTTTGAAGAAGAAAATGTGGTGTGTTATGTGTGAAAGTACTTCTCACATTGCTAAGGATTGCCCATACAATCCTAAAAGTACTGTCCACATGATCAAAACAAAGACTTCAAAGAGTCTCAAGAAGTCTCAAGCTTCGGAAGGAAAGTCTGTTTCCTTCGGAAGCTCCAAATCAAAGAAGAAGGTAAATGGAAAATTACCTTCGGAAGCAAAGTTGGTCTCGGAAGAAAGGAGTTCTTCCGAAGCACTGAAGTCTGCTGCAGTGACTGTAGATTCTTCCGAAGGATCAGTCATCAAAACTTGTGAAGTTCCAAAAGCTTCTAAGGTTTTGAAGGTCAAGTCCAAGACTCCAAAGGTGGTGTGGAAGTCTAAGAAAGACCAAATGACTGAGGTTTCTCCATCAACAACAGCTGAAGATCCCCATAGTACAACCATAGGATCTATTACTGTTGCATTACCTTCTATTACTATTAATGAGCCCAAGACAAGTAAGGCTTGGGTTTCCAAATGTAACTAATCATTTTCTTTGTGCAGGAACAGCTCAAGACAAACAGGAATGTCTGGATAATTGACAGTGGCTGTTCCAGGCACATGACAGGCAATAGGTCTCTACTCCATAATTTTGAGAGAATTGATGGAGGACCAGTTGCTTTTGGAGGAGATGAAGGTGGTTACATTTCTGGAAGGGGCAAGGTCACAAATGGTAAGCTCAGCATTGAGAAGGTAAACTTTGTTAAGGAGCTTGGGTACAATCTTCTGAGTGTATCCCAATTTTGTGATCAGAGTCATAACATGCTCTTTACTGAGCATGAGTGCATTGTTCTCAAGCCTGGTGTGGTCATTCCTCATGAGCATATCCTGCTCAGAGCCCCCAGGAAAGGGAACATGTACAAGATGGATTTGCAAGAAACATCTCCCTCTGGAGAAGTTTCATGCTTTCTATCTAAAGCAAATAGTGATGAGTCTTTCCTATGGCATAAAAGAATGTGCCATGTAAACTTTAAGAACATGAATAAATTAATTAAACATGATCTGGTAACTGGAATGCCAAAGAAAGAGTTTACAAGTGATGATCATTGTGTTGCATGCCTGAAAGGGAAGCAACACAAGGTATCTCACAAGCCTAAGGAAAAGAACTCCATCACTACTCCCCTACACTTGTTACATATGGATCTCTTTGGCCCCACCAGTGTAATGAGTTTAGGAAGGACCTCTTACTGTCTGGTGATCACAGATGATTTTACAAGATTCACTTGGGTCTTCTTCCTTAGAACTAAGGATGAAACCCCTGAGATTCTGAAGAATTTCATCTTAAAAGTTGAGAATCAATGTGATCACAAGGTCAAAACCATAAGATGTGATCAAGGAACTGAATTCAAGAACCAAATCCTTGATACATTTTGTGATGAAAAAGGTATTACAAGACAATATAGTGCTCCCAGGACTCCTCAGCAAAACGGAGTTGCTGAGAGGAGAAACAGGACACTTATTGAAGCTGCAAGAACTATGTTGTCTGACTCTAAACTGCCTATCACCTTCTGGGCAGAGGCAGTTAATACTGCTTGCTATGTGCAAAACAGAGTTTTAGTAGTTAAGACACATGGTAAGACTCCTTATGAACTTTGGCACAAGAGGAAACCTTTCATTGGTTTTCTCAGGTCATTTGGATGTCCCTGCACCATCTTGAATACCAAAGATCAAATTGCCAAGTTTGCTGAGAAATCAGATGATGGACATTTCATTGGATACTCTTCTCAAGCTAAAGCTTATAGAGTATACAATCTCAGAACTAGAATTGTTGAGGAGTCAGCCAATGTGACTTTCAATGAGCACACTCCTTGTGTGGCTGGTTCTGGTCCGGATTGGCTGTTTGATCTTGATTTAGTTACCAACTGTTTTAACAAATCTTGTGAGCATGTTTCAGGATCTGCAAAAATCTAAATACAGGTGATCCTGATCCAAGATTTGAGCTAGGAAGACCTTCAACTCATACATCTTCAGCTCCAGTTGGAACTACTTCAGCAAATGAGGTTTCTATCAGCACAACAATGACAAATTCAGCTGATACATCTGGCATGCCTTCAAATTCCAGCTCAGAGGCCTCTCAACCAGATAAAGACACCTCACTTGTAGAAGACAACAATGGTGATGGTGATAGTGATCAGGAATTTCTTGATGCTAATAACCATACCATAGATGACAACATCAATGATGTCTCACACTCATTGGATCAAGTTAATCTTGATAAGTGTGATAATGTGGAGGGTGAATCTTCCAGACCAGATTTAAATTTCTCAAATTTAGATCTTTCTCAACAACTTGCTGTGATCCCTCAGCTAAGGATCCACAAGTCTCACCCCACCACAAACATCATTGGAGATGTTGTCACAGGGGTAAGAACAAGAGGACAAACCCATGAAGCAAATGTTTGTCTTCACTCTTGTTTCTTATCTCAGATAGAGCCCAAGAAAGTTGATGAAGCTCTAAAGGATGGAAGTTGGGTTGAAGCTATGCAACAAGAGCTGCTTCAATTCAAAAGGCAGAAAGTTTGGAACCTTTGTCCTCTTCCTCATGGGAAGACTACCATTGGAACCAAATGGGTTTTTAGAAACAAGAAGGATGATAGAGGAATCATCATCAAGAACAAGGCAAGACTAGTTGTTCAAGGATACACACAAGAAGAAGGGATTGACTACACTGATGTCTTTGCTCCTGTAGCAAGACTAGAAGCTGTTAGGATATTCCTGGCATTTGCTGCATCCAAGAACTTCAAGGTCTACCAACTTGATGTAAAGTGTGCTTTCTTATATGGAGTGATTGATGAGGAGGTTTATGTCAAACAGCCACCTGGTTTTGTAGACCCTGATCATCCTGATTATGTCTGCAAGCTTGACAAAGCTCTTTATGGGCTGCATCAGGCACCCAGGAAGTGGTATGAGACACTATCTGAGTATCTTTGTAAGCATGGATACAGAAGAGGTACTATAGATGGAACTCTCTTCATCAAAGGACAGGGAAATGACTTATTGCTGGTTCAAGTATATGTGGATGACATCATCTTTGGTTCAACTAATCCAAAGCTCTGCAAAGACTTTGAGAAGCTGATGAAAGACAGATTTGAGATGAGTTCAATGGGAGAACTCAACTTCTTTCTGGGAATTCAAGTGAAGCAGGTTGAAGATGGCATCTTCATAAGTCAGTCAAAGTATGTTCAAGACATACTCAAGAGGTTCAATATGACTGATTGTAAGATTGCTAAGACACCCATAGCCAGAAACCACTCCCTTGGTCCAGATCTTGAGGGGGAGTGTGTAGATGAACACTTATACAGGGCTATGATTGGGTCTCTTATGTATCTTACAGCTAGCAGGCCTGATATCATGTTTGCTACATGTATTTGTGCAAGATATCAAGCCAACCCTAAGATGTCTCACTTAATCACTGTGAAAAGGATTTTAAGATACCTCAAAGGTGCTTCAACACTTGGTCTATGGTATCCAAAGAATCCAAATTTCAATCTGTATGCCTATACAGATAGTGATTATGGTGGTTGCAATATGACTGCAAAGTCTACATCTGGGGGATGTCAATTCCTTGGTGGAAGGGTGGTCTCATGGCAATGCAAGAAACAATCCTGTGTGTCTGCATCAACTGCTGAGGCTGAATACATTGCTGCTGCAAGCTGCTGTGCTCAAGTGCTTTGGATTCAAAATCAGATGCTGGACTATGGATTTAACTTCAAAGAGACTCCTATCCACATAGACAACAATAGTGCTATCTCTATCACTGAGAACCCTGTGCAGCACTCAAGGACCAAACACATCAACATCAGGTATCATTTAATAAGAGATAACTATGAAAAAGGATTAATTAAACTAGTCAAAGTTCATACAGATGAACAATATGCTGATCTGTTCACAAAAGCTTTTGATGAACAGAGATTTAAGTATCTGATATCAGCTATTGGGATGATTAACTTTGAGTAGACTTTTTATTAAAACTAATTCTAATTATTTCTTCTTAAAATATGTGTGTCCTAAGTTGTCTAGTTCATCACTTTCATAAGCTCATGTTTTCTTTGGATGTAAAATTCTTTTTGAAGACTTTCCTTAGATTCTTGAAAATTTTTGATACTTCGGAAGATAAAATTTTATCTTCGGAAGAAAAACATGTCTTCAAAATACATAACTGTCTAAGAGATTTTACCTTCGGAAGAAGTCAAATTCATCTTCCGAAGCTTAAAATTCTTATCTCAGACACTTATTTATTTTTAGGACCTTTTCCTTCCGAAGCAAAATTAACCTTCGGAAGCTTTGTTTATTTCTATACAAAGCATTCAAGGGTTTATTTCTCTTCCGAAGCATAAATCTTCAAGACTCTCAGGAAAATCTTCCGAAGCCATTTTAGCTTCGGAAGCTTTTTCATCAAAACTTCCGAAGACAAATAAACTTCGGAAGCTTTTCGAATTCCAAGAAAACTACTTTTTGAGCAAAAGTAAACTACCTTTTCAGAGGTGGGACCGACTTTCGGATTTCAAAGTTTATCCTCTTTCATTAACTTTGGTTCAAATCCCTTTTCATATAAATACCCAACGGTTCCCCCTCTTTCCCACTATCTTCCTCAATTCTACTGTTTCTCTAACCTAATTCTCTAAACCGCCTTTGCTTTCTACCTTTCTTCACCCTTAAGCTTCTGAAATGGCCAACCTTAACCGCAGAAACAACCCTGATTTCTCCATGCAACTACACAGGCAACATAATCAAGTTGCTCTGTTAAGCTCTGAGAAAGATGCAAGTTTCTCAGAGATTTGCCAATTCTTGACTCTGTCAAACTACTTCACCTCCCTGACCATTGATCCTACTCTATATGAGGATCACTTGCTTGAATTCTGGAAGACCTGCCAAGAGGTCATTATGGATGGGGAGAAGGCACTGTCTGCCACAGTGCAAGGGAGGACAATCTTCATCACTCCGGCCATCATAAATCAACATCTGCAGCTGGATGATGAAGAAGGTGAGGTGTCCTTCCCAAAAGAAGCTGTTAATCATTCTTTTGAGCAGATGGGCTATGAGGGAGATTTCTCTGTAAAGACCTTTAGGAAAGGGAAGGTCTCATCCCAATGGAAATTCCTGCTCCATGTGGTTATCCACAGCTTGTCAAACAAGCATGGTGGATGGGACCAGATTCCTGAGGATCTCTCCTTTATAGTTCATGGAATGGTTCAGGGGGTCAAGTTCAGGTATTCACAATTTGTCTATACTAATTTACTTGCAAACTTAGACTCCTTAGAGTATTACATGTTTCCTAGATATGTTCAACACATTCTCAACTGTGAACTGGGCTCACAGTTGAGGGAAACAGGTAATATTCTTAAATTGGGACAGATGAAGCCCGGCATCTTTAAAATAATGAAGAAGCCAACTGTAGGCTTCTCTGGGGTAGAAACAGCCCTAGTCCCAAAAATGTTAGAGCTCATTGCTCAAGGTGACAACCTAGCAACACAAGCTAGTGTTGAACCCACACCTCTTTTGTCCTTACCATTAAAAAGACCAGATATTACCCTCACCTACCAAAGAAAATCCAAACGAACCCCTGCTCAGGCTATTGAGTCTGTGCAGGCCCCCAAATACTCAACCTTACAGGAAGAAGTGGACACTAGAGCTCCCACTTCTCCTGAGGAGCAAACCACTCCCATTACTTCACCTATCAGGGCTGAGGTTCCTCAAGCTCAACCTGATGAGCTCAATAGCCCAACAACCTTAAGCCTTCACTCTGAGTCTCAACACTCAAGTGAACAACCTTCAGGGGACAGCTACCATCCCCAGCCTTTGGATCTCAACCACCAATTCCCAACCTATCCTTTTACACTGATGAAGACTTAGGATTCAGTGAGTACCATGAGTCTCTCTTCTCCTCCCCTACTCAAAGAGAGATGAGTACCTCTGACTCTCCTCAGTCTATCCCCCATCAGTCACCTATTACTGAGGTGGACACTTCTGAACCTGTTCAGGATGTCCATATGGAAGAGGCTCTCACTTTTGAAAGTGATTACATCATTAAGACCTCAACCATGGCAACTCAGCCCATTGGCATCTCAACTGAGGCTGCCAGTGAGCAGAGGAAAACCAGCAGCCAAGAAACTCAAGCTGGTGGTGAGAGAGAGGACTTTGGTCCAATCATCTCATCCCCCAATGAATCTTCTGATGAAGATGAGGGGAATTTGAGGCTAAAGGTGCAAAAACTGTCAAAAACATGCACCTATTTAGTCTCTAAGGTTAGTCACCTGGAATCTCAGGTGACTACCCTGCAAAACAGGGTCAATGATCAGCAACTCCAGATTTCATATCTGCAGGAAAAACTAGCTGGGAGACCTTTAAGGAGAGCTCAACCAGGAACACAAGAACCTGTGGAAGTGATTGACTTATCCTCCAGCTCACCTATGCAAGTGGGTGATGCTACCAAAAAGGGGGAGAAAGTTGTTACAACCACAGAACCTGGGAGTTCTTCAGAGAGAATGGACATAGAGGACTCACCATCCTCACTTGCTGTTGTGCATTCTCAGCAACTTCCTCAAGTTCACATTAATGTGGACTCTATAGACTCTCTCATCAGGAGTCTCTTTGAGGAAGGTATACCAAGGGCTGTCTCATCTCCACCACTAGGAACTGGCAATCACATCATAAGGTGGAGGTATGATGATGACAGGAGAGCCCTTATACTTCAAAGAGTTCAAGGCCAACAAGAAGTTTTTCAATTCCAAAGCCTGAGCTTTTATGAAAGACTGGATTTAGTCAACTTGCCACTTGTCAATCCAAGCAATTCAAGACAAGCTGACAGGCTGGCTCAAAGAATCCAAGACAGGATCCTTGCAGAGTTTACTCTAAGAAGGAGACTTAGGGAATCAGGCAATGTCATCGGTCAACTGGATGTTGAGGTGGACCCTAAGATTAGTTTTATAGGGGAAACCTTGACTGAAGGCCCAGTGACAGAACCTGAGACCCCTGTCTCATCATCAACAACTGCTGCTGAGGTCCAAACTCCATCTGAGACACCTGCTGGTGAAGGTGTTTCTCAGCCTCTCTCTGGCCAGAGCATGGAAGCTACTCCAAGCAATGAAGGCCAAGCCTCAATCCACCCTGAGTCACAAAGGTCTGTTGGTGACAAAGGGAAAAGGATAATGACTCCTGAGGAAATTGAGGAGGAAGAGAGAGAGAGGAAAAGGAGACTAAGGGGAGAAAGTTCCACTGGGTCATCTAGCTTCATGCAAGCTGCAATCAGGGCTGCTCCCAGACCAAATACTCAAGATGATGAGTTAAGGGCAGTCAGGATTACCTACTTACAGACCAGGAACTATGACATTGATGAAATCATCTCCCTCCCCTTAGAAGAGCTAAATGAACTGGCTGACAGGGAAGTGTCAAGAGAGTTGAAGGAGAAAGAGGATGCAATGATACTTCTCCAACTCAAAGAGGAGAAGAGACAGAAAAGACTTTACAAGCATGCTCCCACTCTCTCACCAGTTCAAGAAAGTCCTGCACAGGAAGATGTGGCTCCACAAGAACCTCAAGTAGATAAAGAAGAAGATAGGATCAAGATGATCAACTACCTGAGTGCCACAGGCTTCTATCAGGCAGATGCACTTCTTCCCTTGTCCTATGACTTTATTGAGTTCGAGTATCTAAAGCAACTTGAGCTTGAGTTAGTCAAGGAAAGAAAGACAACTAAAAGAAAGCTAAGGGAAGAAGCTGCAAAGTCAAGAGCCATCATTCAAAAGAATGCAAAGAAGTCTGCTGACAGACAAAGAATGGTGAGCTTCTTGAAGGTGTATGGATTCTCCGGAAGGAGACTTGGCCCCATGTCTCTATCCACTATGGATGAGCATATTAGGGTGATCAAGCAGAAGATTAAAAGTGGAGAACTCATTGACTTGCACTCTCTTCCAAGTCAAGTCCCACCTGAAGTGGAGGTCAAGTTTGAACAACCAGAGACACCTCAACCAGCACCTCCAGCTGAGCCTCAGCAAGCTTCATCTTCTGATCCTAGGCAGGGTCAAACTCCCTCTCCTTCTGAACCTGTGAGGGAGGAACACCCAACTGAGAAAGACACTGATGATCAACATGGTGCTGTAGACCAGTCTTCTCAGTTAAAGACATCCAAGAGGAAGAAGAGGATGGCTTCTAAACCAAAGACTAAGAAGAAGAAGCCAAAGTCATCTACCTCTGCACCTCAGGCTGAATCAGATCAACCTGAGGAAGTGCATGATGAGGCAGCCCAATCAACTCCTATTCAAGTGGCTCCTCTAACTAGTGAGACACCCATCTTGTCCTGGACTTACTCTACTAATCCAGAAAGATGGACTGTTATCAGAGATCAAGGTGTTGAGAATGTCTACTCATGGCAAGATATAATCAACTTACCTCTGCATGATCTCTTTGAGATGAGAAGATACTATGAAAGTCTTGATGATCCTGACCATCTCATGAGGAAAGGAATGGTCCTGATTGTACTGAAGACTACCAACATTTGAAGATCTTCCAAGTGTTTTGGTAGCATCAGCCTAGGGGGAGTTTGTAAGGATTCCTGAAGTCTGATGCAACCCAAAACAGCCTAAGTGTCTCAGCAACATGCACTAAGTACTGAAGTGAAGAATGCTTCGGAAGTTTTACACAAAGCATTTGAAAATACTCTAAGTGTAAAATCTTCCGAAGCCAAGACCAATATCTTCCGAAGCCAAACATGAAGTCTTCCGAAGCTTCAGAGACAAAGTCTTCCGAAGCTTCAGCCTATGAAGACAGATTTCTTCCGAAGACTTTTAGTACACATGCTTTATCTGATGTACTGTTCCATAAAGCACCTTTTCCGCTGCATCTCTGTAAAGTCACCAACTTACATGAGTTGGTGAAAAGGGCCTTGCTTTTGGGAACTGTACATTGAGGTCTTGAGTCTTCAACTTTCCACTTTATGTACTTTATCCTTTTTGTATTGTATAAGGATGTGAGCTATGGCATGTCATAGTCACAAGGTCAAAAGGCAGATATGCCTTTTGATCCTACAATTGATTTTGTTAGTGTCTAGTCAATTGTATCCAGCTGGCTTTCAAAGTATAGCCGGCTGTAGGTTGTAGTATAAGTATTTCAAGTTCTTGTATCTTTTCTTTATGCTTTGTAACACTTGTAAAAGAACTTGAGAAAGCAATATACTGCCTCCTTGAAACCCATACTCTCTTGTTCTGTCTCTTACTTTACTTGTGTTCTTTGTATCACTTTTGGTTACCCAGTTCACTGTTTGATTAGAGTTTAGTTAATCTCCTCATTGTGTTGTTGTGTTGTAATTGTGTTAAAGCCCTTAAACGGTCCTGCATATTGTATAACCCGACCAACAATTTTTAAAAAAAAAAATTCTATAACCCACTAGATGAAATAATTTTATTTTTTTATTTTAATTAGTTTTGTTTTAAATGACAAATATGAATCATAAAAAAAAATACTTGACAATCTTGACCTTACCCCTTACACATGACACAAACACTAGCTAACACACACACAAGAAAAACGAGAGAGAGAAATGCAGATGACACAACTGAAAACCCTTAGGGTTCCGGCGAGCTCCTTCATTCCGGCGAGCAGCCGCCTTTTCGGTGAGACATCGGACCGAGTACTAGCATCGACATCCAAAGGCCATACAAGGTGAACCTCACAGATGAGCTAAAACGGTGGTGCAAATGTAGATCTGAGTTCTCGAAGGTGAAAATCGGCCGCCGTAAGCACTGGTTGCTAGTGGAAACTTCGATTAGTTCTCTTTCTCCGGCGAAGTTGTCTGCTAGAGAACAGGCGGTGATACGGAGGCACACGCACAGCGAGAAGACACGGTACGTACACAATCCAAATTGTGGAGAAGAATATAGATATGGCGACGATCTGAAAGCTGGTAGTAGGAACTGTTGTAAAGCTTTCTTCTTCAAAACCTTAACTGGTTTTGGTACTTGAAGCAGTTTTTGATGCTTCAGCAGGTTGTTTGTTGTTCGGGTGACTATTTTAGGTTCTAACAAATCTTGATTTGGTTGTTGCTACAGCTGGAGGTGTGGTGTTATTGTTGGTTGTTTGGGGTTTGTTAGGGGTTGTTTGTGTGAGGGTATGATTTGAGGTTTGTTGATTTAAAAAAAAAATTATTTTCGCAGTTTGAAGATATAATTTTGCAGCCCCCTTTTTTATAATTTCGCTAATTAGTTTCGCTGATTGAATCTTTAAATTCGCAGATTTTTATAGTTTCGCCGGAAAATATGCAGTTTCGCCGGAACTTCGCTGGAGTTTCGCCGGACAAAACCGTAATTTTGGCGGAAACTTTGAACTTTCGTTCAGAATGGTGGTAAATTCGCTGGATGAAGATGTTGAAGCTCAAGAACACCAAAAACACACACACTAGTGTGTGTGAGAGAAAATATCCGGATCTGAAAATTGTTTGTTGAATCTTGTATAGATTTAGGAGTAGATCTGATTTCTAACTTGTAAATCTTCAAATTCCTTGTAAAACTTTGTAGATATGATGATTTTGATGAAGATTGGAAACTTTTTAATTTTCAAATCTAGTTTCTCTCTCCAAAACACCCACTTTCTCTCTCTAAAGATCTTCATAAAATCAGCAACGAATTCTTCAAATCTTTAATGCGTTTGATCCAATATGGCTCTGATACCAAATTGTAAACCCAGGTTGATCAAACTTGAATCAAATCATGAAGATAATAGATCAAATTACCATAAACACACTAGTCACCCCAATTGATCTAATATGATTGCATATGATTTGTATAATGTGGAATCCCTAATCAAAATGGTCATTCAACCATTAACCTAATCCTAATTACAATTAGGCTATTTATAGTGAATATAATATTCACTAATTGCATTTAACCCCCTAGACTTAGGCTATTTAATTAAATTACATATAAAACATAAAAATGACTAAAATAAGATAAAATATATTTTGTTCACACAATATATATTTATTACAATAAAACTCCTAGTCATCTAAATCTTCAACGTCTCGTCTCGGTTCTTCGTCTCGAACGTGTCGGGTTTGACTTTTGCGTTGACTTTGACCATGACGTTGACTTTTGTTGACTTTGACTGTGTTGATAATATAGACTATCTTGTACAGCTCCAACAGACATGCCATAGCTCACATTCTAATATATTACAAAAAGGATAAAAGTACATAAAGTAGAAATAATAGACTCAAGACCTCAATGTACAGTTAACAAAATCATCATATCTACAAAGTTTTACAAGGAATTTGAAGATTTACAAGTTAGAAATCAGATCTACTCCTAAATCTATACAAGATTCAACAAACATTTTTCAGATCCGGATATTTTCTCTCACACAAACTAGTGTGTGTGTTTTTGGTGTTCTTGAGCTTCAACATCTTCATCCAGCGAATTTACCACCATTCTGAACGAAAGTTCAAAGTTTCCGCCAAAATTACAGTTTTGTCCGGCGAAACCGCATATTTTCCGGCGAAACTATAAAAATCTGCGAACGCACAGCGAGAAGACACGGTACGTACACAATCCAAATTGTGGAGAAGAATATAGATATGGCGACGATCTGAAAGCTGGTAGTAGGAACTGTTGTAAAGCTTTCTTCTTCAAAACCTTAACTGGTTTTGGTACTTGAAGCAGTTTTTGATGCTTCAGCAGGTTGTTTGTTGTTCGGGTGACTATTTCAGGTTCTAACAAATCTCGATTTGGTTGTTGCTACAGCTGGAGGTGTGGTGTTATTGTTGGTTGTTTGGGGTTTGTTAGGGGTTGTTTGTGTGAGGGTATGATTTGAGGTTTGTTGATTTAAAAAAAAAAAATAATTTATTTTCGCAGTTTGAAGATATAATTTTGTAGCCCCCTTTTTTATAATTTCGCTAATTAGTTTCGCTGATTGAATCTTTAAATTCGCAGATTTTTATAGTTTCGCCGGAAAATATGCAGTTTCGCCGGAACTTCGCTGGAGTTTCGCCGGACAAAACTGTAATTTCGGCGGAAACTTTGAACTTTCGTTCAGAATGGTGGTAAATTCGCTGGATGAAGATGTTGAAGCTCAAGAACACCAAAAACACACACACTAGTGTGTGTGAGAGAAAATATCCGGATCTGAAAAATGTTTGTTGAATCTTGTATAGATTTAGGAGTAGATCTGATTTCTAACTTGTAAATCTTCAAATTCCTTGTAAAACTTTGTAGATATGATGATTTTGATGAAGATTGGAAACTTTTTAATTTTCAGATCTAGTTTCTCTCTCTAAAACCCCCACTTTCTCTCTCTAAAGATCTTCATAAAATCAGCAACAAATTCTTCAAATCTTTAATGCGTTTGATCCAATATGGCTCTGATACCAAATTGTAAACCCAGGTTGATCAAACTTGAATCAAATCATGAAGATAATAGATCAAATTACCATAAACACACTAGTCACCCCAATTGATCTAATATGATTGCATATGATTTGTATAATCTGGAATCCCTAATCAAAATGGTCATTCAACCATTAACCTAATCCTAATTACAATTAGGCTATTTATAGTGAATATAATATTCACTAATTGCATTTAACCCCCTAGACTTAGGCTATTTAATTAAATTACATATAAAACATAAAAATAACTAAAATAAGATAAAATATATTTTGTTCACACAATATATATTTATTACAATAAAACTCCTGGTCATCTAAATCTTCAACGTCTCGTCTCGGTTCTTCGTCTCGAACGTGTCGGGTTTGACTTTTGCGTTGACTTTGACCATGACGTTGACTTTTGTTGACTTTGACTGTGTTGAAAATATAGACTATCTTGTACAGCTCCAACAGACATGCCATAGCTCACATTCTAATATATTACAAAAAGGATAAAAGTACATAAAGTAGAAAGCAATAGACTCAAGACCTCAATGTACAGTTAACAAAAGCATGAACCTTTTCACCAACTTGTGTAAGTTGGTGAGTCTTCAGAGTTGTAGCGGAAAGTGGTCCAGCTTTATGGAAAAGTACATCAGATAAAGTATGTATTAAAAGTCTTCGAAAGAAATCAGTCTTCACTTCTTGGCTTCGGAAGACTTTGTCTTTGAAGCTTCGGAAGACTTCACTTTTGGCTTTGGAAGATGTTGGTATTGGCTTCAGAAGATTTTACAATTAAATAATTTTGATGCATGGTGTAAAACTTCCGAAGCATTTCTACTCTGCACTTAAGTGCATGCATGCAGGAGAGACTTTGAATGTTTTAGGTGCATCAGCCTTTCATGAAACCTTACAAACTCCCCCTAGGCTGATGCTACCAAAACATTTGAAGACCTTAGATATTGACAGTCCTCATTATGATAATGACCATACCTTTCTTTATTAGATGGTCTGGATCATTCAAACTTTCAGACTATCTTCTTATCTCAAAGAGATCATGCAGATGTTGATTAAACATGTCTTGCCATGTGTAGACATCTTGACCATCTTGATCTCTATTGACATACCATCTTTCTGGATTAGTAGTGAAGGTCCAGGATAAGATAGGTCTTCCTGATGCAAGAGGAGCTGCTTGAATTGGAGTTGATTGAACATCCTCTTCATGCACTCTCACAGGATGATCTAATTCATCCTGAGGTTTGGAGGTGGATGACTCTGACTTCTTCTTCTTCTTTGACTTGATCTAGAGGCAATCCTTTTCCTCCTATTTGGAAACTTCAGCTGAGAAGACTGGCCTTTAGCACCTTGTTTTTTAGTCTTGTCTTTCTCAGTTGGGTCTACCTCCCTCACAGGTTTAGAAGGAGAGGGAGTTTGACCCTGCTATGGATCAGAACATGAAGCTTGCTGAGTTCCAACAGGAGGTCCAGGTTGTGTTGTCTCAAATTGTTCAACCTTAACCTCCACTTCAGGAGGGGCTTGACTTGGTGGGGAGTGTAAGTTAATGAGCTCTCCTCTCTTGATCTTCTGCTTGATCTTCCTTAGGTGCTCATCCATGGTGGATAGAGACATTGGGCCAAGTCTCCTTCCAGAGAATCCATATAGCTTCAAGAAGCTCACCATCCTCTTCCTGTCAGCAGACTTCTTTTGACTCTTTTGGATGACAGCTCTTGGCTTGGCTGCTTATTCCCTCATCTTTCTCTTTGTTGCCTTTTGTTTTTTGAGTACTTGAAGTTCATGTTGTTTGAGATACTCAAATTCAATATACTCAAAGGACAGGGGAAGAAGTGCAGCTACCTGGTAGAGTCCTGTGGCAGTCAGGTAGCTGATCATATTTTGCCTATCACCTTCTTTATCTACCTGAGGTTGTGGAGTTGCCACAGTCTCTTGCAGAGAACTTTCTTGAATTCGAAAGAGGGTAGGAACATCTTTGTACAGTCTTTTCTGTTTTCTTTCTTCTTTGTTTTGGAGGAGAAACCTTGCATCCTCTCCTTCCTCTCTTTATACATTTCTATGTCTGCCAGTTCATTCAGTTCTTCTAAGGGAAAAGAAATGATCTCATCAATGTCATAGTTCTTGGTGTGCAGGTAAGTAATCCTGTCTGCCCTTAACTCATCATCTTGAGTGTTTGGTCTGGGGGCAGCCTTGATTGCAGCTTCCATGAAGCCTGAAGACCTAGTGGAACTTTCTCCACATAGCTTCCTCTTCCTCTCTCTCTCTCTCCTCCTCCTCATTCTCCTCAGGAGTCATTATCCTTTTCCATTTGTCACTCACAGACCTTTATGACAAAGGTAGGAGAGAGCTTTGGCCTTCATTGCTTGGAGTAGCATCCAGGCTCTAGCCAGAGAGAGGTTGTGATACACCTTCATTAGCAGGTGTTAAACTGAGGGGATGGATTGTTGAAGTTGCTGGTTCTGTGACAGAGCTTACAGGTTCTGTCACTGGGCCTTCAGTCAAGGTTTTCCCTTTGAAGCTAATCTTAGGGTCCACCTCAACATCCAGTTGACCAATGATATTGCCTGCTTGCATTTGTCTTCTTGCTTTAAACACTTTAGCAATCTAGTCTTGAATCCTTTGAGCCATTATGCTAGCTTGCCTGAATTGACTTGGGTTAGCAAGTGACATGTTGAATAGATCAAGACCTTCATAGTAGTTCAAGGTCTGAAAATTAAAAACTTCTTGCTGTCCTTGAACTCTTTGAAGTATGAGGGCTCTTCTATTAGTATCATACACCCAATGATGTAATTAGAAGCTCCTTGGGGTTGAGTTGACATAGCCCTTGCAATTCCCTCCTCAAATAGACTGAATAAATGAGTCCATATCAATGTGAACTTGAGAAGGTTGCTGAGCATGGACAACTACAAGTGAGGATGGTGAGTCCTCAATGTCCATACTCTGTGAAGCGCTCCTAGGTTCTGTGATTGCTATGACTTTCTCCCTCTTTTTGGTAGCATCACCCACTTGCACAGGTGAGCTAGGAGTTAGGTAAATTACATCCACAGGTTCTTGTGTTCCTGGATGAGCTCCTTTTAAAGGTCTTCCAGCTAGTTTCTCCTTAAGATAAGATATCTCAAGTTGTTGATCATTGACCCTGTTTTGTAAGGTAGTCACCTGAGATTCAAGGTGACTAACCTTAGAGACTAAATAGGAGCATGTTTGTGATAGTTTTTGCATCTTTAGTCTTATGTTTCCCTCATCTTCATCAAAGAATCATTAGGGGATGAGAGAATTGGACTAAGGTATTCTCTCTCACCACCTGCATGGTGTTCTTGGCTGTTGGATTTCCCCTACTTACTGACAACTTCAATTGAAGTGTCAATGGGCTGAGTTGCCATGGTTGAGGTCTTAAAGATGTAATCACTTGCAAATGTGAGAGCCTCTTCCATATGGACCTCCTGAACAGGTTCAGGGAGATCTACCTCAGTGATCAGTGAATGATGTGGGCTAGACATAGGAGAGGTAGGAGCACTCATCTCTCTTTGAGTAGGGAGGAGTAGAGAGACTCATGGTACTCACTAAATACCATGTCTTCATCATTATAGAATTCTAGGTTGGCAATGGGTTTGTTTAGATCAAGAGGCTGGTGATGGTAACTTTCCCGTGAAGGTTGTTCATTAGAGTTTTGAGACTCTGAGTGAAGGCTTAAGGCTGTTTGGATAATAAGCTCATCAGGCTGAGCATGAGGAACCTTAGTGCTGATTGTAGTTAAGATGGGAGTGGTTTGCTCCTCAGGAGAAGTGGGAGCTCTAGTGTCCACTCCTTCTTGTATGGGTGATAATATGGGGGCCTGCACAAGCTCATTAGCTTGAGTAGGGGTTCGTTTGGATTTTCTTTGGTAGGTGAGGATGATTTGTGGCTGTTTAGGAGGTTGAGAAGTAGAAGGTGTGGGTTTAACACTAGCTTGAGTTGCTAGGTTGTCACCTTGAGCAATAAGCTCTAACATTTTTGGGACAAAGGCTATTTCTACCCAAGAGAAGCCTACAGTTGGCTTCTTCATAGTCTTAAAGATGTCGGGCTTTATCAGTCCCAAATTAAGAATATTACCTGTTCCCCTCAACTGTGAGCCCAGTTCACAGTTAAGAATGTGTTGAACATATCTAGAGAACATATAATACTCTAAGGAGTCCAAATTTGCAAGTAAATTTGTGTAAACAAATTGAGAGTGCCTGAATCTGACCCCCTGGACCATTCCATGGACTATAAAGGAGAGATCCTTAGGAATCTGGTCCCATCCCCCATGCTTGTTAGATAAGCTGTGGATGATCACATGAAGTAGGTACTTCCACTGGGATGAGACCTTCCCTTTCCTGAAGGTATTTACAGAGAAATCGCCTTCATATCCCATCTGCTGAAAGAAATGATTTACAGCTTCCTTTGGAAATGACAAATCACCTTCTTCATCATCATCCAACTGAAGATGAGTGTTGATGATGGCTGGAGTGATGAAGATTGCCCTCCCCTACACTGTGGCAAACAGTGCCTTCTCCCCGTCCATAATGACATCTTGGCAGGTCTTCCAGAATTCTAACAATTGATCTTCATAGAGAGGAGGATCAATGGTCAGGGAGGTGGAATAGTTTAAGAAAGAAAGGAAACGACAGACCTTTGAGAAACTTGGATCTTTCTCAGAGTCCAACAGAGCAACTTGATTGTGTTGCCTGTGGAGTTGCATGGAAAAATCTGGGTTGTTTCTGCGGTTGAGGTTGGCCATTTAGAAAGCTTAGTAGTGAAGGAAGATAAGAACAAAGACGGTTTGAGAGTGAATTTAGGTTTTGAAATAGTTCAGATGAAGAAGAAAGTGAAAGAGGGTGGAACCGCTGGGTATATATATGAAATGGATCTGAGACAAAGTTAATGCAAGAGGATAACTTTGAAATCCGGATGTCGGTCCCACCTCTGAAAAAGTGCCCAAAAAGGTATTTTTCTTGGAAGTCTAAAATCTTTTGAAGGTAATTTTGCTTCGGAAGTTTTGATGAAAAGCTTCCGAAGCCAAAATGACTTTGGAAGATATTCTAAAGAGTTTAGAAAATTTTGCTTCGGAAGAGATTTATACTCAGAGATTTTTATTTTTAGAAGAATAAAACTTCCGGGACTAAATTGCTTTCGGAATGTTCTTAAAAAACATACAAGTAGTCAAGAAAAATTTAATCTTCGGAAGATATTTCTAAAATTTCTTACAAAGGTAAATCTACTGAAGTAGTTTATTTGTTTTTGAAGACATTAGTTTCTTCCGAAGGTAAATACATATCTTCCGAAGAATAAAATGATAAATTTTTTTCAAAAATCTAAGGAATGTCTTTTAAAGGATTTTTCTTCCAGGGTAAACAAGGACATATGAAGGTGATAAAATAGACAACTTAGGACACACATGTTATAGAAAAAATATGATTAAGTTTTAAGGAAAGCTACTCAAAGTTAATCATCCCAATAGCTGATACAAGGTACTTAAACCTCTGCTCATCAAAAGCATTGGTAAACAGATCAGCATATTATTCATTTGTGTTAACTTTGACTAGTTTGATTAATCCCTTTTCAAAGTTATCTTTAATCAAATGATACCTGATATTGATGTGTTTTGTCCTTGAGTGCTGCACAGGATTCTCTGTAATAGAGATAGCACTGTTGTTGTCTATGTGGATGGGAGTCTCTTTGAAGTTAAATCCATAGTCCACAATCTGATTCTGAATCCAAAGCACTTGAGCATAGCGGCTTGCAGCAGCAATGCATTCAGCTTCAGCAGTTGATGCAGACACACAGGATTGTTTCTTGCATTGCCAAGAGACTATTCTTCCACCAAGGAATTGACATCCCCTTGATGTATACTTTGCAGTCATGTTGCAGCCACCATAGTCACTATCTGTATATGCATACAGATTGAAGTCAGAATTATTTGGATACTAGAGGCCAAGTGTTGTAGCACCTTTGAGATATCTTAGAATTCTTTTAACAGTAACTAGGTGTGACATCTTGGGGTTGGCTTGATATCTTGCATAAATACATATAGCAAACATGATATCAGGCCTACTAGCAGTGAGGTACATAAGAGACCCAAGCATAGCCCTATAAAGATGTTCATCCACACACTCCCCCTCAAGATCAGGTCCAAGGGAGTGATTTCTGGCTATAGATGTCTTAGCAACCTTACAATCAGTCATGTTGAATCTTGTAATTATGTCTTGTACATACTTTGACTGACTTATGAAGATGCCACTATCAACTTGCTTCACTTGAATTCCTAGAAAGAAATTGAGTTCCCCCATGGCACTCATTTCAAATCTATCCTTCATCAGCTTCTCAAAGTCTTTGTAGAGCTTTGGATTAGTTGACTCGAAGATAATGTCATCTACATACACTTGAACTAGCATTAAGTCATTCCCTGTTCCTTTGATGAAGAGAGTTCCATCTATAGTACCCCTTTTGTATCCATGTTGACAGAGATAGAGTCTCATACCACTTTCTTGGAGCTTGATGCAGCCCATAAAAAGAGCTTTGTCAAGCCTGCAGACATAATCAGGATGATAAAGGTCTGCAAATCCAAGTGGTTGTTTGACATACACCTCTTCATCAATCACCCCATAGAGAAAAGCACACTTGACATCAAGCTGGTAGACCTTGAAATCCTTGGATGTAGCAAAAGCTAAGAATATTCTGACAGCTTCAAGTCTTGCCACATGAGCAAAGACATCTGTGTAGTCAATTCCTTCTTCTTGTGTGTATGACAACTAGCCTTGCCTTATTCTTGATGACAAGTCCTCTATCATCTTTCTTATTCCTAAACACCCATTTGGTTCCAATGGTAGTCTTCCTTTGAGGAAGAGGACATAGGTTCCAAATCTTTTGTCTTTTGAATTGAATCAACTCCTCTTGTATGGCTTCAACCCAACTTCCATCCTTTAAAGCCTCATCAACTTTCATTGGCTCTATCTGGGATAAGAAACATAAGTGAAGACAAACATTTGCATCATGGGTTTGTTCTCTTGTTCTCACCCCTGTGTCAACATTTCCAGTGATGTTTGTGGTAGGGTGAGACTTGTGGATCCTTAGTTGAGGGATCACAGCAAGTTGCTTGAAAAGATCTAAATTAGAGAAATTTAGATCTGGCAATTTTGATTCACCCATCACATCAGCACACTTATCAAGAGAAACTTGATCCAATGAGTATGTGACATTATTTATGTTGTCTTCAATGGAGTGGTTGTCAGTATCAAGAAATTCTTGATCACTTTAACCACCACCATGATCTCCTACATTTGAAGCTCCTTCATTTGAGTTTTGTGCCTCTGAGCTGGAATTTGAAGGCACCTCAGATTTGTTAGCTGAATTTGTCATTGTTATGCTGATAGAAACTCCATTTGCAGGGTTAGTTACAACAGGAACTGAAGTAGTGTAACTTGATGGTCTTCTTAGCTCAAATCTTGGATCAGGATCACCTGCTGATAGTATATCTGTAGATCCTAAAACATTCTCACAAGATTTGTTAAAACAGTTTGTAACTAAATCATGATCAAATAGCCAATCATGACAGAACCTTTCACATTGGGAGTGTGCTCATTAAAAGTCACATTGGCTGACTCCTCAACTACTCTAGTTCTGAGATTGTATACTCTATAAGCCTTGGCTTGGGAAGAGTATCCAATAAAGTGTCCATCATCTGATTTCTCAGCAAACTTGGCAATTTGATCTTTGGTATTCAAGATGGTGCAAGGACATCCGAATGACCTGAGAAAACCAATGAAAGGTTTCTTCTTGTGCTTTAGTTCATAAGGAGTCTTACCATATGTTTTAACTACTAAAACTCTGTTTTTCACATAGCAAGCAATGTTCACTGCTTCTTCCTAGAAGGTGATAGGAAGTTTAGAGTCAGACAACATAGTTCTTACAACTTCAATTAGTGTCCTGTTTCTCCTCTTAGCAACACCGTTTTGCTGAGGAGTCTTGGGAGCACTATATTGTCTTGAAATAGCCTTTTCATCACAAAATGTATCAATGATTTGGTTCTTGAATTCAGTTCCTTGATCACATCTTATGGTTTTGACCTTGTGATCACTTTGATTCTCAATCTTTAAGATGAAATTCTTCAGAATCTCATGGGTCTTATCCTTAGTTTTAAGAAACAAGACCCAAGTGAGCCTTGTAAAGTCATCTGTGGTCACTAAACAATAAGAGGTCCTTCCTAGACTCATTACACTGGTGGGGCCAAAGAGATCCATATGTAATACGTGTAGGGGAGTAGTGATGGAGTTTCTTTCCTTTGGCTTGTGAGATACCTTGTGTTGCTTCCCTTTAAGGCATGCAACATAGTAGTCATCACTTGTAAACTCTTTCTTTGACATTCCAGTTACCAAATCATTCTTAATTAATTTATTCATGTTTTTAAAGTTTACATGGCACATTCTTTTATGCTAGAGGAAAAACTCATCACTATTGGCTTTAGATAGAAAGCATGAAACTTCTCCTGAGGAAGATGTTTCTTGCAAGTCCATCTTGTACATTTTCCCTTTCCTGGGGGCTTTGAGCAGGATATGCTCATGAGGAATAACCACTCCTGGCCTGAGAACAATGCACTCATGCTTAGTTAAGAGCATGTTATGACTCTGATCACAAAATTGAGATACACTCAATAGATTGTATCCTAACTCCTTGACAAAGTTTACCTTTTCAATGCTGAGCTTACCATTTGTGACCCTGCCCCTTCCAGTTATGTAACCTCCAACATCTCCTCCAAAAACAACTGGTCCTTTATCAATCTTTTCAAAATTTTGGAGTAGTGACCCATTGCCTGTCATGTGCCTGGAACAACCGCTATCAATGATCCATACATTCCTGTTTGTCTTGAGCTGTTCCTACACAAAAGAGATGGTTAGTTACATTTGGAAACCCAAGCATTATTTGTCTTGGGCTTATCAAAAGAAGTTAAGGACAATGCAACAGTAATTGATCCTATTGTCATGTTTTGAGGATCATTTGGTGATGTTGATGAAGAACTTTCAGTCACTTAGTCTTTCTTCCACACCACTTTTGGAAGCTTAGACTTGACCTTCTTTGGAAGTTTTGATGACTTCGGAAGTTTTGATGACTGCACCTTCGCAATATCTTACTAACACTGCAGCAGGCTTCAGTACTTCGCAAGTATTCCTTTCTTCCAAGACCAAATTTTCTTCCGAAGCTTGTTTCTTCTTCAAACTCTTAGAAAGGAAATAATTTTCCTTCCAAAGCTTGTTTCTTCTTCAAACTCTTAGAAGTTTATTTCTTGGTCATGTGGACAGTACTTTTTGGATTGTAGAGGCAATCCTTGGCAAGATGAGAAGTACTTCCACACATGACACAGTCCATTTTCTTCTTCCTAAGAGTCTTCTTCTGTGAGCAAGGCTGAACTTGATCACTTTCCTTCTCCATCTTCATCTTTGCAGATGCTGTGGCAATTCTTTTAGGAAGAGAACTACCTTTGGAGCTGGACGGTTCAGGTTGTGTAGAAGTGGTACACAACTGATCAACCTTCATCTTGATGCTGGGATGATTTGAACATGAACTAGAACTCCTGGTACTAGAGTTCAAGTTTGTGTCTTCAGCTTTAACCACCTCAAATCCTGCAGAGATAAAGACTTGTCATCACACAAAGTTAAAGGTGGCCTCGATCTCTTGAGCCTTCTTATACTTCCTCTTGGCCTTCCTGATCAAGTTCTTCCTTCTTGACTTGGTAATCCCAACTCTTTTATTCTCCTCAAAGAAATAGTGACCCTTATTAGAATGCTCTTCTTCACTCTTCTCAGAGACATCCTTCACTATTTCCTCTTCATCCTCTTCACTCATAAGGTCTATTAAAGGAAGCTCATCTTCACAAGTTCCACACCTAGGAGATCTTACAGACAAGATTGTGTGTGGAGGATCTATCTCACTAGATCCCAGACCCTGCTTATTCTAATAACAAACTTTTGCATGCAAGGATGGGGATATAATGTTCTTGAAGGTCTATACTTCAAGACCACATTTTTTACCCTGGCTTTGCTGATCACAAGCTCAACCTGGCATTCAGTCAACTTAGTTATGAGATCTTTGATCTGAGTCCTGAAGTTGATGTATTCATGTTTAAGAGTTGAAATAGTTTTCTCTAAGTCCTTTATCTTTAGTTTATAATCATTTTCAGCTCTTTTGAAATCAGATTTTAGGATATTTATAAACTCAAGATCAGATCTCATCTCTATGTTGTAGGACTTGTATCTTTTAACTTTAGCAATACAATCAGGTGTACAGAGATGTTCCAATACCTTGGCTTCATCATGGTTTACCATAAGTGCTTGGTTAGGAGATGCATCTTCCACCTGAAAGAAACAGTCAAAGCCTCCTTCTTCAACGGCAATTGCAGCTTGCTGCCTTGGCTTCTCATTCTGGGTGGCTCTCTTAGTGTAGTTTGGTCTGGTTTGTGTTTTTGGGCACCATTTGTCCTTGGTGCCTTACACTCCCTTGTAAAGTGACCCATTTTGTTACAATTGTAACACTTTATTTTGCTTTTGTCCAGCCCAAACTTTCCACTGGCTGCATTGCTGAAAACTTCATCCATGTCCTTTTGTAGAATTTCTTGGCTCTATAAATGAGGATAGCCATTTGCTGAACTATCTCCATGTATTCTGGATCATCTTGATGGATACTGTCCAGATCTTCAAGGGTGAAGAGAAAGTTGCATGTGAAGGAAATGATCTGCCCAAGATATATATTAAATTGATGTGGCTAGTGTGATATGATCCAAGTCGGGTCATACCCAATAACAAGCCAAACAAACACCGACAAATATTTATTTGTTGATTAGATCAAACAAATAAGTATAAACACCAATTTAGAAACCGGGTTTTCTAAATCATTGCTTTTGCAAATGAACAAGTTTATATATATATATTTGTTCATATGGGATTATTTGTTCATTTTTTAAATTAGTTAGACAATGACAAATAATAGTGTGTGTGTGTTAGTGATATAAAATTAAAATGGTTTAATTTTACATCATAAGGGTGCAAGAGTGTTTTTAGTTTTTATTAAAAATTTGAATCAAAGGGGAGACAAAGGGAGCCAAAATCGGCCGCCCCTTTGTCTTGGTTCCTCCCCCCTTTTTAGTTCCAAGGCCATGCAATTACTTTCTCACTTGAACACTCTTGCATCCTCTCTCTTTCTCACATACACACACTTGAGAAGCTCTCTCCATATCTCTCTCTATCTCACGGTTTTGAAAGAAGAAAAGAGCAGAATTTTCAGCTTCAAAAGGGGTTTTTGGTTGCTGAAAATTTGGTGTCAAGATTCCTAGCAATCAAAGGTGTTTGTACAAGCTTGGGGTATCACTCCTTGAGGTTTTCTTGGTTGAAAACTCAGCCACAAAGTCATCTTTCACAGCTCATATCTTTGGGTTTTAGGAAGCTACAAAGGTTGTATATACTTCTAAGTATCTTTTGTTCTATATTGTATGCATTTGTATAATGATCCATGGCTTGGGGTTCTTTATTAAAATGGTTTAATAATCATCTTATCAACATGTTTTAAAACATATATTTTCCGCTGCGTTTTCATATAAACAAGATTATATGAGCTTTGATAAACATGTTAAAACCCCCACAATGGTATCAGAGCCACTTATACATATGCATACATATATTTCCTCCCTAGTTCACGGTTTTGTGGTGCTTGACACCAAAAATCCGTGAGTTAGGGGCTGGATTTTGACCCCCTTTGGTGTTTTAAAGATGCTTCTTTATGCATATAAGGATCTTTAAAACTCTAGATTATTAGATGTTTATTTATATGTTCTTAACCCATTTGTTCTTGGTTTATGTTGGCCAAAAACATGGGCTAAAAGGGGCTGCCAAAATCGATCATCTTGTGTATGTTTGATCATGTTGTTGTTGATTATGCATAACAAAGCCTAGACCATTTGGATTGAATGATTGGTTGTCATGTTATATTCATTTGGGCATGTAATAATTTATTTTTGTTTCAAGTCTTGTTTTGTAATCTATTCATTCATATGGTTTGTAATAAATAGATTAGGAGTTTATCTTTACTAGAAAAATGTATTAGGATACATATTTTGTAAGGATGCTCAAGATCAAGACTTGAAGAAAAGATGGACAAAGAGGATGCTTGAAGATGTGGATTCAAGTGGGAGTTCCTTTTGTCAACCATGTGTCATGTTCTTAACCCTTAGGACAAGACCTTTTGACACACTTGTTTTGGCTAAACAAGTGTGCTCAATTTAGTATGCTTTGTTATGCATATATGAATTGTTTGGTTATGCTTGGTTGAATGCTTATGATGTTGTTTTGTTTTGGATATTTGGATGTCATTAACAAACCATCAACTAGAACAAGCTATTACAAGAAATTGATTCTCAAATCATTAAGCAAAATAGAATGGTTCTATAAAAGGAGTTAATGGTTTGCAAAATAAAATGGGTTTTATTTATAAGAACCAAATGGGTACCATATGGTTGAATGCATACAATCATATAGTACATGGACTTTTCTAAAACAAGAATTGTGAAATTATAAATCCCTTTCGAAAAACAAGTTAAACACCATCCTTTTACACAACACTTAGGTTACTTGCAAACTCTTAGTGGGATAAAGGTCACCTAACCACTTTGAGGGAACTTGTAACTTGAGGTGAGAATGCCATGTTTGTGGGATAAAGGTCACCTAACCGCTTATGTGGTAAACTCACACGTGTGTGTAAGTAGGACGACTTGATTTATAAAATATATTGAATGGATTACCTAAAATGTGTTTTATAAAAGGTGTTGATGGGGTAAACATGCCGTTATAAACATAAGATGTTCAAACGATCCCATACCATTAGAAGTTGCAATGGGTTGCAATTGTCATTTATGACTACCTTGTTTATTTAAATAATGGGATAAAGGTCACCTAACCAATATTTAAATATAACGTTGGATCTAAAAAAATTTTTTTATTAATAGTCTATGAGACGTAAAGGGTATTAATAAATGAAATATATAATTATATCAACGATTACTAAAATGGAACTTTGTAAAATCTTGTAGATGGCCGACCACACCAACGCTAATAACGATGTACCAAACCAAAACAACCAATCTCTTAGGGCGATCCTTCAAAGGGATCGTCTAACACCTAACAACTTCATGGATTGGTACCGCAACTTGAGAATTGTTCTCAAGCAAGAAAAGCGGGCCTACATTCTTGATGATCCCATCCCCGATGAACCTAACGAGGAGGATGTGGAGGCCTATAATGATTGGGTTAGATATACGGAAGACTCCATCCAAGTCTCTTGCTTAATGTTAGCAAGTATGACACCCGAACTCCAAAAGGAGTATGAGCTCCATGGAGCCTATGACATGATCACTCAGTTGCGGGAAACGTTCCAGCAACAAGCTAGAGTGGAGCGCTTCGAAACGGTTCGAGCGCTTCATGCATGTCGGATGGAGGAATCCCAATCAGTTTCATCTTATGTTCTTAAGATGAAAAGCCACATCGACCGCCTTCAAAGGCTAAATTGTCCTGTCTCAAAGGAGTTGGCCACGGATTTGATCCTTAATGGCCTAACTAAAAGGTTCGAGGCATTCGTCATGAATTACAACATGAACGGATGGGACAAGAGCATAAATGAACTTCATTCGATGCTCAAATCAGCTGAGGCGGGAATGGGTAAAAGGGTTTTACCCGTTCTCACCATTAATGAAGGTGGGAGAAGGAAGAGGTCTCTACCCCCTCCCAAGGCAAATGTTGCCAAAGGAAAGGGGCACTTTGGAGGAAAGGGGAAGATGGTTGTTAGGGCGGAACCTCCGAAGCCCAAGGAGAAGAAGCAAAAGGTTGCTGTAAACGACCCATGCTTCAAATGTGGTGAGATAGGGCATTGGATGAGAAATTGTCCAGTCTATCTCAAAGAGTTGAGAGAAAAGAGGGATGCAGGGCAAACCTCAGGTATAATTTACATGATACATGTTGAGCTAAATGTTATTTCTTCTAACACATGGGTATTAGATACCGGATGTGGAACTCACATTTGCAATTTATTGCAGGGGTTCAAAAGAAATGAGCATTATGCAAAAGGGGAAATAAGTCTCTTCATGGGCAATGGTGCAAAGGTTCACGTTGAAGCCCAAGGAGACTACATTTTGAAGCTTCCAGGTGGTTTGGAAGTTATTTTAAACAATGTATAATATGCTCCTAGTTTGACTAGGAACATAATTTCTGTTTCCCGTTTAAGACAATGTGATTATGATTTCAAGTTTGTTGACAATGATATTCATGTTTCTTTAAATCATGTATTTTATTTTAAGGCTATACCTTGTAATGGTATTTATGAATTGGTTCATGAAAACGTAACATATGATAACTCAATATACCAAGCAACCACCAAAAGACTCAAATTAGATTTGAGTGATACCTACCTTTGGCATTGCCGTCTTGGTCATATAAACAAGAAACGTATACAAACACTTCAAAAGAATGGTCTTTTAAAAACAAATGAATGTGATTCATTTGATGTATGTGAATCTTGTTTACAAGGTAAAATGACTAAGGCACCTTTTAGTGGAACTAACGAAAGGGCAAAAGATTTATTAGGTATCATACATTCGGATGTATGTGGTCCTTTTAAGCCAATGACTAGGAATGGTGAAAGATACTTCATTACCTTTACCGACGATTATAGTCGCTATGGGTATGTGTACTTATTAAGACACAAAGATGAAGCTTTTGAAATGTTCAAAATCTTCAAGAATGAAGTAGAAAATCAACTCAACAAGTCAATTAAAATTCTCCGCACCGATAGAGGTGGCGAATACCTAAGCGATGTTTTTCAAGATCATCTTAGGAATTGTGGGATTGTCTCACAACTCACTCCACCTGGAACACCACAACATAATGGTGTGTCTGAGAGGAGGAATCGAACCTTATTGGATATGGTTCGATCTATGATGGCTAGAAGCACATTACCTCTATCATTTTGGGGTTTCGCTTTGCTCTCCGCGGCCCGTATTCTGAATATGGCCCCAACCAAAAAGGTGGAAAAGACACCTTTTGAGATATGGCATGGAAGAGTTCCATCCCTATCGTACTTAAGGGTCTGGGGTTGTGAGGCTTATGTTAAGACTCCCACTCCAAACAAATTAGATGTCCGATCCACCAAGTGTATCTTTGTTGGATATTCTAGAGATTCTATGGGATATTATTTCTATGATCCACTGGAACAAAAAGTGTTTGTTGCCAGAAAGGGTGAGTTCTTAGAAACTAAGTTCCTGATGGAAGGAACTAGCAGTAGAACAGTGGATCTTGAGGAGGATCAAAAAACACAGCCCGATGCACGTTTGGTTGAAACTAGCACTCAACGTGAGGATGTTGAGGATGATCAAGCGGTTGATCAATACACACAAAACGTTCGTAGAAGTGGTAGAACTAGTAATCCACCTGAAAGATACGGATTTTTTATGGATGGATGCTATGTGGTGGATTCAGATGAACCAGCCACATATCATGATGCAGTGTCCAATTTGGATTGTGACAAATGGCTTGAGGCCATGAACGTTGAGATGCAATCCATGTATGACAATCAAGTTTGGGAACTTGTTGAGCCACCTCTTAATTCCAAAGTAGTTGGAAGTAAGTGGGTTTTCAAGAAGAAAACCGATATGCATGGAAACTTGGATACTTACAAAGCTAGACTTGTAGCAAAGGGTTTCACTCAAACTCAAGGGGTTGATTATGATGAAACCTTCTCACCTGTTGCAATGCTTAAGTCTATAAGGATATTGTTTGCCATAGCAGCTCATTATGATTATGAGATTTGGCAAATGGATGTCAAAACCGCTTTCCTAAATGGATATCTTGAGGAAGATGTCTATATGGTTCAGCCTGAAGGTTTTGTCGATCCAAAATATCCCAATAAAGTATGCAAGTTAATGAAATCAATCTATGGATTGAAACAAGCATCAAGAAGTTGGAATCACCGTTTTGATGATGAAGTAAAGAAATTTGGCTTCATCAAAAACGCTGATGAGGCTTGCGTGTATAAGAAGGCTAGTGGGAGCACAATAACCTTCCTAGTATTATATGTTGATGACATACTACTGTTTGGAAACGACATTCCAACCATGGAAGGTGTAAAAACCTGGCTTGGAAGTTGTTTTTCCATCAAGGATCTTGGTGAAGCCGCCTATATTCTGGGAATAAAGATCTATAGGGATAGATCAAGACGGCTAATTGGTTTGAATCAAAGTGCATACATTGACAAAATCTAGAAAAGGTTCAAGATGGAAAACTCTAAGAAAGGTACTGTACCTATTCAAAGAGGGACAATAATGAGTACAACTCAATGTCCAAGCTCCAAGGAGGAGCAAAATAGAATGAAGGCAATCCCATATGCATCTGCTATAGGATCCATTATGTATGCAATGATATGCACTAGACCAGACGTGTCATGCGCTTTAAGCATGACAAGTAGATACTAGCAAAATCCTGGTGATAGTCATTGGATGGCTGTCAAGAACATTCTGAAGTACCTAAGGAGGACTAAGGACATGTTCTTGATCTACGGGTCTGGTGAAGAGGAACTCGTTGTAAAAGGTTACACGGATGCGAGTTTCCAAACCGAACGAGATGATTCACGATCTCAATCGGGGTACATCTTTATTTTGAATGGGGGAGCTGTTTCTTGGAAAAGCTCAAAGCAAGAAGTCGTAGCGTTGTCCACTACAGAGTCAGAATACGTCGCCGCTTCAATGGCAGCACAGGAAGCTGCATGGCTGAAGAAATTCATAGCCGATCTAGGGGTAGTCCCTTCCATTCAGGATCCCCTAGAGATCTTTTGTGACAACGAGGGTGCGATTGCTCAAATCAAGGAACCTCGTGCTCATCAAAAGACTCGGCACATTGAACGGAGATTCAACTACATAAGGGATGAAGTTGAAAAAGGAAAGATATGTATTAGCAAAGTCCACACTGATAAAAACATTGCGGATCCACTCACAAAACTCCTTGAAAAGGCAAAGCATGAAGGTCATGTTTGTGCCATGGGACTTAGATATTCAAGTGACTGGGTTTGATGTTGTATTTTGTATTTGGATATTGGAACTAATGTTATTTGACTTAATTATATGGTTATAATTTCATTTGTTCTTCTATTTTAGCATGTTTAAATCCGTGAATAAATGAATTATTCTCAACGTCCGTAGTCGATCATACTTGTGGGAACAACTATGAATGTAAGACTATAATGAACTTGGATTGGTTGATATTCATAAGGTATGAATATAGAGCAAGAGGTTGCTACCAAGGTTCATTGATATCTATGGGATATAGATATTGGACTGACCCGCTCTCAATTATTTCTGCATGGAATCTTTCTGATTAGTCATAAGAGATTTTGAGTAAAGGCGAATATCATTGTATCCTCAGACCTGAGATACATATTGGGTCTTGATATTCACCAAGTATTGTACTTTGACTTAGTCCTTTGCTGTTCTGAAAAGGAAGTACATAAGGCTGAGTTCAGGTATGACATGAGGTGATTGTGAGAGACGTATGTAGTCAAGATGGAATTTGTTCCTCTTATTCGTTGAGAGTTAGATGTCTAAGGCCTGTTAAAGTTAAATCATCGGAGAATGACTATTCTGTGTCTCTTGGATTTAACATGACATCTGCAACAAAAGGATAGATGATTAATTCACCTAAAACATATTCAAGTAAGGTACTTGAAAAGGATGATGTTATTGAATGGCACTTAGTCATATACATTAGGGGTAGCAAACCGTTGCTAGGCGTTATTTGGTGCTTGCATCAATCTTCTATAAATCTTGTGCAAGTGGGAGATTGAAGGAAATAATCTGCCCAAGATATATATTAAATTGATGTGGCTAGTGTGATATGATCCAAGTCGGGTCATACCCAATAACAAGCCAAACAAACACCGACAAATATTTATTTGTTGATTAGATCAAACAAATAAGTATAAACACCAATTTAGAAACCGGGTTTTCTAAATCATTGCTTTTGCAAATGAACAAGTTTATATATATATATTTGTTCATATGGGATTATTTGTTCATTTTTTAAATTAGTTAGACAATGACAAATAATAGTGTGTGTTAGTGATATAAAATTAAAATGGTTTAATTTTACATCATAAGGGTGCAAGAGTGTTTTTAGTTTTTATTAAAAATTTGAATCAAAGGGGAGACAAAGGGAGCCAAAATCGGCCGCCCCTTTGTCTTGGTTCCTCCCCTCTTTTTAGTTCCAAGGCCATGCAATTACTTTCCCACTTGAACACTCTTGCATCCTCTCTCTTTCTCACATACACACACTTGAGAAGCTCTCTCCATATCTCTCTCTATCTCACGGTTTTGAAAGAAGAAAAGAGCAGAATTTTCAGCTTCAAAAGGGGTTTTTGGTTGCTGAAAATTTGGTGTCAAGATTCCTAGCAATCAAAGGTGTTTGTACAAGCTTGGGGTATCACTCCTTGAGGTTTTCTTGGTTGAAAACTCAGCCACAAAGTCATCTTTCATAGCTCATATCTTTGGGTTTTAGGAAGCTAAAAAGGTTGTATATACTTCTAAGTATCTTTTGTTCTATATTGTATGCATTTGTATAATGATCCATGGCTTGGGGTTCTTTATTAAAATGGTTTAATAATCATCTTATCAACATGTTTTAAAACATATATTTTCCGCTGCGTTTTCATATGAACAAGATTATATGAGCTTTGATAAACATGTTAAAACCCCCACAGCATGTGCTTTCATCTAAGACATAAAGGCTTGTGAAGAGCTTGTCTCTTGGAATGTGCTTCCTTGAGTGTATCTTTCTCTTGGTGTCTCCGAGAAGGTGATAAAAGGACCCCTTTGTGAATTGTCAAGGTAGTAGATAAGATGATGTTATGGTTGTCTACTATCCATTTCAACCACATTTAGGGCTGAACTCAGTTGATTACTGGAGTTACCGGATGAACTTTGCATGTTTATCTCCATCTGGTATCCACTGAGAATACCATACAACTCTTTCAAAGTGAGAGTCTTAAGGTTCTCAGTTATCTTGATAACAACACAATATTGTGTCCATTGTCCAGGAAGAGAGGACATGAACTTCCCTACAATGTCCCTGTTTTCAAGAATCACTCCAATATCCATTAGAGTGTTCACAATCTCAACATACCTAAAGTATTGTTGAGTCATGGTTTCACCTGTTTTGAAGGTGAAATTTTCAAATTGCTACTACAGTAGATCCTTCTTGTTCTCCTTGGCTTCAGTCGATCCCTCATACATCAGCTTCAGTGCATCCCATAGCTGTTTAGTTATTTTGCACTTCTTGAAGCCACTGTATATGGAGTTTGGAAGAGCAGTTTTAAGGGCTATCATGGCTTTCTGATCAATCTCTATTCTCTTCCTATCTTCTTTAGAATATTCAACCACATCTTTTGGAATCATACCACCCCCAGCAGCAGCTGAAGAGGTGCTTGGTATGTAAGGTCCTGAGACAACATATTCCCACATCCTGGAGTCTTGTGACTTGATGAACCCTTCCATTTGTTGGCACCAAGAGTCAAAGTCTTCAAGAGTGATCAGTGGGGACTTTGTCATGGTTCTAGTTTCACTATCAGCTTTAGTGAGAGTTGCTATTTGAGATGTTAAGTATTTTGTGTATGTGAGGGATCTTCAGATGATGAGATCTTACAATCAAGAGCCTGAGAGCTCTAGTACCAATTGCAGGATCGTTTAAAGGATGGTCACTTACAACACAACACACAATGAGGAGAGTATAGTTGAGAACACTTAACAGATCAATAGGGAACTTGAAACAATATGGTATGATACTTAGAACACAAGTATATATGAGATAGAATAAGAACAAATAACACAAGAATATTGGTTTTCAAGAATGCTGTATATTGCTCTCAAGTTCTTTTACAAGTGTTAAAGCATACAAAGAAAATATATAGACCTGAGATACTTTATACTACATCTTATAGACGGCCATGCTTAGAAAGCCAGTTGGAAACATTTGATCTAGACAACAACAAAATCAAATGTAAAGTCAAAAGGCAGATTGCCTTTTGACTAGTGAATATGACATGCCATAGCTCACGTCCTAATATATTACGAAAAGGATAAAAGTACAATAAGTAGAAAGCAATAGACTCAAGACCTCAATGTACAATTACCAAAAGCATGGACCTTTTCACCAACTTGTGTAAGTTGGTGTGTCTTCAGAGTTGCATCGGAAAGTGGTCCAGCTTTATGAAAAAGTACATTAGATAAAGCATGTATTAAAAGTCTTCGGAAGAATCAGTCTTCACTTCTTGGCTTCGGAAGACTTTGTCTTTGAAGCTTCGGAAGACTTCACTTTTGGCTTCGGAAGATGTTGGTATTGGCTTCAGAAGATTTTACAGTTAGAATAATTTTGATGCATGCTGTAAAACTTCCGAAGCATTTCTACTCTGCACTTAAGTGCATGCATGCAGGAGAGACTTTGAATGTTTTAGGTGCATTAGCCTTTCATGAAACCTTACAATAAAGATATAAGTATTTTATCACACCTATTGGGATGATAAATATTGACTAGTTCAGCTCTTTTGAAAACATTTTTTATGTGTCTTGTTTATGTTGTCTTTATACAATCTAAGCCCAATCACAAAAAGTCTTTCTTCAAAATTTCTAAGTATGAATTCTTCCAAAGAGCAATTTACCCTCAGAAGATATCTTTTTCTATCTTCCGAAGGTAAATTCCTTTGTACAAGTATTCTCTTCCGAAGAGTTTTAAGCCGCAGAAGAAAATTTGATCATAGATCCAATCTACTTTCGAAGCTTATAATCTTTTTCTTTCGGAAGACCACCTTACTCTCGGAAGCAAACTTGTCTTTAAGAAATGGTTTGCCTTTGAAGTCAAAGTGGCATCGGAAGACTATACTAAGAAACTTAATAGTTTTCTCTCGGAAGTACTTTTACTCTCGGAGAAAGCTTTACTGTGTAATGGAAATCTTTGGGCACCACTTTGTAAAAAGTAAGATTTTATTGATGATGTCGGAATATTTTAAATGGTTTATCTTACCGCCCCTGCCAAATCAAAACCTAACCTGTCCTTTCATCTTATCGGTTTGATCTTTTACCACCCATTTAAAAACTTCCGACTTTCCTTCTTTGACTTCTTTACCTTCACAAAAGCCCTAAATTTCCACTATATTCCTCTACACTCACTCTCAAATTCCTTCAATCCCACAGTACTTTCACAAACAATGGCCTTGAATCCTCAACATAATCAGGTCGCAATCCTTGATTCTTCCAAGGATGCTGACTTTGCCCTAATCATCCAGTTTCTTACACAATCTGCATACTACTATCTGCTCAAACCATATGGCCAAATTCCGGGCCAATGGTCAAAGCGATATGCTTAATGGAGAAAAGGTTATCTGATCAAGGATTTATGGGCAGGATCTTGTTATCAGTGAAAGAACCATTAGGGAGCATCTGGAGCTTCACGATGAAGGTGCCCCTACTAGATTCCCCAAATCTAATTTGGAAGACACTTACACCCAAATGGGCTATGGTGGTAATGTGAGCAACTCAACCGTATACAAGTTCAATTTCTCCTATAACTGGAAGTTCTGCTGCACATCGTTCTCCACTTCTCTCCAACAAACTAGGGGTTGGGATTAAATCCCATACGATTTGGGCTACCTCATCCATGGGTTGATCAAAGGCCTCAAATTTAATTACTCAAAGTTTGTGTTGAATAACCTTCGAAGTAACCTTAACAGGGGTCCATTCTACATGTATCCAGGTTTATTCAACACATTATCAACTGTGAGCTGGACCAGGACAAGCTTCAATGTGAAGATATCCTTCTTGTCCCTCACATGAGGCCGGGCATCTTCAAGACTCTGAAGAAAGTGTCCACCAACTTTACTGGAAGATTCACTGATTCTCTTCTGGGTATGCCTAAGCCAATGGCTCCTTGTGACATCCTTGTAAACCCAGCAGGTAATGAACCCACACAAGACACCACCACTTTAATTCCAATCATCTCTTCCCACCCAATTAAATTCACATATCACAAACGCCCCAAACGAACCCTTGTTCAATCTACTCTGATTGAAGAAGTTCCCCCTGTTCACACCAAAAAGGCTAGAGTGGAACATTGGGCTCCCACTCAGCTAGAGGTCCAACAATCCTCCACCATTGACCTCAATATCAGTGTTGAGTCTCCTCAGTTTCAACCTGATGAGCCCGAAACCCAAACCATTAGCCCTCAGGGTGAGTCCCAACACTCCCTTGAGCAGCCAAAAAGAGATAGCCATATCACTGGCTCAATGCCATTAGATGATGACTAAGGTCCTGGGTCATTAGGAATAACCCATGTATCTTTCATTGACCTATTAACCCGATCTGATAAAGATCTCATGTTTCATGAACACCATGATGTTGATCTACCGCACTACTCTCCAGATCAACTAAGCCCTAGGGAACCTCTGATTTCTAGCCCACATCAGTTAAGCCAAACTGAGGTGAGTCCCATAGATATGGAGGGGACTCATGTAGACTCAGCTGTCACTACTAAGAGTGTCTCATTGGCATCTTAGGACAGTGGTAACATAACTGAGACTGAGTCTACGATAACCTTGCTAATTGATGACTCTAAAAGAGACATCAGTATACAAGGGAAACCAGGGTACCAAGAAACCACATCTGGTGATGATGATGAACATACCAGGTATGTTATCTCATCTCCCTATGATTCTTCAAAGGAAGTTGAGGGTAGTCTGCAACTCACCTTACGAGACCTACTTTCTAAAGTTTCAAACCTTGAATCAAAGGTTAAGACTTTAGAGGATATGTCTGCCACTCAGCAACTTGAGATTGAAAATCTCAAGGCCCAACTAGCTGAGAAACAGATTGAGAAGTCTGTTAGGCACATACCAGTTCAAGTTTCTTTAAGTTCTTCCTCTAGCTCATCTACTTCTCAAGATGATGCTACCAAAAAGGGGGAGAACATTACAGAAACAAAAACATGAGGAACCAAGCTTGGCCATCTCAACTTTATCTTCATCTATCCTGCACAACTACACCGTGTAACTATCTTCCCTCAGCCACCTACCATCACAAATCGAGCGGACCTAAGGATGCTTATTGATCTTAACAGATTCTTAACCAAGTTTCTGATAAGCTCCTCACTTGAACAACCCTCACCCGATGTTGCAATTGCCTACTTTGGAGCTGAAGAGCTTCAAAGGTCTGGTGCACCACCTTCCTCTGAGAAGGAATTTGTTCAACTTAAGGCCCATATTAAACCTAAGATTGACTTCGAAGGGGAAATAAGGACTGATGGCCTATCAACTGACCAGATGGGACAGGTAGTGCAATTCCAATCTCTTCCGAAGCAGAAATTCAAGCTGCGAAAGGGATATTGAACTGTCATCCTTGTCTGATGATCTGTTTATCACAGAGGCTATCCTTGATCTAGCCTTTGAGATAAACAGTGAGGACTTCCTCAAAACCCCTCTCTTTCAGACATAACAAGCACCAAAAGTTCAACCCCACTCTCCCCAACCTAAATCCTCTAAGCCAGAATCCCCAAAGGCTGAATCTTTCTCAGATCCTAAAAGAAAAAGGAAGATGACTACTAAGGAGCTTCTTGAGGAGGAAAGGTTAGAGAAGCTGAAGAAGAAAGGTAGACTTGACACTGGGAAAGTGCTGGCTGCAAGCAGCAAAGCAACAACAACAACTCAAGAGTCTATTAACAACAGGAGAAGAGTGGAGGTGATAGATAGGCTCATCAGTCTAGGAGTGGATAATGAAGATATGCTTTACTCTCACTTGATGAGCTTGTGAAGCTGGAGAAGGAAACCTTGCTGCAAAAGGAGAAAGAGGAAGTATCAAGGTTGGCCGAAGAGGAGGAAAAGAGGAGAAGGCAAGAAGAGGCTGAGCAAAAGCAGAGGACGGAGATGATAGCTTTCCTATGCTCAAGGGGCTATTCATAGGTGGAGTTGACTCCTCATGACCATTGACACGATCTTGTTTCTTTTTCATAAAGAACAAGATCAAATCAATAAGAAGAGGAAGAAGGCTACCAGGGAAAAGTTGAAGGAAAAGAAGAAGGATGAGGAGGAGGCCTAGCATGCGGCTACCAAGAAGGTGGGAGACAAAGCCTGAATGAAAGCTTATCTTAGGGCCCACGACTTCACAGACAGGCAAGTAAGTCCCATGTCAGAGAAGACCCTACAGCGACATGTCAGTGACATCAAAGCTGACATTCGCATAGGAAGAACGAATGAGGTCACTCAAGCTTAAGGTGTATAGAGGATGGTACCCAAACCAACACCCAAACCACAACCAACAAAACTTGAGTCCACACCTTTTCCCTTCCCCATCTAAACCGAACCCACTACTGAACCATACACTCCTGAACCCTCACCATCAGCCTTACCTTCACCCTTATCCATTGCCTCTCAACAACCATCACCACTACCCTAGGAAAACTACTATAGGAACCAAGTGGGTTTTTAGGAATAAGAAGGATGATAGAGGACTTGTCATTAAGAAGAAGGCAAGTGTAGTTGTTCAAGGATACACACAAGAAGAAGGAATTGACTACACTGATGTCTTTGCTCCCGTGGCAAGAATTGAAGCTGTTAGGATATTCATGGCTTCTACTACATCCAAGGATTTCAAGGTTTACCAACTTGATACCAAGTGTGCTTTCTTATATGTGGTGATTGATGAAGAGGTGTATGTCAAACAACCACCTGGCTTTGCGGACCCAGATCATCCTGATTATGTTTGCAAGCTTGATAAAGCTCTTTATGAGGTGCACCAAGCTTCAAGGAAGTGGTATGAGACACTATCTAAGTATCTCTATCAGCATGGCTACAAGACGGGTACTATAGATGGAACTCTTTTCATCAAAGAAACATGAAATGACTTAATGCTAGGTTAAGTGTATGTAGATGACATTATTTTCGGGTCATCTAATCCAAAGCTCCGCAAAGACTTTGAGAGACTAATGATGAATAGATTTGAAATGAGTGCCATAGGGGAACTCAATTTCTTTATAGGATATCAAGTGACGTAAGTTGACATTGGTATACTCATAAGTCAGTCAAAGTATGTACAAGACTTACTTACAAGATTCAACATGACTGAATGTAAGGTTGTAAAAAGACACCCATAGCTAGAAACCACTCCCTTAGACCTGACTTGAGGGAGAGTGTATAAATGAACACCTTTACAGGGCTATGATTGGGTCTCTTAGCTAAAAATTAAGGGATCACAACTAGTTGACTGGACAGATCTAAATTTGTGAAATTTAGGTCAGGAAACGAAGTGTCTCCCACCATATCAGCACACTTATCAATAGAATATTGATCCAATGAGTGTGTGACATCATTGATGTTGTCTTCCATGGAGTGGTTGTCAGCATCAAGAAATTCTTGATCACTGTCACCACTACTATTTCTCCCTTAATTTGAAGCTCCTTCATTTGAGTTTTGTGCCTCTGAGCTGGAATTTGTAGGCACCTCAGATGTATCAGCTGGATTGTCATGGTTATGCTGGTAGGAACTCCATCTTTAGAGTTAGTAACCCCTGAAGCTGGAGTAATATTCTTTTTTGGTCTTCTCAGCTCAAATCTTGGGTCAAGATCTCCTATTGATAAGATATAAGTGGATCTTGAAACATTTTCACAAGTTTTGCTAAAGGAGTTGGTAACTAAATCAAGATCAAAAAACCAATCAGGACCAAAACCTTTTGTTGATACATGTATGTACCTAGATCATGATATGAATGTAATAGATCTTGTTTGTCTGATATTGATGTAATGTTTGGAATGTTAATGAAGTGATATTGGTTGTTTGTGATTTACAATGTTTAATATTTCATTAATGAGTCGATGTTGAATTGGTTAAATAGGTTTGTGATTGTTTGAATTGATACACATAATGTTATATTAATTAATACATTCAAACTTAACAAAATGAAGTTCTCATGCGAATGGCCCATGCGAATGGACCATACGCATGAATAACTCCATACGAATGCCTCAGTCGCACGACTGAACCAGGAGACTGGATCAGTCGTATGATTGTAACATGAGATTGGCTCAGTCGCACGACTGAACACTCAGTCGTGCGGATGGATCAACCGCATGGTTCAATCGCACGACTGAACCATACTAATGGTTCAGTCGCCCGAATGAACAACACTAACCTATAAATACCACCCAATTCGTGGAAAAACGTAAGCATTCATTCTATTTCGACTCCAGACGTACCCTAGCCGTCCAGAAGCCTCCAAGTTCATACTCCAAGTTCATAGAACGCTGTAGATCGATTCCTAATCGATTCTTAATGTTTGATTCAATACTTTATTGATTCTACGTGCGTTCTCACTGATTGGATCGCCAATCAAATAGGATTCCGCACTATTTGGTTTGGTTTACACGTTAATCAGTTGGTATTTCGTTCAAATACCAGGTCCTAACAAGTGGTATCAGAGCTTTGGCTCTTGATTACGTGTGATTCAATCAATTTTGATACAAAGTTTGTGTTTTTACACTAAAAACACAATCTTTTTGTGTCAAAAGTTGTCTTGGACGTTCCCTGCTCATCAAGTTTCGGTTTCTACGGCATTAGGCGATTAGGGTTGGCGAAAATTCAAATTTTTACGGCCATAACACGTTTAACCTAGAAATTTTCGCAAAAAAGCAGCTTCAGTCGCACGAGTGATCCATTCGCACGACTGGACTTCATTCGCATACTCCAGACGCACGATTGGACTGAGTCGCATCTCCATTTGTACGACTGAACCATTCGTTCGTAGTGCTCATACGCATCAGTTTCATTCGCACGACTGGACCAATCGCTCAGTTCAGCCGCACGATTGAACCAGTCGCATAGTTCATTCGCACGGATAGCCCATTCGCATCATTCCAGTCGCACCAGTTGACAGATTGTTTAGTAGACTTAAAGTTAATCGACATGGAAGATCAGATGTCAGCATTTACAGCCGGGAAGGACTCAAGGATTCAGAACTTACTGTTACTTGAGAGTGAGGTGGGGAATCATAATAAACCCCCAAAGCTCTTAACATTAGATGAGTTTCCCCACTGGAAACAACGTTTTGAGATCTATCTCAATGGAGTGGATCCAAATTTGTGGGAAGCTATTGAGATATGTGACATCTTGTATATTTGGTTAATTAAAAGTTAACTTGTTAACTTCTTGTAAGGATCATGTTTGCCTAATATGAAACTCGTGGGTTACTTTTTGTATATGACTTTAGTTGTCTTTAATTTGAAAGCTTATAATGATAATTATTATATAATAATAATAATAATAATAATAATAATAATAATAATAATAATAATAATAATAATAATAATAATAATAATAATAATAATAATAATAATAATAAAAATAATAATAATAATAATAATAAGATTAACAACTCATAAATAATTGATAAGTTTAAAATAGTTAAATCTTAAAGTTAAATTAAGTCGAGGGGCTTATTTGTAAATTTAGAAACTTAAATTATGAGGTTTCGTGCATAAAATGTTAGAACTAAAGACCACAGGGACTAAATGTGTACAAAATCGAAAACCCAAACCAACCCTCCCTTAATCAACTCGCAATTTCGGCTAGGACTCCGGCCACCCTCCGGCCGAAGTCCGGCGAGCTCCAAAGCACCAAAATCATCCGTTTTGTTTAACCTAAATCGATCCAAACCGGTTCGTATGCATGATTCGAGCATGAACGCCTATAATAATTGAGAATAAAACATCGGTTACCACTCAAACAAGTGCATAACCGAAGCATCTTAAACCCAAAACCGTTTGGACAATAAATTGTAATAATAATCAAATTAAATCAACCCAAACGAGCGTCTATCTATCTTTATTCTATGGTTACTTCCAATTTCACCTGAGAAACTCACGATCTTCGAATTCGACCATCATCTTCAACCGCGACCTGCAACTCAACGGGGATCCATGTTCGAAACCCTATTAAACCAATTTAATAGAGGGCTTTTGCTTACAATCGACCCTAAGATCTATCTGCAAAGTTAATTGGATTAACATCAACGTTGGCGCCCTGAATCAACATCCATGTAGTCGCGATGTTCGTTGTTCTTCATATTATCGAATCTAAATCAATTCAGGTAATTTTACACACCATTATACTCGAATTCACTTGGGGAATGAAAACCCCAATGTTAATTTCATTAACAACATCGATTGATGTTCAATTTGATTCAAGAACAATCTAGGGTTCCTGATTTGGGGGAAATGCATCGGGGTTGTAATTATAAGTTTTAAAACGGGTTTTCTAACGCGGCTGAGGCCTTTGGTTCACTGGTTAAGACTCCTCCCCACATCCATGAGGTCCCGGGTTCGAACCCGGGCAGCCTCATCTTTTTTTAAAAGGCTTTTTGGCCTTAAAATAGTTATGGAAAATTTATAATAATTATAAAAATGACTTTTACAAACTTCAAATATTTTTTAAAATCATCTAGCTAATTTTCTTGAAATTTATTTTAATATTTTAATATTATTATTAATTATTTTAAACAAATGATATAACTAGTTCAATTTCTGGTAAAATAGATTTTAAATATTGTTTAACTTATTAAATCATTATTTGTTCAAATAATATATTTAGATTATTTCTCATAAGTTAAACCTAAAATATTGTTTAATTACTAAATAGTTATTTGCTCAAATAATATACTTAAATTATTTTACTTATAAAATAGACATTGAATATCGTTATAACTCACTAAATCATTAGTTGTTCAAATAACAAGTATAAATTATTGTTTAAAATGTGCTTATTTTATTTAGCTATGAGACTTTATTTTTATATAAATATTACAAACTTTATTATAAATGTTATTCTTATTTCACATCTTTATATAAAATACAAATATGTTGTTACCAAGAAAATATAATTACTTATTGAACTCCAACTTTGTTATATTTAGATTCATTTCTAAAATATTTCAATATATAATTCTTCTAATGAATTAAAAAGGTAAAATAATTACTTTGTAAATTGTTACTTATCAAAAACCCCTTAAAACTATTGAAACCCTAATTATTATTTGAACGTTAATCATATTATTAATCTTCATCTTGTATGACATATTTAGGTGCCTTGTAATAAATACTTGGGATTATTTTGGATCATCCTTTAATCTTTATTTATCATCTTGTAATGCTTATATCAATGTGAGTATCTCCATACCCCTTTTTGCTTATTTTCACACTTTAGGGTGAAACATGTTAACTTATTATCATTGTACTTGTAAACTTATTTGAGACTTGTAAACCTATGGCAATTCGTCTTGTAAAGTTGTGGTTAGTTGAACTTTTGTGGTTACCATGTTATGGCGTTATATGTACAATCATTAACTATTGGTAGCCTAGCGAAGTCATAGATCTATGGGCCAGACAAGCCTGCTTTGGTTGATCCAAGTACACTTAGCTGATCGTATAATCTTGTAAATGTTTGAGACTTGTAAAACTTTGTCGAGGTTTGATTGTTGCATTGTTCATAACATCCCTAATCACTTTATTCTCTAACTTACGACTTGAATTGCCATCTTTTATATACTTATGTATTGAAAACTATGGGATGCTCACCAACATTTTTATGTTGACCTTTTATTTTTAACATGTTTCAGGTATACCCCAAGTTTGTGTTCTACTCTTTGAAGCTTATCACATCTAGGATTGGACCTAGAGATAAAATGGATGATTCATGTTATTTGTAGCATTTGTACATGATGTATTCTTTGTTGAAACTTTGCTTGTAATGTTATTAATGAGACTTATGAATAATATATTTGGAATTAATAAATAGCGTTATGTGGCTGTGAACAATCGTAACCCTCACATCTCGACGTTTCCGCCGTCAAGGTTGGGGTGTGACAGATTGGTATCAGAGCCCATAACTATAGGGATTTAGGTTATTAGAAATGGTGACCTAGACTATAGTTGCATGAACCTCATAGAAAGATCCTTATACCTTTGTGCTTACATGTTGTTTGCATGCTACATAATGCTATGCCTTTTGTGCAACTTGATGCCTTAGCATAGGATTGCCTTATGTATGTTTAAACTTAGTTACTTGTCTCCCTAAACTTAACTTTAACTCTTTGATTCTCCCCGACAAATGAACTTCCTAAACCTATTCTCAACGACATGTGGAATCTACACTTATCATCTGGGTTCAATTCCTTAGACTCTATGCCTAATCTATGAAAATCCCATCAAGGTTTTGATTCCATGAACCAAAGAAATTTGTGTGACACATAGACACCTGTATTCTAGATTTCCTGGCAAAAGGCCTTCGGGCTAAGGCAAGCATATCGTATAAATCTCATTACGAGACCAGTTATGCTTACCTGGGGATTTCTGGGATGAGTGATAAACTATGGTCAACATACACAAGTCTCTAAGGCAAATGGGTCAATTTACCTTGACGTGTCAACGATTCCAAATGGATTAGCGTTACCAAATGGAACCATCCTCTTTGTGTCTTAAAAATCCTTGATTCTTTGATCTGGTTTATCACCAAAGTTTTAATATCTTCTCGTTCTTATCATACATAATGTTCCTGTTAATATTGAACCCATCCTACATTTCAACTCTTACGTTTAAACACCGTTACACGTTGAGCGTATCATGTATCTATTTCTATACCTAGACCAACGTGTGCATGACTCTTAATATATCCAATGATATTGGGAATCTAAAACGAATGGTCTTCAAAACTTTAAATCATTACTTATGGTTTTCAAATCTCCTTAAAAATGTGTCCCATAACTAAAGACATGCAATGCTGTAAGGTGGAATTCCTACATCTCGGGATACTTTGTCTAGACAAAGTGAAAATAGTGATCTGATTCGATCATTGAATCCGTTTACTTGACTTGAAATCCTTGAGATGAGTGACCGCTTATAGGTACGCGTGTCTTCAATAAGGCTATGGCTGACCTCATATCTTGAGAAGTCCATGTATTCCCTTCGATTGTGAATCGAATGTTCACATCTCATTGTGATGGCGAATCATTCTTGTCCTTGATTTTGTCTTCCTGATTTAAATTATTCAAGATTTGAACACCATCATAACTAATCCGGTTACCTCGAACTTTGACCTTAAATTTTTGTAAGCAAGATTTTCCTTTTGGTTACATTGATGTAACTTGAAAGTTTCTGAATTTCTAAGTGATATTATTTTCCTTTCGTCGTTAAGTCAAACTCCGTACCGTCTGCACCGTGAGAGATGCAAGTGTTTGCAAGCCAACCTATGACTAAGAACACTCGTATCTCCTAAATGATTCTAACTCATCAAAACAGGGGTGATTCCCTTACTTTGATGATTTTCTATTCGTTTCGATAAATGGTTTCCAATCGTGATTTACAAAATTTCATCCTCTGGATCGGGGTGATTTCCTTATCCTGAGGATTGACTTCAATTATTTTCTTTGGAATGGCATTTCACAAATGACATGATCTCACCAAAATAGGATTGAAACCCGTACTTTGGTGACAAATGTCAATCTTCGATTGTTTTCTTGCTATTATGAAATTCAATCATCGAGATAGGCGTGAATTCCATACCTTGATGATAGTATCATCTTTAAGAATTGTATTTGTTCAAATGAGACGACTTCATTAAAGTAGGAGTGAATTCTGGATTTTGATGAAGAAGTTCATCTTGTTATATTGTGTTTTTGTAAAACTTCACCGTAAGATAGGAGTAATTTCCCTTACCTTAATGGTGAGTTACCTTGTCTTATTTTTGTGGATCCTCAACAAGGAGTTAGGATCGAACTTTTTGATTGGTAAGTTAGTGGTCATACCTTGGGAATACACCATCAAGTTAGGAGTGAAAACCACACCTTGATGACTATTCTCATTTCGTGATCTCCAACTTACCAAGGTTTTAGTCAAGTGACAAGAAACATGTAATAACTTGAAGGGTGAACCAATGTTAGTGTTTGGACCTATCAAGCCAAAGCATGATTTCTGAACTTGAAAGGAGACCCGATCACTCTAGGTTGATTTTGATTCCGAGCTTGGAGCATTTGAATTCTTAAATCGATTTCTTTCCCTTTATCTTCATGTTTTGACTCGATCTAGCTACATCGAACCATTTATTTCTTACTTATCAACTTTCATTTTGAGTTATCATCAAAACCTGATTGCGAAATGGTAGCCTTCTTAAACAATCTTTCTGCTCAATAAAGACATTATCAACTTGTGTTCATGACTTTCTAGACACGCAAACGTTCTCAGCTGTGCTTATGGGTTTGTTGAACTGCGTATGCAAACTGTACTTGGAAATTTGCTACCCTGCAAAAAATGGTTACAAATGCATTTCTTATTGTTTGCGTCACATCTTGAATCGCTTTTGAATCCTTAACCTTGGAAATCTTTAAAACTCTATCCTGATTTCGATCTACGAGACTCGTTATTGTGACGCGGATATGGAGATTCATAAATTTTCGTAATTTGTAGTCATGGGTTGGGCATAAAAGAAAAGACATAACTTGGTATATGTCCAAGTGTCTCACCTCCATATATGACAAAGTCTAATTCCTGAGAATCTCCGTTAAACTTTTCATTCACCAAAATGCCTCTTATATTAGATGTCATGATGAAAATTGGCGCATTATAGACCGATTAGCTAATTGCATATTAACTCATGTCGGATAACGGGTCGAGAAATTGACTTGTATCTATCTTAAATAGTCGTATACCGTGGTATGTCGTTAAATATCGATCTTTAATTCTAATGATCGATTCATTTTTATGCTATTAGCAATGTTTCTAGTCATCGTTGTGAACTCATTCCAAAATCTTCGCATATCGTATTATTCTTAGACCGACGGTTTGGTCAAAGGAGCAATACATATTCACAAGATATGCGTTAAGATCGTTTCGGTGACGTTTGGGATTCTTAAATTCCGACGGTTAACTTTTCTTACAATTGATGGTCTTTTCATTGATTTCAAGTCATCACTTTATTACATAAATACGTTCTAGATGTTGTCTAATATACCACGGTAACTTGTCATCGTCTTCCAACGTTTCATGTGCCAACTCTCAAAGAGTCTCGTATTTCACTGGAAGAGTTCAAATGGGTATGCATTATGTCAAGAGACTTGTAAGGTTCCATAAAGTGAAACATCTCATCCGTAATCAAACGTCTATCACTGGCCGTTGTACACTTACCTTTCATTATAACTCCTTTTGTTCATTTAAGTTCATTCTTAATTTCGGGACGAAATTTTTTAAAGTAGGGGAGACTGTGACATCTTGTATATTTGGTTAATTAAAAGTTAACTTGTTAACTTCTTGTAAGGATCATGTTTGCCTAATATGAAACTCGTGGGTTACTTTTTGTATATGACTTTAGTTGTCTTTAATTTGAAAGCTTATAATGATAATTATTATATAATAATAATAATAATAATAATAATAATAATAATAATAATAATAATAATAATAATAATAATAATAATAATAATAATAATAATAAGATTAACAACTCATAAATAATTGATAAGTTTAAAATAGTTAAATCTTAAAGTTAAATTAAGTCGAGGGGCTTATTTGTAAATTTAGAAACTTAAATTATGAGGTTTCGTGCATAAAATGTTAGAACTAAAGACCACAGGGACTAAATGTGTACAAAATCGAAAACCCAAACCAACCCTCCCTTAATCAACTCGCAATTCCGGCTAGGACTCCGGCCACCCTCCGGCCGAAGTCCGGCGAGCTCCAAAGCACCAAAATCATCCGTTTTGTTTAACCCAAATCGATCCAAACCGGTTCGTATGCATGATTCGAGCATGAACGCCTATAATAATTGAGAATAAAACATCGGTTACCACTCAAACAAGTGCATAACCGAAGCATCTTAAACCCAAAACCGTTTGGACAATAAATTGTAATAATAATCAAATTAAATCAACCCAAACGAGCGTCTATCTATCTTTATTCTATGGTTACTTCCAATTTCACCTGAGAAACTCACGATCTTCGAATTCGACCATCATCTTCAACCGCGACCTGCAACTCAACGGGGATCCATGTTCGAAACCCTATTAAACCAATTTAATAGAGGGCTTTTGCTTACAATCGACCCTAAGATCTATCTGCAAAGTTAATTGGATTAACATCAACGTTGGCGCCCTGAATCAACATCCATGTAGTCGCGATGTTCGTTGTTCTTCATATTATCGAATCTAAATCAATTCAGGTAATTAGACACACCATTATACTCGAATTCACTTGGGGAATGAAAACCCCAATGTTAATTTCATTAACAACATCGATTGATGTTCAATTTGATTCAAGAACAATCTAGGGTTCTTGATTTGGGGGAAATGCATCGGGGTTGTAATTATAAGTTTTAAAACGGGTTTTCTAACGCGGCTGAGGCCTTTGGTTCACTGGTTAAGACTCCTCCCCACATCCATGAGGTCCCGGGTTCGAACCCGGGCAGCCTCATCTTTTTTTTAAAAGGCTTTTTGGCCTTAAAACAGTTATGGAAAATTTATAATAATTATAAAAATGACTTTTACAAACTTCAAATATTTTTTAAAATCATCTAGCTAATTTTCTTGAAATTTATTTTAATATTTTAATATTATTATTAATTATTTTAAACAAATGATATAACTAGTTCAATTTCTGGTAAAATAGATTTTAAATATTGTTTAACTTATTAAATCATTATTTGTTCAAATAATATATTTAGATTATTTCTCATAAGTTAAACCTAAAATATTGTTTAATTACTAAATAGTTATTTGCTCAAATAATATATTTAAATTATTTTACTTATAAAATAGACATTGAATATCGTTATAACTTACTAAATCATTATTTGTTCAAATAACAAGTATAAATTATTGTTTAAAACGTGCTTATTTTATTTAGCTATGAGACTTTATTTTTATATAAATATTACAAACTTTATTATAAATGTTATTCTTATTTCACATCTTTATATAAAATACAAATATGTTGTTACCAAGAAAATATAATTACTTATTGAACTCCAACTTTGTTATATTTAGATTCATTTCTAAAATATTTACATATATAATTCTTCTAATGAATTAAAAATGTAAAATAATTACTTTGTAAATTGTTACTTATCAAAAACCCCTTAAAACTATTGAAACCCTAATCATTATTTGAACGTTAATCATATTATTAATCTTCATCTTGTATGACATATTTAGGTGCCTTGTAATGAATACTTGGGATTACTTTGGATCATCCTTTAATCTTTATTTATCATCTTGTAATGCTTATATCAATGTGAGTATCTCCATACCCCTTTTTGCTTATTTTCACACTTTGGGGTGAAACATGTTAACTTATTATCATTGTACTTGTAAACTTATTTGAGACTTGTAAACCTATGGCAATTCGTCTTGTAAAGTTGTGGTTAGTTGAACTTTTGTGGTTACCATGTTATGGCGTTATATGTACAATCATTAACTATTGCTAGCCCAGCGAAGTCATAGATCTATGGGCCAGACAAGCCTGCTTTGGTTGATCCAAGTACACTTAGCTGATCGTATAATCTTGTAAACGTTTGAGACTTGTAAAACTTTATCGAGGTTTGATTGTTGCATTGTTCATAACATCCCTAATCACTTTATTCTCTAACTTACGACTTGAATTGCCATCTTTTATATACTTATGTATTGAAAACTATGGGATGCTCACCAACATTTTTATGTTGACCTTTTATTTTTAACATGTTTCAGGTATACCCCAAGTTTGTGTTCTACTCTTTGAAGCTTATCACATCTAGGATTGGACCTAGAGATAAAATGGATGATTCATGTTATTTGTAGCATTTGTACATGATGTATTCTTTGTTGAAACTTTGCTTGTAATGTTATTAATGAGACTTATGAATAATATATTTGGAATTAATAAATAGCGTTATGTGGCTGTGAACAATCGTAACCCTCACATCTCGACGTTTCCGCCGTCAAGGTTGGGGTGTGACAAGATAGGCTACAGTATGCCGGTGGGAGCCGATGGGGTAAAGCTTACTTTGGGAGGGATGACTGATGCTCAGAAAGTTAAGTATAATGCAGAAAAGAGAGTCTATGCATTGATCACACAGTCTATTCCTAAAGATATTTTCCACCAGTACTCGGAGAATAAGCAAGCCAAGAAATTGTGGGATGAGCTAGAAAAGAGATATGACGGGAATGCTTCGCTAAAGGCAATTAAGGCTAAGGAGTTAAAGAAAAAATTTGACAACTTCTCATCGATGGGAAATGAGAGTTTAGACGATGTTATAGATAGATTTTACCATCTGATGAGCGAACTGCATACACATGGGGTTGCTACTACCATGGAAGAGAAAGTGTCAAATTTTGCAGACGGATTGCCAGAAAAATGGGCTTCATTTGTGTCAAATCTGAGACAGAATGAAATGTTGGCAAAGTTGGATATCAATGACTTCATTCTAAAGCTGCGAGAAGAAGCACTTAGGATGAAGTACCGAGCTCAGAAGTCTTCATACACTCAGAATCCAGCTTTGTACAATGCTACTCCTCAAGTTAAGACGTCTGGAGCACCTCTTCAGACCGCCTTTGTGTCTAGCTCTTCTGGTCCCTCACATGTCTCTCCTTCAGGATCAGAAACGTCAGGGTCTTCTACTACCCACTACATTGGATCTGAAGCTAATGCTACTAGACTGAAGACCGAGAATCTTGGTAATGTGACCGTGGAAGTAGCTCGTGAGCACATGGATCTCTTGGCAGCAGTGGTTCATTCCTATGATGGACTTGTTGCTGGGAAAATTGGAAACTGCCATCTGGGAGATGAGGACTACGAGCAGGTAGACGAGAATGAGCTAGAGAGGTGGACATTATGTGGGCCTTAGCAAGTGCTGTCCGGAGGGCGAAGAAGTTTGTGAAAAAGACCGGACAGAACTTGGTTGCTACTAAGGACACTACATTTGGCTTTGACAAGAGCAAAGTGACCTGCTTTAACTGTGGAGAAAAGAGGCACTTCAAAAGAGAATGTGTGAAGCCAAAGAAGACTGGGAACGGGAACCCATTCTCGTCTTTCACTCGTCAAGACAAGCAAGCTAGCAGTTCTACTTTATCAAGCAAGGATCCAAAAGCCTTGACTGCTCATGATGATGAAGGACAGGACTGGAGCTTTCGGTTTGTCTCTCCCGGAGAATCTAACATTGCGAGCGTGGAAGATTTAGATGATGATTCTGCGAGTGAAGGAGATATTGCAGTTGAGCTAGCGATGTCAAATAGTGAAGAGACAACTGCAACTGAGGTCAGCTACAAGCCTGAAGAAGGTACTTCCACAGCAAAGACAGAATCACCAGAACCAGAGACATCTGATGCTGTGTTGATGGCTAATTCTTCTGAACCTCCTCAGGTAAGTACCACTGACCAACTGTTTAAAAATCATGCTTGTTCTGATTGTAATACATTTAGAGATAGCATAGATCAGAAATTTGCTAGGTTATTTTTATCATAATGATAACTTAGTAAAGGATTTGCAACTGTGCACTGAGGCTAATAGAGTTTTAAAACAAAATGAGCATAGTTACAAAGAAAAGATAGACCTTTTGACTAAACAGCTTAGGGAAACTGAAGTAGTAGCATTTAACCAAGCTAATGACATTAGGTACTATCTTAACTCCCTAGAAGACACTAAGAAGCAAAAGGTAGTTTTAGAAGTAGAAGTAAACTCTTTAAAGCAAAAACTGCACAGTTGGACAAGTTCATCACATATTGTCCAACACTTAGTGAGAGAACGTAACAACGGGGAGGGTTTGGGTTATAAAGTGGTTCCACCACCACCTGAGACCTTGATGAACACTAAGAGTAGACCAATAAATAACAATCCCATCTAGGATCATGTGGTGTCTACTCCTTTTGTTAGTGATCCAGATTCCTCATGTTCTTCAATTGAATCTGGAACAAAACAAAAGGAGGCCACTTCAAAGGCAAAGGGTAAAATGCCTTGTGTTAATCTGGAAAAGGAATTTGAAAAGGTTAATATAAAGTCAGGGTCAAACAAAGTCAAATCTGAACCTAAAAAGACTGCTAATGTTAATCTTTCACAAGTCTCATGTCAAAAACCAGTTAACCAAAAAGGAAAAGATGTTACAAATGTTAAAACAATTAATTTTGTTAAACAAGAGAAAACATCAAAAGAAACAGAGTCAAAACCCAAACTAAGTGATGTTACTAGAGTGTCACACACTTCTCCACAACAAAAGTTTAATCATAAAGTTGATAGCAGGTCCTGCTACAACTGTGGAGAGTGTGGACACATTGCTTCCTATTGTCCTTACTATCAGACACCTAGGAAGAAGATTGAACTTTAGGATTCAAAACCTAGGTCTTCTAAGAGGAGTTCTTTAACTCCACCTAGAAGAACTAGTGAACCTAAAGTTCAACCCATTAGCCAGTCGACTGTTTACCACAAACAGGCCTTACACAAATCTGGCTTATGGAAAGAAAAGTCATCCTCTGTGTCTGATAATGAAGACAAGAAGGAACCTGAGCTACCCTCACCTTCTAAGGGTCAATGGGTTGATTTCATGATGTGTGATGCCTCTGGGAAACCCAAGCTAGTTAAGGCTTGGGTTCCTAACCTAAACTAATGTTTTACATTGTATGTGCAGGGTGTTCGCTACAGTGCTGAAACCAACACGTGGATTGTAGACAGCGGAGCATCCAGGCACATGACAGGAAACAGAGCTCTTTTATCAAACGTCAAACAAATAAAAGGAGGGCATGTTTCGTTTGCTGGTAACAAAGGAGGCTATATCACAACTCAGGGAGAGGTTGGAAATCAGAAAGTTAAGTTTGATAAGGTGAACTACGTTCAACAACTTCAAAACAACTTACTTTCTGTTTCCCAAATATGCGACAAGGGATTTAAAGTCATATTCGACAACAAGAAGTGTTACGTGCTAAAGAAAGACTACGTGATTCCGGAGGACCAAGTTCTGATGACAACTTCAAGATATAAAGACCTTTATGTTTTGGATCTCTCAACGGCTTCTACAACGGATCATGAAGTTCAGTGCTTTCTATCAAAAGCAACTGAGAAGGACTCTATCTCCTGGTATAGGAGAATGGGACACATTAATCAACGGAAGATGAATCACTTGATCCAGAAAGATCTCGTGAGAGGAGTTAACGTCAAAAATTTCCAACTTCCGGATTTTTGTGTAGCTTGCAAGAAAGGCAAACAGACGAAGAAGTCTCATAAGGAAAAGAAAGTTCACTCTATCGAACTTCCTCTTGAACTTCTTCACATGGATCTGTTTGGTCCAGTCAGTACAAAGAGCATTGCAGGTGACTTGTACTGTTTTGTGGTTACTGATGACTGCTCAAGAGTCTCTTGGGTAATGTTTCTGAAGTCCAAATCAGAAACATTTGAGTCATTTAAGGAGTTAGTAACCACACTGGAATCTCTCTACAAGCTGAAGGTGAGACAAGTACGCTCAGACAACGGGACTGAATTCAAGAATCAGTGGATGGAGGCTTATTGCAAGGAAAAGGGAATTGTGCATCAATTCACTTCTGCCTACACGCCTCAGATGAATGGTGTTGCTGAGAGAAAGAATAGAAGCTTGATAGAGACAACACGAACAATGCTGGCAGACTCGAAACTGCCTATCCAATTCTGGAATGAGGCAGTGGCGAATGCATGTTATACATTGAATCGAGTTCTGATAGTCAAGCGCCACGAAAAGACATGTTACGAGCTACTACAACGACGTAAACCGAATCTGGAGTATCTCAAACCATTTGGCGCGCCGTGCACACTTCTGAAGAAGACTCAAGAAGGTAAATTCAGCGAGAAGGCTGATGAAGGGATCTTCCTAGGATACAACATACCGAACAAGAGAGTTTACAACAACTCAACGGGTTTAGTAGAAGTGTGGTGTAATGTTGATGTTCAGAGATATACCACACCACCTACTGGCAAAGGACCCGCCTACTTTTTCGACTATGATGGATTCTTCAAGTCCTTCAACATCCCTATCTCTCCTTCTGATGATGAGTTAGCTACACGAATGATGTATGATATCTTGAATACACCATCTCTTGATTCAACATCATCAAGCTCACAAGGAGAATCATCTACTCAGTCAGGGGGAGTAGTCGACGACAGTGACTCCTCCTCAGAAGATGAAGCTGAAGAAGATGACCAGAACAGTCAGGAGGAACAGGTTCCAGTTATTGCAAGTCCACAAGCATCTAACAGTGATGCTCCTTCGACTTCGGAACCTCAAACTCCATCTACCTCAGATGCAGAACCAAATATTCATAATCTTGGCTCTGATGTAGCTGTTCCTACTACTCCAGGATCACGTCTAAATGTCTATCATCCCCTAGACAATGTCATTGGGGATGTCAGATCAGGAGTTCAAACCAGAAATCAGCTGTACTCAGCTGATTATGCCTCTGTTATGGAAAAGGGATACATTCATGATGGTGCTTATCGGTGTTTTGTCTCGCAGTTTGAGCCAAAATATGTCAGTGAAGCACTAAACGATGAGGTGTGGGTGAGTGCCATGCAAGAAGAACTTCTTCAGTTCAAGAAGTTAGGTGTATGGACTCTGGTAGATAGACCTAAAGGTGCTAAGGTCATTGGCACCAAATGGGTCTTGAAATGCAAGAAGGATGACCAAGGGGTCATTATCAGGAACAAGGCTCGACTGGTGGTTCAGGGATTTCGCCAAGTCGAGGGAATTGACTACAATGAAGTGTTTGCACCCGTGGCAAGGATGGAAGCAATCCGTATCTTCCTTAGCCTATGCATCATATATGAAGATTAAAGTCTACCAATTAGATGTGAAGAGTGCATTCCTCCATGGGGAAATTCGAGAGACAGTTTATGTCAGTCAACCCGAGGGATTTGAAGATCCTTATCATCGGGATAGAGTTTATAAACTCGACAAGGCCTTATACGGGCTTCATCAAGCTCAAGGGCCTGGTATGAGAAACTCTCGACTCATCTTGTGAAACACGGCTTTCGCAGGGGAGTTATTGACTGCACGCTGTTCATCAAAGAAAAAGATGGAGACCTACTGCTAGTACAGATCTATGTCGATGACATAATCTTCGGTTCAAAGAACGAAGAATTATGCAAAGAGTTTGAAGCAGTTATGAAGAAAGAGTTTGAGATGAGTGCTATGGGGGAGATGAAATTCTTTCTCGGGTTACAGGTGGATCAGACACCAAAAGGGATCTTTCTACATCAGACCAAGTATGTGGGAGACATTCTCAGTCGGTTTGACATGGAGAATGCTTCTGCAGCTGGTACTCCACTTGCTACAAATCATGATATAGCACCTGACGAAAATGGAGATCTGGTAGATGCCACAATGTACCGAGGAATGATTGGATCCCTCATGTACCTCACTGCCTCAAGACCTGATATCATGTATGCTACATGTTTATGTTCTAGATATCAGGCTAAGCCTAAGGTTAACCATCTGATCGGGGTCAAGAGGATATTTCATTATCTGAAGGGTACACCCATACTTGGGTTGTGGTATCCTCATGATGATGACTTTGAGCTTACGGTGTATAGTGACTCGGATTACGGGGGCTGCAAGATGAACTACAAGTCTACATCAGCAGGGTGTCAATTCTTTGGGAGGAGATTAGTTACCTGGCAGTGTAAGAAGAAGACCTCGGTTGTATTGTCAACCTGGGAAGCCGAATACGTTGCTGCTGCAAGTTGCTGTTCACAAATCATCTGGATTCAACAGCAAATGCGGGATTACGGTTTAAATTTCTCTTCTACTCCTATCTTTGTTGATAACTCTGCTGCAATTGTAGTAACTAAAAATCCGGTCCAACATCCAAAGACCAAACACATCGGTATTAAATACCATTTTATCCGAGACTGTTTTGAAAAGAACTTAATTGATGTGGTAAAAATTAATACTGATTTTCAACGCGCTGACCTTTATACAAAAGCTTTTGACAAACCACGTTTTCTATATTTGTTAGAGGTCAACGACGTTAAAAAAGAAAAGTGATGTTATTCCTGAAGATGATCATGTGTAGTCCGATGCAGTGTATTTAATTTTTTTCTTTTTTATTTTCTTTATTTATTTTATTTTCTGTTTAAATTAAACTCATGTTATTTAGCTGTCTATTAAAATCCTAAAATAATTAAACCAATTATGATTTTAGAATTTTAGGGGGAGAATAGGTCAGCTAGTAACATTAAAAAAAACGAGGGAGAAGGAGTGGATAGCTGATATAAGGTAGATCGTATCTGTGATACCGACTCAAACCCTTTGGAAAATGATAGTACACAGGAACAAATCAAAAGGGACTTTAAAATTTAATTTAGAAAAGATGCAAAATTCATAGTATAAGTCTGTGTAGTCTGAGCAATATAAAAGGAAAGATGATAGAAAAACTGGTAACTACTAAGGTAACACAACGAAAGTAGACCTAGAGGTTGCTAGACCACAGATGATATGTCGGTAGATTCAACACAATAGATGATTAGACCTGACTGGTGATCTCAAGATCAAACTAAGTTGTTCAACTGACTGTGGGCTCTCATCTTGTCACTGGTTAACACAATCAACAATATTCCAATAAGGGGTAATGAGCATGTAAACGCCACAAATGTGTGCGGATGACCATAAATAGAGCAAAGCACGAGAAAGAAAATGAAAGACAAATGCTATCAAGCTAATAACTTATGTTGTTGGTGCATTTTGTGCAAAAGAAAATTAAGCTGCTCTAACAAGAAGATAGGTTGTGTGCCTCTCTGCTGTGCGATGGCACTGACCTGAGGATAAGCATAACCTAGATATTCTAGAATTCATTGTTGTTTGCCATCTCTCTGTTGTGCGATGGCACTGACCTGAGGATTGGCTTCTCTTTGAAAGCTCTAAGAATAGTCTCTTCTTGTAAAAATACCCGTAGACCGCTCAAAATCTCCTGAGGAATGTTGATTACCATATAAGTGTGGGATCCACAAATGTTAGTTGAAATACTGACCTAAAACTATTACCAGTCTGTGTCAAAAGTCTGTGTATGGATTTAAGAGGACAAATATACTGACAATCATTGTGGCTGCAATTCTTGAAAGTTCAAATCAATGTGGGAATCTAATAGTACCAGTATGATTTCCTAAATTTGCTAACGACTCTGGATGAAAACCAAGAATTGAGCATCAAAAGGTTTTGATAACAAGTCCCAAATGATTTGACTTGCCTGTATGATTCCAAAATTGAATTGGTCCAGGTGTGGTCAAACTAAATAGAAGCTGCCTATTCCGGAACCAAATCCAGTAGATTTCTATCTTAGGATTTATCTCTCACAAAAAGTCAAAAAACAAGTTTAATTTTTGTATTTTAGTTTAAGTTTCTAAGTTATTTAGTCATTTCAGTTTGTTTTGGTTGTCGGACTATATCATGAAATTCAGTATGGGATTAACTCACCAAAAAGGGTCATGTCTGAGATGACCACATGTGTTTTCAAAGGATAAATGGGTCACGTCTGAGGTAACAAATTGTTTAAAATGATCACATCTGAGGTGATCAAAAGTTTTCAAGTTAAAATGATCATGTCTGAGATGGTCAAATGCTCATAATGTTAATTTAACAGTTAAAAAGGGGTTTAAATGTAAAATGGTCAAAATGGCAGAAAATTTCACAAGTATAACCCATTCGCACGACTGGACCATGAGTATGGACCAATCATGCGAATGGGTCCCATTCGCACGAGTGGACATGAGATTGAACCATTCACCAGAATGGCTTATCAGACTGATCCATTCGACCGACTGAAAGGGTGCGAATGAGTCAGTCGACCGACTGAGCCTCAGTCGGTCAACTGAAGGTGCGAATGAAAGGGTACGAATGAGTCAGTCGACCGACTGAGCCTCAGTCGGCCAACTGAATGCGACTGACTGGGCCAATCGCACGACTGAGCTTCAGTCGCCCGAATGAACTGAGCGAATGAGGCCAGTCGGCCGATTGAACTCAGCTTCAGTATTTAAAGGGCCATAGTCGATCACATTCCACTCATCACCCTCAATCGCTCCTAAATCGCACCTCGTACCGTTACTCTGCCAAAATTTCTCTAGACCTTGTTTCTACATCTTTATTGATCTTCTAACCTGCGTTAACATTTATACAGGTAGATTGCAGTGAAATCTCACCGAAATCAGAAGAAATTGAACCCTAATTTGCGATATTCGAGTGAAACAAGAACCAGACTCTAAATGACCTAATAACCAACTGAAACTAAGCAACATGTTAAAATTAAGTTTAATAGGTTATTAGTGACGAGATGGCGAGTCTAATGGACCATTAAACCATGTTAAATTACTTGATTTGGTCAAGATTCGAACCACAGGCGACTAAACAGTGCGACAAGCGACTAGTCGTCCGGATGAACTCCAATCGCACGATTGAATCTTGCAATTGGGTCAATCGGCCGAATGCACCATGCGAATGAGCTCAGTCGGCCGACTGAACCAATCGCAGACTCAGCCAACAGATTGAACTCAGTCGCATGTCTCATTCACCCGAATGAGCTCAGTCGCATGAAAGGACAACCGACTGACTTCAGTCGCATGATTCATTCGCACGAATGAATCAAAATGAATTTAAACAAGATACTTAGAACTGAATTGTGATGTATTATTTACTAATGCTTCTGTGTCTTGTGTTTCAGGTCAATGGCTGATAGATGGTCCATCAACCCAAAGCACAATATATGTGCTCATTTGGACCATACGACTCGGATGGGGCCGAGTTTACAGAGATTATTGCTTTTCTTCGACGTTCTCGGATCCATAAGGCCATTTCTACACCGTGTACTCCTTACAGGTCGTTACATCAGGCTTTCTGGGAGAATGCCTCCGTTGATCGTTCACGTGAGCCATACAGCATACGGAGCTCCATTCGTGGTCAGGATATTGAGATTACTGTAGCTGACATCCAGAGAGTACTTGATTTTGGGGACGATACTGATCACCCCACCAGACTACATCCACTTACAGTCAGAGGTTGCTTTCTCAGGATTAAGTACGCTGGGGACATCAACTCAGGTGTGCTCAACAAGAGCAACTTGTGTCCCCAGTATAAGTACTTGGCACATGTGATCCTGAAGTGTATTGCTTCTCGGAGGGGTGGGTTTGATGATCTCTCAGACCAGATTCAGAATGCCTATGTGGCACTGGTGCTGAACCACCCCTTCAGCTTCTCGAGCATGATCTTCTCGTATCTAGTGGAGAATCTAGAGGCCAAGGGGAAGGAGGGCTTTTGTATGTACCCCAGATTTCTGCAGCTGATCTTCAACGAGAAGCTGCCATCACTTCCGAAGGAGAGCCATGATGCTGTGGCCTTAGAGATTATGGATGACACGACTCTGGGTCGTATGAGAGTGTATCGGGGTAAGCAGGTAAAGCCCCAGGTGAAGAGAATGATCGGCCATCTGGCCAATGAGAGGTATGTGGCGCCGGGTAGACGCAAGTGGCGTCATGATGACAACGACTCAGATGATGAGAGGCTATTGCTCCCAGAGCATGATTCAGATGATGATGACAGTGGGGATGCTGGAGTTGACATGCCCATTCCACCGAGGGGCACAGCTACAGACGTTATACCTCCAGTATCAGCCCCCACAGGAGACATAGCTGAGTCGGCGGGTTTCCACCAAGACTTTATACCTGGTGAGGAGGAAGACGAGTCTGATGAGGAGCCATTGACGAGGACTGTGGGAAGCAAAGTCGTTCCCACAGAGCATGGACTCCGGGCGGTTGGTGAACGCCCCAGGGATTCTGGAGAGACTGCTACAGATCCTAACTATGCCCCAGACCCATCTAGCCGTGCTCTAGGGGGAGCATCCTCCTCGACTAGATCGAGGAAGAAAAGGATGGCTCAGCCCCACGGCCTGAAGAAGAAGAAAAGAAGACTCACCTTCATCACCACCACAGCCACCACAGCTACACCACCACCTCTACCACCGCTACAGCCACACCATCCACCACCACAGCCACCACAGCTACCACTACCACCACCACACCTCCCACCACTATACATATGCCAACCACCACCATATCATTCACTCCTACATCACCTCCACTATCATCCAGACCAAACCCCATCTTTACCACAGCCACCACCACCACCACTAGCCACCAAGCAGGACCCTCATCACATCCCTCACATATATACGGATCACCTCTACCTCCAATTGGGGTAGAGGAACAGCTTTCAGCGCTGAATCGGATGGTGATGCGTTTGTTAGCTGCTGATGAGGAGAAGACAGCGCAGATCCGTCACCTGGCAGATCTCACTGCTGCGCAGTCTCAGCAGATCTTGGAGCAGGCTCGGCTGATTGAGGAGCAGGCCCAACAAATGGCTGCTCAGAGCCACGAGATCGCCCAACTCCAAGAGCACAGAGTCACATCTGCTAAGAAGATTGAGGAGTTGGAGGATGCTAAGAAGACCATCATGCTCAAGCTTAAGGGATCTAAAGATGAGCCTCTGAAGATTAAAGAGGGAGATGGTGATGATGGTTATGATGATGATGAGGATGATGATGAGGACGATGATGAGGATGATGATGAGGACGATGATGAGGAGACTGATGATGATGAAGGGGTTGAGGAAGAAAGGACCGAGGATAGGCATGAGGATGATGATGATGATGGAGGAGATGCAGCTGCATCTGCCTCTGCTCAAGGTCAAGAAAGGAGATCTAAGAAGAATCAAGACCAACGAGCTTCATCCTCTACCCCACCAAGTGATGACCCAGTGATCCAAGACAAAAGTAATGATTAGATGTCTATGTATTTGATTACTTTTGTATTTGAATCATGTATTTAAACTTATGTACTCGATGTTTATATTAAGATTAATGCATTTCTGTTTTGATTATTAACTAATGGTTGATGTGTTGCATGTTTAAATCAAACAGATCCAAACTATCAAAGGGATGAATTTGATGTTGCTCCCCTTCAGCAGGTCAAGACTCAATTAACTATGATTCTTGATCTGCAAGGGATCGTAAGGAGGTCTGTGAGTTATACCCCTGAAGAAGGGGAAATAATTCACGATCTTTCAAATGAGCAACTAGCTGAGATCTTCAAGCTAAATCCCGATGAGATTGTAAAGGATGCTCCAACGTGTGACTCTACAAGTGACGAAGAGCTAAACGACGTTGATGAAATAGAGATAGAAGATGTCACTGCAGAGCACTACCCTCAGTATGCTGACAACGAGGGAAATGTGGTCCCCAATCTGGGTGAATCCCTTGTCAGTGATACATTTGAGGTGTTAGATAAGATGGAGCATGAGTCTGAGAAGACCGAAGGAACGGCCCAAGCCTCAAACGATGATGTTGATATCAGAAAGGCTGAGTGGGCTGCTTGTTTTGAGGAAGTTCGAGCCCAACGCGCTGCACCTAAACAGAACGTCTACACCAAACTCTACAGAGTAAAGAAACATCATAAGGTGTCGGGCAGGATTATAGCATGGGCATATTTTGAGGATCTAAATGTCTATGCAGTTAAGAGGGAGAAGGGCATAGAGTACTTTAGATTTCCACATGATCTAAAGACTCTACCAGGTTTTGAGCTCAACCAGCTGGCCAAACTGAAGCTGTTGTATGCTGACCCAAGAAAGATGACAGGCTGGTTTGAGGCTGCCCTGAGGAAAGAGTACCACACCAGGTGGGTTAACTTCAGACCCCAACAACCTACAAGGTACATCAGAAGGTCTGAAGTTGATGCCATTACTGGAAAGCCAAAGATAGTGCTGAAGTGGAGTCCTCCGCGCACGATGTCAAGAATCCCTCTAAGGGAAATGCCTCAGGACTTCACTCCACACTTTAAGTGGTGGTACTATGATTGGAGAACAGGAGAAGCGGTCATAGTTCTAAATAAAGAGGGACAAATGGATACTATCAGGGTATTTGACCCAATGTGGCTTACCAACTTGTCAGCTAATGATGTCTATACTCTATACAAGTGGCCACTGTTCCATGACACGCAGGATATAGTACAAGCCCTCCAGTTCCAGAACGTCATAAGACTCTGTTTTGCGTTTGAGATTCACGCAGGAGTCACAAAAGAGAAAAAGTACAAGAAGTATGAGGAGGTGATGCAGAAAACAAGACATTAGAGAGATCTAGGTCCAAGGGGGAGTTTGATGATACATGTATGTACCTAGATCATGATATGAATGTAATAGATATTGTTTGTCTGATACTGATGTAATGTTTGGAATGTTAATGAAGTGATATTGGTTGTTTGTGATTTACAATGTTTAATATTTCATTAATGAGTCGATGTTGAATTGGTTAAATAGGTTTGTGATTGTTTGAATTGATACACATAATGTTATATTAATTAATACATTCAAACTTAACAAAATGAAGTTCTCATGCGAATGGACCATGCGAATGGACCATACGCATGAATAACTCCATACGAATGACTCAGTCGCACGACTGAACCAGGAGACTGGATCAGTCGTATGATTGTAACATGAGATTGGCTCAGTCGCATGACTGAACACTCAGTCGTGCGGATGGATCAACCACATGGTTCAATCGCACGACTGAATCATACTAATGGTTCAGTCGCCCGAATGAACAACTCTAACCTATAAATACCACCCAATTCGTGAAAAAACATAAGCATTCATTCTATTTCGACTCCAGACGTACCCTAGCTGTCCAGAAGCCTCCAAGTTCATACTCCAAGTTCATAGAACGCTGTAGATCGATTCCTAATCGATTCTTAACGTTTGATTCAATACTTTATTGATTCTACATGCGTTCTCACTGATTGGATCGCCAATCAAATAGGATTCCGCACTATTTGGTTTGGTTTACACGTTAATCAGTTGGTATTTCGTTAAAATACCAGGTCCTAACACCTTTCACAATGGGAGTGTGTAACACCCGAAAATTTTAAAAGATGTGCAATAAAGAATATAAGTGAAGGAGAAAGAAGGAAGTGCAATAAGACCCAAGTTGAAGGGTTTAAAGTGTGCAAAGGACAAAATATTATTAAATAATTGTACAAAAGGTGATGGCCGCCCATTTTGTTCTTCGCATCACCTTTTTGTAATCGGATTTTTGAGAGAGAAGGAGCAGAGGTTCGGTTTTGGAAGAAAGAAGAAGAAGATTTTGGATTTAAGGTAAGGATTCGATGTTTTTAAGTGTTCTTGGCTGGTTTAAGCCTCGGTCATGTGCTTATGTGTGTATTTGTGTTCGGTTGTGTGTGCTTTGGTGGGTTTAGGTGTGAACTCATAGTGCAATCGGATTTGAAAGAGTTCATCCGGAAGTTTGTCAATGGTAAGTTCTAGAATCCCCCTTTTTACATGTTTTAACTGATTTTGGGGCTGGAAATGCATGTATGAGTGTTTTTGTTAAATGGGTATTATTACCCGTATGTTCATGTGTATGTGTTTGTGGGTGGGGTATGATTTGGGTGGTTACGATGTTATGATCATGTTATGAATGTGTCTCTGTGGCTTAGAAAGTTAGTGCTAAGCTTAGAACATGATAAATGATGGATTGGGGACTGAAATGATGTTGATTAGTGTAAGGATTCCTATAAGTCTGATGCAACCAAAACATCGAAAGTCTCTCTGCATGCATGCACTGAAGCACAGAAGTAGAAATGCTTCTGATGTTTTAAACCTTGCACTAGAAAATATTCTAAGTGTAAAATCTTCCGAAGCCAAGACCAACATCTTTCGAAGCCAAAAGTGAAGTCTTCCGAAGCTTCAAACACAAAGTCTTCCGAAGCCAAAGAGTGAAGATAGATTTCTTCTGAAGACTTTTAGATACATGCTTTTATCTGATGTACTTTACCATAAAGATGGACCACCTTTCCGTTGCAACTCCGTTTAGTCACCAACTTACATGAATTGGTGAAAAGGTCCATGCTTTTGGTAACTATACATTGAGGTCTTGAGTCTGAGCTTTCTACTTTATGTACTTTTATCCTTTTTGTAATATATTAGGATGTGAGCTATAGCATGTCATAGTCACTAGTCAAAAGGCAATCTGCCTTTGACTCTACATTTGATTTTGTAGTTGTCTAGTCTTATGTATCCAGCTGGCCTTCAAAGTATGGCCGGCTGTAGGATGTAGTATAAAGTATCTCAAGTACTTGTAACTTTTATCGTATGCTTTGTAACATTTGTAATAGAACTTGAGAGGCAATATACAACATTCTTGAAAACCAATTACTTGTGTTGTTTTCCATCTTGTTCTGTCTCATACTTACTTGTGTTCTTAGCATCTTTCACTGAAAGTTAACCAGTTCCCAATATGATCTGTTGTGAAGTTGTTGGATCGGTTGACATCCGAGCGTGTTCTCGACAGAAGGATAAGAAAAACCAAAAGACAAACAAGAGCACAAACAAGAATACAATGGTTTCATTGATAAAACCTAATGATTACAAGCTCGTTAAACATAAAAATCACGACTTTTGGCAAGGGGAGATCGAGCATGATCTCCCCTCTCATCCGGCAGCACCTAGGCCCCGGGCAGACTCTCAAAACCCTCACCTCTATACACAATGAAACTGGTATTTATAGGCCTCAGCCCATATCGACTGGGCCCATTCGTACGATTGGGCCATGCGTATGGTTCAATCGTACGACTGGACCATACTTATGGTTCAATCTTACGAATGGCCCAATCGCATCTCACAGTCGCACGACTGGTCCATTAGCATGGCTCAGTCGTACGACTGAGTCTCATTCGCATATGCTCCTGCGAATGACACAGTTTCATGTGTTTACAACATATCGGGTGTATTACATTAAGCCTAGACTATTCGACAAGCGACGGACACACTATATATGACAATATATGCTCCAACAAATTCCCCCTTGGACGTTGCTTGCGAATAGTAGATAACACCTCTTACAATCTTCAGTCAATCTTTGCTCTGGTTTCCAATAGAATCAAACGAAAAACCATATTAGCCAACGTTGCCGATCCGTCAGGTTGCTACAGTATCCATGAAAATGAATTTAGGCACAATAGCTTTCGTTTACTTTGCAGAACACCATCATAGCAGCAAATTTCCCCATATGATTGATTTTTCCAGATAATGACATGAACAGTTTTCCATTGCTTCAATCTTCACACAGGCTAACCTGATTAACATTAACACCTGCAGAAATTCCCCCTCAAATTCAGCATATCCCAATATATAAACGTTGTGCTCTCCTGGCGTCTTCATACGGTGTATTGAGCAAAAAGTAAAAGGTTCCAATCCACAGCTGACAATCTCAAACAAATCAGCATGCACTCAGATTCATCATCAGAAACCGGCTCACATCATCACTTTCAGATTGTGTCTTCAATTTCTCTATACATGGATTCCCCCTAAGCATGAGAATCCTCTCTGTGCGGATAAATATAACTTGATTGGCCCATAAATAGTCAGATGCTCCTGACTACCCCACAAAATCAGCACCGACTGCTGACATTTTCTCTTCTCTCTTTCGTGTTCTAACTACATTCATCTATTCTGGAAGTCCAACGAATAATGGGGTATCCATCGAACTTATTTTACAAAAGAACCTCAGGATGAATGTGCTTTGCTCATCCTCAAATCTGTGCAAGTGGCAGTTCTAGACTCTTTTTTTTTGTCTGGAACACCGTTCATTCGTATGACATGGAGGACAAATATCACATTCGTGTTAATGGATGATACGAATGATATATTCGTGCGACTGGACAAATGCGGATGAGTCAATCGTGCGATTGGACAAATGCGGAAGAGTCAATCGTGCAATTGGACATATGCGAATGAGTCAATCGTGTGATTGGACAAATGTGGATGGCTCAGTCGTGCGATTGAACATACGACTGGTCCAGTCGCATGGTCCAGTCGTACGAATGGTCCATTATCATGGTCTAGTCGTACGAATGGTTCATACTCATGGTCCAGTCGCATGAGCGGGTACACGCAGATTTTCAGATCTGCAGCCGTCATGGCTGCCAAAAACCCTAATCTGATGATTTTTACATGAACCGAAACAAAATAGACATCATCAGATTCGCAAGGGTGATAAGAACATGGTTTCGAGTTCGATTTTAACATAGAAACAACACACGTAACAAGATCTGAGCAAAACACGAAGAACACGAAGTGGGTTTAACGTCAAAGAACATGAAATAGATCCAGAAATCATGAGCTCGGGTTGCTAGAATGATTGTTAGATCATTCTAGCAGTAACCGGCTCTGATACCAATTGTGAAGTCACTGGATCGGTTGACATCCGAGCGTGTTCTCGACAGAAGGATAAGAAAAACCAAAAGACAAACAAGAGCACGAACAAGAATACAATGGTTTCATTGATAAAACCTAATGATTACAAGCTCGTTAAACATAAAAATCATGACTTTTGGCAAGGGGAGATCGAGCATGATCTCCCCTCTCATCCGGCAGCACCTAGGCCCCGAGCAGACTCTCAAAACCCTCACCTCTCTACACAATGAAACTGGTATTTATAGGCCTCAGCCCATATCAGATGTGACTGGGCCCATTCATACGATTGGGCCATGCGTATGGTTCAATCGTACGACTGGACCATACTTATGGTTCAGTCTTACGAATGGCCCACTCGCATCTCTCAGTCGCACGACTGGTCCATTAGCATGGCTCAGTCGTACGACTGAGTCTCATTCGCATATGCTCCTGTGAATGACCCAGTTTCATGTGTTTACAACATATCGGGTGTATTACATTAAGCCTAGACTATTCGACAAGCGACGGACACACTATATATGACAATATATGCTCCAACATCTGTTAAGTGTTCTAAGCAACTCTCCTCTTTGTGTTGTTGTGTTGTAAGTGCATACCCTCACCGGTCCTGCATTTGGTATCAGAGCCATTTCAGGCTCTTGATATAAGATCTCACCATCTTAAGATCCCTCACACACACAAAATACTTAACAACTCAAATGGCAGCTATTACTAAAGCTGATATGGAAAATAGAACTATGACAAAGTCTCCACTGATCACTCCTAAAGACTTTGATACTTGGTGTCAAAGAATGGAAGGCTTTATCAAGTCTCAAGACTCTAGGATATGGGACTCTGTTGTTCAAGGACATTACATACCAAGCACCACTTCTGCTACTGGTAGTGGTATGATTCCAAAGGCTGTGGCTGATTATTCTGAAGAAGACAGAAAAAGAATAGAGATTGATCAGAAAGCCATGACAGCCCTTCAAACAGCTCTTCCAAACTCCATCTACAGAGGCTTCAAGAAGTGCAAAACTACCAAGCAACTATGGGAAGCGCTGAAGGTTATGTATGAGGGGTCCAATGAAGCAAAGGAGAGCAAGAAGGATTTCCTGAAGCAGCAGTTTGAAAATTTCACCTTCAAGGTAGGTGAAACCATGACTCAACAATACTTCATGTATGTTGAGATTGTGGATACTCTAATGGATGTTGGAGTAACTCTTGAGAACAGGGACATTGTGAGGAAGTTCATGTCCTCTCTTCCTAGACAATGGACATATTATTGTGTTGTTATCAAGAGGACTGAGAACCTTAAGACTCTTACTCTTACAACGTTGTATGATATTCTCAGTGGATACCAGATGGAGATGAACATGCAAAACTCATCTGGTAACTCCAGTAATCAACTGATTTCAGCCATCCATGTGATTGAAAGGGAAAGCATTGAGCCACAACATCATCTTATATGCTACCCTGACAACTCACAAAAGGGTCCTTTCATCACCTTCCCAGAGACTCCAAGAGAAAGCAACACTCAAGGAAGTCCTTTCCAAGAGACAAGTTCTTCTCATGCTTTTGTCTCTGCTGATGAAACCACAGACAACTTTCTCTTCACCCTTGAAGACTTGGACTGTATCCATACAGATGATCTGGAGTACATGGAGATGGTTCAGCAGATGGCTCTTCTTAGTCACAGAGCCAAGAAGTTCTACAAGAGGATATGGAGGAAGTTTCCAAGCAATGCAGCCAGTGGAAAGTTTGGGCTGGATAAAAGCAAAGTAAAGTGTTCAATTGTAACCAGATGGGACACTTTGCAAGGGAGTGTAAGGCACCAAGGTCAAATGGTGGCCAAACACAAGCCAGACCAAACTACACTGATAGAGCTCCCCAGAATGAGAAGCCAAAGCAGCAAGTTGCAGTTGCTGTTGAAGAAGGAGGATTTGACTGGAGCTTTCAGTTGGAAGATGCTTGTCCAAACCAAGCACTCATGGCAGACCATGATGAAGCCAAGGTACTGGAACATCTTTGTACTCCTGAATGTATTGCTAAAGTAAATAGATACAGGTCCTATAACTTAGAAATGAGATCTGATCTTGAGTCCTTAAATATCTTAAAAGTTGATTTTAAAAGAGCTAAAAATGATTATAAACTAAAGATAGAGGACTTAAAGATAACCATTTCAACTATTAAACATGAGCACACAAACTACATGACTCAGATCAAAGGCCTCATAACTAAGTTGACTGAATGCCAGGCTGAGCTTGTGATCAGCAAAACCAAGGCAAAAAAATGTGTTCTTGAAGAATAGACCTTCAAGAACATAATATCCTCATCCTTGCATGCAAAAGTTTGTTATAAAAATAAGCAGGGACTGGGATCTAGTGAGATAGCTCCTCCACACACAATCTTGTCTATAAGATCTCCTAGGTGTGAAACTTGTGAAGATGAGCTTCCCCTCATAGACCCCTTGACTGAAGAGGATGAAAAGGAGATAGTGAAGAGTGACTCTGAGAAGAGTGAAGAAGAGCATTCTAAGAAGGGTCACCATCCCTCTGAGGAGAGTAAAGCTGTTGGGATGACCAAGTCCAAAAGAAAGAACTTGATCAGGAAGGCGAAGAGAAAGTCCAAGAAGGCTCAAGAGATCAAGGCCACCTTCAACTCTGCACAGAAACAAGTCTTTATCTTTGCAGGATTTGAAGTGGTTAAGGCTGAAGACACAAACTTGAACTCCAAAAAAAGTTCTAGTTTATGTCCAAATCATCCCATCATCAAGAAGAAGGCGGATCAATTATGCACCACTGCGGTACAATCTGAACCATCCAGCTCCAAAGGTAGTTCTATCCCCACAAGAATTGTCACAGCATCTGCAAAGATGAAGATGGAGAAGGAAAGTGATCAAGTTCAGCCTTGTTCACAGATTAAGACTTCTAGAAGGAAGAAAATGGATTGTCTTATGTGTGGGAGTACTTCTCATCTTACTAAGGATTGTATTTACAATCCAAAGAGTACTCTCCACATGACCATGAAAGAAACTTCTAAGAGTTTAGAGAAGAAGAAGCAAGCTTCGGAAGGAAAATCTTTTTCCTTCGGAAGCTCCAAAATGAAGAAGAAGACAAGTGGAAACTTGCCTTCGGAAGAAAATTTGGTCTCGAAAGAAAGGAATACTTTTGAAGTACTTAAGCCTGCTGCAGTGAAAGCAAAATCTTCCGAAGGTCCAGTCATTAAAACTTCCGAAGTTATCAAAACTTCTGAAGTATTGAAGGTCAAGTCTAAGCTTCCAAAGGTGGTGTGGAAGACAAAGAAAGACCAAGTGGCTAAAAGTTCATCATCAACATCAGCAAATGATCCTCAAAACATGACTATAGGATTAATTACTGTTGTATTGTCTTCAACTTCTTTTGATGAACCCAAGACGAGTGAGGCTTGGGTTTCCATATGTAACTAATCATCTCCTTTGTGCAGGAACAGCTCAAGACAAATAAAAATGCATGGATCATTGACAGTGGCTGTTCGAGGAGATGCAGGAGGTTACATTACAGGAAGGGGCAAGGTCACAAATGGTAAGCTCAGCATTGAGAAGGTAAACTTTCTTAAGGAGCTTGGGTACACTTTTTTGAGTGTATCCCAATTTTGTGATCAGAGTCATAACATGCTCTTTACTGAGCATGAGTGCATTTTTCTTAGGCCCGGGGTGGTCATTCCTCATGAGCACATGCTGCTTAAAGCCCCCAGGAAAGGGAACATGTACAAGATGGATTTGCATGAAACATCTCCCTCAGGAAAAGTTTCATGCTTTCTATCTAAAGAAAATAGTGATGAGTCTTTCCTCTGGCATAAAAGAATGTGCCATGTAAACTTTAAAAATATGAATAAATTAATTAAGAATGATTTGGTAACTGGAATACCAAAGAAAGAGTTTACAAGTGATGACCACTGTGTTGCATGCCTGAAGGGGAAGCAACACAAGGTATCTCACAAGCCAAAGGAAAGAAACTCCATCACTACTCTCCTACACTTATTACATATGGATCTCTTTGGCCCCACCAGTGTAATGAGTCTAGGAAGGACCACTTATTGTTTGGTGATCACAGATGACTTTACAAGATTCACTTGGGTCTTTTTTCTTAGAACTAAGGATGAGACCCCTGAGATTCTAAAGAATTTCATCTTTAAGATTGAGAATCAATGTGATCACAAGGTCAAAACCATAAGATGTGATCAAGGAACTGAATTCAAGAACCAAATCCTTGATACATTTTATGATGAAAAAGGTATTACAAGATAATATAGTGCTCCCAGGACTCCTCAGCAAAATGGTGTTGCTAAGAGGAGAAACAAGACACTAATTGAAGCTGCAAGAACTATGTTGTTTGACTCTAAACTGCCCATCACCTTAAAGGCAGAGGCAGTGAACACTGCTTGCTATGTGGAAAATAGAGTTTTAGTAGTTAAGACACATGGTGAGACTCCTTATGAACTTTGGCACAAGAGGAAACCTTTCATTGGTTTTCTCAGGTCAATTGGATGCCCTTGCACCATCTTGAATACCAAAGATCAAATTGCCAAGTTTGCTGAGAAATCAGATGATGAACATTTTATTGGATACTCTTCTCAAGCTAAGGCTTATAGAGTATACAATCTCAGAACTAGAATAGTTGAGGAGTCAGCCAATGTGGCTTTCAAGAGCACACTCCTAGTGTGATTCTGGTCCGGATTGGCTATTTGATCTTGATATAGTTACCAACTGATTAAAAAATCTTGTGAGCATGTTTTAGGATCCACAGATATACTACCTACAGGTGATCCTGACCCAAGATTTGAGCTAAGAAGACCTTTAAGCTACACATCTTCAGCTCCAGTGGTAACTAATCATGCAAATGAGATTTCTATCAGCACATCAATGACAAATCCTGCTGATACTTCTGGGGTGTCTTCAAATTCTAGCTTAGAGGCACAAAACTCATATAAAGGAGCTTCAAATATTGGAGAAAATGGTGGTGGTGAAAGTGATCAGGAATTTCTTGATGCTGATAACCACTCCATTGAAGACAACATCAAGATGTCACACACTCATTGGATCAAGTAAATCTTAATAAGTGTGATGATGTGGAGGATGAATCCTCTTTTCCCGATTAAAATTTCTCTAATTTAGATCTGTCTAAGCAACTTGCTGTGATCCCTCAGCTAAGGATCCACAAGTCTCATCCTACCATAAACATCATTGGAGATGTTGATTCAGGGGTGAGAACAAGAGGACAAACCCATGAAGCAAATGTTTGTATTCACTCTTGTTTCTTGTCCCAGATAGAGCCAAAGAAGATTGATGAGGCTCTAAAAGAGGGAAGTTGGGTTGAAGCTATGCAAGAGGAGCTGCTTCAATTCAAAAGGCAAAAGGTTTGGAACCTATGTCCTCTTCCTCAAGGGAAGACTACCATAGGAACCAAATGGGTTTTTAGGAATAAGAAGGATGATAGAGGACTAGTCATCAAGAACGAGGCAAGACTAGTTGTTCAAGGGTATACTCAAGAAGAAGGAATTGACTACACATATGTTTTTGCTCATGTAGCAAGACTTGAAGCTGTTAGAGTATTCCTAGCTTTTGCTGCATCCAAGAACTTCAAGGTCTACCAACTTGATGTCAAGTGTGCTTTTCTTTATGGGGTGATTGATGAAGAGGTGTATGTCAGACATCACCTGGGTTTGCAGATCCTGATCATCCTGATTATTTCTGCAGGCTTGATAAAGCTCTTTATGGGATGCACCAAGCACCAAGGAAGTGGTATGAGACTCTATCTCAGTATCTCTGTTATCATGGCTACAAAAGGGGTTCTATTGATGCAACTCTCTTCATCAAAGGAACAGTAAATGACATAATGGTAGTTCAAGTATATGTAGATGACATTATCTTTGGGTCAACTAATCCAAAGCTCTGCAAAGACTTCGAGAAGCTGATAAAGGACAGGTTTGAAATGTGTGCCATGGGGGAACTCAATTTCTTTCTAGGAATTCAAGTAAATCAAGTTAACAATGGCATCTTCATAAGTCAGTCAAAGTATGTATAAGACATACTTAAAAGATTCAACATGACTGATTGTAAGGTTGCTAAGACACCCATAGCTAGAAACCACTCCCTTGGACCTGATCTTAAGGGGGAGTGTGTTGATGAGCATCTCTACAGGGCAATGATTGGGTCTCTTATGTACCTCATAGCTAGCAGGCCTGATATAATTTCTTGGTGAAAGGATAGTCTCTTGGCAATGCAAGAAACAATCCCATGTGTCTGCATCAACTGCTGAAGCTGAATACATTGCTGCTGCAAGCTGCTATGCTCAAGTTCTTTGGATTGAAAATCAAATACTGTACTATGGATTCAACTTCAAGGAGACTCCCATCCACATAGACAACAACAGTGCTATCTCAATCACTATAAATCCTGAGCAGCAGTCAAGGACAAAGCACATCAATATCAGGTATCATTTGATTAGAGATAACTTTGAAAAGGGATTAATCAAACTAGTCAAAGTTAACACAAATGAACAATATGCTGATCTGTTCACCAAAGCTTTTGATGAATAGAGATTTAAATATCTTGTATCAGCTATTGGGATGATTAAATTTGAATAGCTTTTCTTAAAACTTAATCATATTATTTCTAAAACATGTGTGTCCTAAGTTGTCTATTTTATCACCTTCATAAGCCCTTGTTCTCTTTGGAAGATAAATCTTTTTGAAAGACATTCCTTAGATTCTTGAAAATTTTGATCTTTTTATCCTTCGAAAGATTTATAATTACCTTCAGAAGAAACTTATGTCTTAGAAAACAAATAACTACTTCAGTAGTTTTACCTTCGGAAGAAATTTCTGAAATATCTTCCAAAGCTTAATATTAACTTAAGTACTTCTATGTTCTCAAAGAACAATTTCCTTCCGAAAGCAATTTACCTTTGGAAGTTTTTATTCTTCTTAGAATAAAAACCCTGAGTAATAAATCTCTTCCAAAGCAAAATTCTCAAAAACCTTTGGAATATCTTCCGAAGTCATGCTTTCAGAAGCTCTTATTCAGCACTTCCGAAGCAAAATAACATTCGGAAGATTTTTCGACTTCTAAGAAGACTACTTTTTGGTCAAAAGTAAACTACTTTTTCAAAGGTGGGACCGACATCCGGATTTCAAAGTTTATCCTCTTTCATTAACTTTGTCTCAAATCCTTTTCACATAAATACCCAACGGTTCCCCCGTCTTTCACTATCTTCTTCATTTGCACTATTCCTTAAACCTAAATACACCCAAACTGTTAGGACCTGGTATTTGAACGAAATACCTAGTGATTAGCGTGTTAAACCAACTCAAATAGTGCGGAATCCTATTTGATTGGCGATCCAATCAGTGAGAACACACGATGAATCAATCAAGAATTGAAATCAACGTCAGAAATCGATTAGCAATCGATCTGATGTGTTCTGTGAACTTGGAGAACGATTTGGGAGGCTTCTGGACGGCTAGGGTACGTCTGGAATCGTAATGGGATGAATGCTTACGTTTTCCCACGAATTGGGTCTATTTATAGTTTAGTATCGTTCAATCGTGCGACTGGCCCATAAGTATGGTTCAGTCGTGCGATTGAACCATGCGGTTGATTCATCCGCACGACTGAGTGTTCAGTCGTGCGATTGAGTCAATCTTATGTGTCAATCATACGACTGATTCAGTCTCCTATTTCAGTCGTGCGATTGAGTCAATCGTATGAAGTTATTCATGCGTGTGGTCCATTCGCATGGGCCATTCGCATGAGAACTTCATTTAGTTAAGTTTGAATGTTTTAATTAATATAACATAATGTGCAATCATTCAAACATTCATAAACCCAATCAAATCAATCACGACTCATTAATGAAATATTAAACATCACAGGTAACAACAATTCATATCATTTCATTAATCGATACTATTACATCATACTCAGACAGACAAGATTTATTACATTACAACTCATGATCTAGGGACATACATGCATCAACACAAACCGCCTCTGTTCTTCACCCATAAGCTTCTCAAAATGGCCAACCTAAACCACAGAAACAACCCTGACTTCTCCATGCAACTTCACAGGCAACACAATCAGGTTGCTCCGATGAACTCTGAGAAAGATGCTAGTTTCTCAGAGGTTTGATGTTTTCTGGCTTTATCCAACTACTTCACCTCCCTAACCATTGATCCTAATCTCTATAAGGATCATTTGCTTGAATTTTGGAAGACATGCCAAGAGGTCATCATGGATGGGGAGAAGGCACTGTCTGCCACAGTGCAGGGGAGGATAATCTTCATCACTCCGGCCATCATCAACACTCATCTTTAGCTGGATGATGAAGAAGGTGAGTTGTCTTTCCCAAAGGAAGCTGTTAATCATTCCTTTGTGCAGATGGGCTATGAGGGAGATTTCTCTGTAAAGACCTTCGAGAAAGGGAAGGTCTCATCGTAGTGAAAATACCTGCTACATGTGGTTATCCACAGCTTGTCAAACAAGCATGGAGGGTGGGACCAGATTCCTAAGGATCTCTCCTTCATAGTGCGTGGAATGGTTCAAGGGGTCAAGTTCAGGTACTCTTAGTTTGTTTATACAAATTTGCTTGCTAACTTGGACTCCTTAGAGTATTACATGTTTCCTTGATATGTTCAATACATCTCAACTGTGAACTGGCTCACAGTTGAGGGAAACAAGTAATATTCTTAAAATGGGACAGATGAAGCCCGACATCTTTAAAATCATGAAGAAGCCAACTGTAGGCTTCTCAGGGGTAGAAACAGCCCTTGTCCCCAAAATGTTAGAGCTCATTGCTCAAGGTGACAACCTAGCAAACAAGCTAGTGTTGAACCCACACCTTCTACCTCTCAACCACCAAAAAAGCCACAAATCACCCTCACTTACCAAAGAAAATCTAAACGAACCTCTGATCAAGCTATTGAGCTTGTGCAGGCCCCTATACACTCACCCATACAGGAGGAAGTGGATACTAGAGCTCCCACTTCCCCTGAGGAGCAAACCACTCCCATTTCTTCAAGGATCAGTGTTGAGGTTCCTCATGCTTAGCCTGATGAGCTCACTAGCCCAATTGGCTTAAGCCTTCACTCTGAGTCTCAACACTCAAGTGAACAACCTTCAAAGGATAGTTACCATCCCCAGCCTCTAGACTTAAATCAACCCATTCCTAACCTTGAATTCTATACTGATGAAGACTTAAGTTTCCAGTGAGTAACATGAGTCTCTATCTACTCGTCCCCTACTCAAAGAGAGATGAGTGCTCCTAAGTCTCCTATGTCTAGCCCACATCAGTCACCCATTACTGAGGTGGACCTCGCTGAACCTATTCAGGAGATCCATATGGAAGAGGCTCTCACTTTTACAAGTGATTACATCATTAAGTCCTCAACCATGGCAACTCAGCCCATTGACACTTCAACTAAGGCTGTCAGTAAGCAGAAAAATCCAGCAGCCAAGAACTTTAAGCTGGTGGTGAGAGTGAGGACTTTGGTCCAATTCTCTCATCCCCCAGTGATTCTTCTGATGAAGATGAGGGGAACTTGAGACTAAAGGTGGACAAACTGTAAAAAACATGCACCTATTTAGTCTCTAAGGTTAGTCACCTTGAATCTCGGGTGACTACCCTGCAAAACAGGGTCAATGATCAGCAACTTCAGATATCTTATCACAGGGAAAATCTAGCTGGGAGATCTTTAAGGAGAGCTCAACTAGGAACACAAGAACCTATGGATGTGATTGACCTAACTCCTAGATCACCTATGCAAGAGGGTGATGCTACCAAAAAGGGGGAGAAAGTCATTACAATCACAGAACCTGTGAGTTCTTTAAGGAGTATGGACATTGAGGACTCACCATCCTCACTTGCAATTGTGCATATTCAGCAACTTCCTCAAGTTCACATAGAGGTGGTCTCTCTAGACTCTTTCATTCAGAATCTATTTGAGGAAGGCATTCCAAGGGCTATGTCATCCCTACTCCAAGGAACTTCAAACTACATCATTGGGTGGAGGTATTAATTCTTTAAAGAGTTCAAGGGCAGCAAGAGGTATTCAACTTTCAGACCTTAAGCTACTATGAAGGTCTTGACCCAATCAACATGCCACTTGTCAACCCAAGTCAATCTAGACAAGCTGGCAGGCTGACACAAAGGATTCATGATAGAATTACTGAAGAGTTCAGCTTAAGAAGGAGACAAAGGCAATTAGGTATTGTCATTGGTCAACTGGATGTTGAGGCAGACCCTAAGATTAGCTTCAAAGGGTAAACCTTGACTGAAAGCCCAGTGATAGAGCCTGAGAGCCCTATCACACCAATAACTACTTCACCAATTCATTCCCTTAGTGAAACACCTATTGGTGAAAGTGTATCACAACCTTTCTTTGGCTAGAGCTTGGATGCTACACCAAGCAATGAAGGCCAAAGCTCTTTCCACCCTGTGTCACAAAGGTCTGTGGGTGACAAAGGGAAGAGGATTCTAACTCCTGAGGAGATTGAGGAGGATGAGAGAGAGAGGAAGAGGAAGCTAAGGGGAGAAAGTTCCTCTCGGTCTTCAGTCTTCATGCAAGTTGCAATCAGGGCTGCCCCCAGACCAAACACTCAAGATGATGAGTTGAGGGCAGTCGGGATTACTTACTTGTAGACCAAGAACTATGACATTGATGAGATTATATCTCTCCCCTTAGAGGAACTAAATGAACTGGCTGACATGGAAGTGTCAAGAGAGATGAAGGAAGCAGAGGATGCAAGGCTGCTTCTCCAAATCAAAGAAGAGAAGAGACAGAAAAGACTGTACAAGCATGTTCCTACTCTCTCCCCAGTTCAAGAAATCCCTATGCAAGAGACTGTGGCAGCTACACAAGAACCTCAAGTAGACAAAGAAACAGATAGACAAAATATGATTAACTACCTGAGTGCCACAGGTCTCTACCAGGCATCTGCACTTCTTCCCTTGTCCTTTGAGTACATTGAGTTTGAGTATCTCAAACAACTTGAACTTCAAGTTCTCAAAGAACAAAAGGAAACAAATAGAAAGATGAGGGAAGAGGCTACAAAGTCAAGAGCCATCATCCAAAAGAGTATGAAGAAGTCCACTGACAGACAAAGGATGATGAGCTTCTTGAAGCTATATGGATTCTCCAGAAGGAGACTTGGCCCAATGTCTCTATCCACAATAGATGAGCACATTAGGGTAATCAAGCAAAAGATCAAAAGTGGAGAGCTAGTTGACTTACACTCCCCTCCAAGTCAAGCTCCTCCTGAAGTGGAGGTTAAGGTTGAACAACCTGAGACAAGACAACCTGGACCTCCTGTTGAGTCTTAGCAAGCTTTATCTTTTGATTCACAGTAGGGTCAAACTCCCTGTCCTTTTGAACCTATGAGGGAGGAACACCTAACTGAGCAAGACAAGACTGATCAACAAGGTGCTGCAGACCAGTCTTTTCAATTAAAGTCTTCAAAGAGGAGGAAGAGGATGGCTTCTAAACCAAAGTCAAGGAAGAAGAAGAAGTCTAAATCATCCACCTCTATACCTTAGGCTGAGTCAGATCAACCTAAGGAAGTGCATGAAGAGGCAGCCCAATCAACTCCAATTCAAGTGGCTCCTCTTGCATCTGAGAGACCCATCTTATCCTGGACCTTCACAACTAAATCCAGAAAGATGGCATGTGATCACAGATCAAAGTGGTGAAGATGTCTATACATGGCAAGACTTATTCAACCTACCTCTGCATGATCTCTTTGAGATGAGAAGATACTATGAGAGTCTGAGTGATCCTAACCATCTAATGAAGAAGGGCATGGTCATTATCATAATGAGGACTGTCAAAAGATGAAGATCTTCAAATGTTTTGGTAGCATCAGCCTAGGGGGAGTTTGTAAGGATTCCTATAAGTCTGATGCAGCCAAAACATCCAAAGTCTCTCTGCATGCATGCACTGAAGCACAAAAGTAGAATTGCTTTGGAAGTTTTACACCTTGCACTAGAAAACATTCTAAGTGTAAAATATTCCGAAGCCAAGACCAACATCTTCCGAAGCCAAAGTGAAGTCTTCCGAAGCTTTAAAGACAAAGTCTTGTGAAGCCAAAGAGTGAAGACAGATTTCTTCCGAATACTTTTAGATACATGCTTTAATCTGATGTACTTTACCATAAAGCTGGACCACCTTTTCGCTACAACTCTATTCAGTCACCAATTTACATGAGTTGGTGATAAGGTCCATGCTTTTGGTAACTGTACATTGAGGTCTTGAGTCTGAGCTTTCTACTTTATGTACTTTTATCCTTTTTGTAATATATTAGGATATGAGCTATGGCATGTCATAGTCACTAGTCAAAAGGCAATCTGCCTTTTGACTCTACATTTGATTTTGTAGTTGTCTAGTCTTATGTATCCAGCTGGCCTTCAAAGTATGGCCGGCTGTAGGATGTAGTATAAAGTATCTCAAGTACTTGTAACTTTAGACCTATGCTTTGTAACATTTGTAAAAAAACTTGAGAAGCAATATACAACATTCTTGAAAACCATACTTGTGTTGTTTTGCTATCTTGTTCTGTCTCACATATTTACTTGTTTTCTTAGCATCTCTCATATAAAGTTACCAGTTCCCTATTTGATATGTTAAGTGTTCAAAAGAACTCTCCTCATTGTGTTGTTGTGTTATAAGTGCATACCTTCTAATGGTCCAACAATTAGTGTATGTTGGTTGCCCATGCGCCTAAATGGTGGCCCATGCGCCCAACGGTCGAATTGCCTAAGTATTTCCCCAAACGCTCAAAACCCATGCGCCCAAATAGCTCCCATGCCCCTAGGATCAGGCCAAAATTGATTAAGTTTTCCATGCACCTAACCTACCCATGCGCCCGGGCACTCATGCGCCTGCATAGTGCCTATGCGCCTAGACTAATGCCCAAACTCTTGGCCTAAATATTTCGCCAAAACTAAGCTCTCAAACCCATCGCCCATAATAGCTCCCATGCCCCTAGGATCAGTCCAAATTGATTAAGTTTTGCCCATCACCTACCTACCCATGCGCCGCCGCCGGGCACTCATGCGCCTGCATAGTGCCTATGCGCCTAGACTAATGCCCAAACTGACTAAGTGTGGGGTCATGCGCCCAAATAGTGCCAATGCGCTCAGATGTTTCCATGCGCCTAAATGTTCCCGTGCGTCTGAAAGGCCATGCGCCTGCATAGTGCCCATGCGCCTAGGACTTAAAATATTTTTCTGAATTTTTGGGAAGAAAGGAAATTTTAGGCTTTGACTTGGGATATTCCCGGGGTAATGTATGATGCTTATATGATGATGTATGATGGGGATGTGATAGTTATTGTTAGATCTAGGAACAATAGATCTAGATTAATTTTTATAGGCTTAGAACTTCAATCAAATTTGTAATGAATGATTGTAATTCATTATTTTGATGTATGCATTGTCTATATAGGTTAACCCATATGTATGTTGATCTGTGTATGATTGCAGGTACAAACATAATACTTGGTCAAATATTGAAATTGACTAAGTGTAAGAAACATCTATGGATGAACATTTTGTTCCTCTGTAGATATGTTTCTTACAAGTAACAAACATCCGAAGATCATCTGCGGATGAACAATCAAATGGATTTCCAAGTGAAGTCCCCTGCGGATGAGCAAACTCCTGCGGATGAGAAAATACCTTTGAAAGAACAAGTACCTTCGGAAGAACAAGTACCTTCGGAAGAACATGCAACTACGGAGTCCAAACACTTGTATTTAAATAATACAAGTGTTACAAGTCTACAAGTCAACAAGTCAACTAGTCAACAAGAACGCTGTGCGAATCCCAATTAAACATTAATGAGATACGTTTGAATCAAATCTTTTGTTTGCTTATTAATTATGTTCTTCTCATTGTGTTCGTCATAATCATTAATCATTAAATTTGATATTTAATTATTATAACAATTAAACAAGGTTAATGTTGATTCCGCAAACATTAACTTGATTTCATATTAACACTGATAATTTCTGATTGCGATCCTTGGATTCATAGTTATGATGATGCTATGCATGCTTATGTTTATGTGTGTTTATGTTATGTCTTCTATATGTTCCTTATTATGTATATTTCCATGGCTTTATGTGGTATGGTTATGAAATGAATGTAAAATATTATGTAACGTAAAGCGGAAGATAATGGTAATGAAAAGAGGAACGTAAATAATGAATGAATGCATGGCGCTTTCCCAGCCCATGCAGTTAACCATACTTTATTCCACTATTCACCTTTTATCAGTTAGTATAGTTACCAACTTTGGTTGGTAACAAAAGGTAAGTCATGGAGATGTCATGACTACCTAATCTAGGATAGTATTTTATCTTAGATACCTTATTTCTAGCAATGTAGTATTTGTCTAGTTGTTAGTTCCAACTGGTCATCTAAGTATAACCGACTTTAGATAGTAGTATATATAGTTTCTCATTGTAACTCATTTAGTTATGATTGTAAGAGTCTTGTAACATTAAGTTGGAAGTAATATATACAAGTATATTGAAAGCCATTCTTTTGTTTATTAACTTAGTATATTATTATCAACTTAGTTAAGAGATTCTATTTTACCATTCGAGTGTGTTTAAAGTGAGTTTGAGAGACAGAACTTGTGTTGAGAGACAAACACTGATGTTGTACTAGGTACTATGACAATGTCTCATACCACTTCCTTGGTGTTTGATGCAGCCTATAGAGAGCTTTCTTAAGCTTGCAGACATAATCAGGATGATTTGGATCTGCAAAGCCAGGTGGTTGCTTGACATACACATCTTCATCTATCACCCCCTATAAAAATGCACACTTGACATCAAGTTGGTAGACCTTGAAATCCTGAATGCAATAAAAGCAACAAATATCCTTACAACTTCAAGTCTTGCTACAGGAGCAAAGACATCTTTATAGTCAAATACCTTTTTCTTGAGTATACCCTTGGACTACTAGTCTTGTCTTGTTTTTGATGACAGGCCCTCTACCATCTTTCTTGGTCCTTAAAACCTACTTGGTACCTATTAGCATTTCCTTGGAGGAAGAGTGTCTTTTGACTGAAGTAGTTCCTCCTGCATTGCCTTAATCAAACTTCCATTTTTCAAAGACTTATCAACTTTCTTTGGCTTAATCTAGGATAAGAAGCAAAAGTGTAGAAAAAACATTTTATCATGGGTTTGTCCTCTTGTTCTCTTTATAATCTCAACTTCTCCAATGATGTTTGTGGTAGGATGCGACTTGTGGATTCTTAGTTGAGGAATCACAGCAAGTTAATTTGATACTAAATTAGAGAAATTTAGGTCTGTTGATTTAGTATCTCGTACCACATTAGCACACCCATCAAGTGTGACTTGATCTAGAGAGTGTATAACATCATTGATAATGTCTTTAGTGGAGTGGTTGTCAGCATCGTGAAATTCTTGATCACTTTCACCATCTCCATGTCGTCAGAGATGTCAACCTACATTTAAAATCCTATCAATTAAGTTTTGTGCCTCATTGTTGGAATTGGTTGGCACCTTAGATGTATCAGTTGAAGAATTTATCATGGTTGTGAAAACATGATTTCCACATGCAGGGTTTGTTACTACTGGAGCTCCGGGATTCTATTGTTTGGTTTTCTCAACTCAAATCTTGGATCAGGATCCCCTGTAGATGTATTGCTTGTTGATCCTGAAACATTTTCACAAGATTTGTTAAAATAGTTGGTAACTAAATCAAGATCAAAGAGCCAATCAGGACCAGAACCTTTCACACTGGGAGTGTGTTCATTAAAGGCCATATTGGCTGACTACTCAACTACTCTAGTTCTGTTATTGTTTACTCTATAAGCCTTAGCTTGGGAATAGTATCCAATGAAGTGTCCATCATCTGCTTTCTCAGCAAACTTGGCTATATGATATTTGGTATTCAAAATGGTGCATGGACATCCTAATGACCTGAGGAAACCAATGAAAGGTCTCCTTTTGTGCCACAGTTCATAAGGAGTCTTACCATGAGTTTTGACTACTAAAACTCTATTCTACACATTGAAGGCAGTGTTGACTACCTCTATTCAGAAGGTGATGGGCAGTTTAGAGTCAGAGAGCATAGTTCTTGCAGCCGTAATAAGTGTCTTATTTCTCCTTTCAGCAACACCATTTTGTTAAGGAGTTCTAGGAGCACTATATTATCCTGAAATACCTTTTTTCACAAAATGTATCAAGGATTTGGTTCTTGAATTCAGTTTTTTATCACATCTTATGATCTTAACCTTGTGATCATATTCATTCTTAATTTTCAGAATGAAGGATCTAAAGATTTCAGGGGTATCCTTCTTACTTCTAAGAAAGAAGATTCTAGTATATCTTGTGAATTAATATGTGATCACAAGGCAGTATAGAGTTTTTCCAACACTCATTGTTGTGGGGCCAAAGAGATCCATGTGTAATAAGTGTAGGGGAGTAGTGATAGAGTTTATTTCCTTTGGCTTGTGTGACACTTTGTGTTGCTTTCCTTTCTGACATGCAACACAATGGTCATTACTTGTAAACTCTTTCTTTGGCATTTCAGTTACCAAATCATCTTTAATTATTTAATTCATGTTCTTAAAATTTACATGGCACGTTCTTTTATGCCAAAGGAAAGACTAATCACTATTGGCTTTAGATAGAAAACAAGAAACTTCTCCAGATGGAGAGGTTTCCTGCAAATCCATCTTGTACATGTTCCCTTTCCTGCGGGCTCCGAGCAAGATATGCTCTTGAGGAATGATCACCCCAGTTGATGCTGATTGCGGAGGCTTTGATTGGAGTTTCTAGGTTGAAGATGCATCTCCAAACCAAACGCTGATGGTTTATCATGAAGAAGCCAAGGTATTGAAACATCTTTGTACCCCAGAATGCATTGCTAAAGTTAAGAGATATAGGTCTTATAACTTAGAGATGAGATCTGATCTTGATTCCTTAAACATCTTAAAAGCTGATATTAAAAGAGCTGAAAATGATTACAAACTTTAAATAGAAGATCTAGAGAAAACCATTTCCACTCTTAAGCATGAACATACTAACTACAGGACTTATATCAAATACCTCATCACTAAGTTAACTGAATGCCAGGCTGAGCTTGTGATCAGCAAAGTGAAAGCAAAGAAATGTGTTCTTGAAGAAGAGACCTTCAAGAACATAATATCCTCATCCTTGCATGCAAAAGTGTGTTATTAGAATGAGTAGGGACTGAGATCTATTGAGATAGCTCCTCCACACACTCTACTTTCTGTAAGATCTCCTAGGTGTGGAACTTGTCAAGATGAGCTTCCACTCATAGACCCAATGAAGAAGAGGATGAAGTATAGTGAAGAATAGATCTGAGAAGAGTAAAGAAGATCATCCTAACAAGGGTCACTATTCTCCTAGGGAGAGGAAGAAACCAGGGATGACAAAGTCTAAGAGGAAGAATTTGATCAGAGCAGTCAAAAGAAGATTAAAGAAGGCTCAAGAGATCAAGGCCACCTTCAACTTCAAATAGAAACATGTCTTTATCTTTGCAGGGTTTGAAGTGGTAAAGGCTGAAGATTCAACTCTGAACTCTAGTACCGAGCATTGTAGTTCATGTTCAATTCATCCCTATGAAGGAAAGAAGGCTGATGAGCTGTGTACCATTGCTACACAGCCTGAACCATCCACCTCCAAGAGCAAGCCTCACCCTAGGAAGCTTGATGCAACATTTGAGAAGATGAAGATGGAGATGGAAGTGATCAAACTTAGCTTTCTATTCACAAGAAGACTCTCAGAAGAAAGCCAATTGATTGTATCATGTGTGGTAGTATTTCTCATCTTGCTAAGGATTGTATATACAATCCCAAAAGTACTATCCACATGACCAAGAATAAGACTTCTGAGAAGAAAAAGAAGAATAAAGCTTCGGAAGGAAAATCTCTTCCTTTCGGAAGCTCCAAAATGGAAAAGAAGACAAGCGAAAACTTGCCTTCGGAAGATAAAATAGTCTCGGAAGAAAAGAATGCTTTCGAAGCACTGAACCTTGGTGCAGTGAAAGCAAGATCTTTCAATGGGTCAGTCTCCAAAGTTGTCAAAACTTTCGAAGTGTTGTAGGTCAAGTCTAATCTTACAAGGATGGTGTGGAAGATGATGGAAGACCAAGTGATTGAAAGTTCTTCATCAACAACAACAAATGATCCTCAAAGTCTAAACATAGGATCAATTACTGTTGCATTATCTTCAGTCCATTTTAACAAGCCAAAGACCAATGAGGCATGGGTTTCTGTTGGAGCTGTACAAGGTAGTCTATATTATTACACAGTCAAAGTCAACAAAAGTCAACGTCATGGTCAAAGTCAACAAAAGTCAACCGTCACGGTCAAAACCAACAAAATTCAAACGTCGAGTACGAGACGAAGAACCGAGACGAGATGTTGAAGATTTAGATGACTAGGTGTTTTATTGTAATAAATATATTTTGTGTATACAAAATATATTTTATATTGTTTTAGTCATTTTTATGTTTAATATGTAATTTCCATTAATTAGCCTAAGTCTTGGGGATTAAGTACAATAAGTGAATATTGGTCTAGACTATAAATAGGTTAATTGTCATTAGTGTTGGTTAATGGTTGCATGACCAAGAGATTGGGGATTACTTGTAAACATCATTTGCAATCTAATTGAAGATCAAAGAGTTTTTAGTGTGTTTATCATATTTTGATCCAAAACTTCATGATTTGATTCAGGTGTGATCAACATGGCTAACAATTTGGTATCAGAGCCATATTGGATCAAATGCATTGAAGATTTGAAGAATTTGTTGCTGATTTTTGAAGATGTTCATCAATTTTTAGAGGGAGAAACTGGGGTTCTAGAGAGAGAAAGTAGATCTGAGTTCAAATTTCTACAAATTCAACAACAGCAACATCAGATCTATCACTATATTCAACATATATTGAATCTACATCATCGTTTGCACAAGAAAAATCAATGAAAAAACTTCAGATCTGAAAAATTCTCTCACACACACTAGTGTGTGTGTTCTTGGTGTTCTTGAGAGCTTCAAATCTTCATGGGGCGAAACTAGAACTGTTTTTGAACGAAAGTTCAAACTGTCCGGCGAAACTCCAGCAAAAATACAGTTTCGTCCGACAAAACTCTGGCAAGATTCCGGCGAAAGTATAGTTTCGTCCGACGAAACTCTGGCAAAACTAAACTTTCTGGCGAAATTATCAGTTTCTGCGAAATAAAAAAACTATTATCAGTTTCTGCAAAATTAAAAAAAAACAAAACATGCTGCGAAATTAAATCTTGCTGCGAATTTACCATCACTGCTTGCTGCGAATTTACCACCACCGCCTTAGGCGGCCTAAAACCAAATCCTCCACCACCTTAGGCGGCCAAAACCCTAACCATCTCAATCACCTTCACGACCCTAGCCGCCGTCCTCAACTCCGTCACACTCAACACTGCTGCCATCCACACCACCACGACCATCACCACCACAACCGTCAGCATACACTGGCCATCATCATCGCAACATCATTCAACACACACCACAACCGAACAACCGTGGTAAGTGTGGCGGCCAAACCCTAGCCGCCGCCACCTTTCTTCCTCAATATCTCCTTCAATATTACACGTCTCCGTGAACCACCACCACCGTTGGAATCAGCATGACGAGGGGAAGAAGATGATATATTTTACGAACCTTGACTCGCCGGAAAATTTCACCGGAACCCTAGCCGCCGCCACCTTCTCTCTTCGATATCTCCTTCATTATTGATTTTCAGAACAAACCGAGGCCACCATCGAAATCAGAAGGTCGTGATTAGTGGGGATAGAGGTTGAACCGCTCATTTTGGGCGTTTTTTTTTTCCGGCCGTCGTGGCTCGCCGGACCGGCGACTGCTCGCCGGAACCCTAGGAGAACATCCTCTCTTCATCCGCCTCTTTCTCTTTCTCTCTTCTCTCTTATGTGTGTGTTTTAGTTGACATTAACATTTAGGGTTAGGGTTTGATATTGTTTATTGGGCTGGGTTGGGCTCATTAAAAGATAGTCTTGGGCTAGTAAAGATTAAAAATTGGGCTGAATTTTATAAAAATAACTTGGGCTGAATTTATAAAAATAACAGCTTGACCCCAGTTGCTAAGATTGCATAGCGTGACATTTTAAAAAAAAATATTTTTCCCGGGGGAGAATTATTTTAAAATTTTTGGGAAAATATTTTCGGGGCGTTTAATTGTTCAAAATTATTAATAAAATGTCATCTCCAGAAGACTTTAAATCAGATAATATCACAATGGCACAAAGCCGGTTTGACTGTTTTGCAGGTATGAAGAAAGAAAAATTGTCAGATTTAATTGATCGATTTTTAAAGGTGGAAAATAATCTAAAGAAGCATGTTCCAAATCTCAGTAATCATGAACAGATTCAAAAGCTTCTTGACTCGCTTCAGTCTGCATGGAATCATCAAGTTAAAATGCTGAAGCAAGAAAGAGATTATGTCGACACAAAATTATGGATATGATCAACAAACTGAAAGAGATTGAGTTGGATATCAAACGTCATGAGTACTATGAAGCAACATATCTAACTACAAAGATCACTTCAAACTCCAAAGAGAAACCAGAAGAGAGATCAGATTCTGGCACCAATTCCGAGGGTTTACCGAAACCTGGAAGTGAAGAGGTACAAGAGGAGCTTAAGAAGACATCAATGGGTAAAGGTGGAGCTGAGTTGAATGATGCAGTTTGTGATGCTGATAAGGAAGAGGAATGGAAGCGAAATACCAGAGATTGCAACTGCGAGAAGGCTCTTACTGCTGAAAGAGTCATCTTGGATCTTCCATACGAGACAATTCAGGATATGTGTTCTTCTGCTTGCAAAATTCGTTTATTTGGTGTGTATAAAGCTAATAGGTTAATTTTAGATAACCAAAAGGAATTAACCACCATAAATGTAGAACTTAAAAAGAATGAAGCCAAGTATTTCATAAAATTAAATGAAGCTCTAAAAGAAAATGATCATTTAAAACGAACTCTTCTTGAAAGAAATGTTGAAATTAATCTTTTAAACGAAAGAGTCACCTTGGCTGAATTTAAAACAAGCAAGCTTAAAACAAAGCTTGATAGATGGACCATATCCGGAATGAAACAAGAAGAGCTACTGTGTAAATAGTGGGGAGCTAGGATTAAAACGGGAGTGGGTTGTGGTGAAAATCCATACGTCTATCGTCCTCCTAGCACACATTAACCTCATCCATCTAATGATTTGATTGAAGCTGCAGAAACTAATAGTTTAAATGCAGGTTTAAGCAGCGTTAATCTTAAAGAGTTAGAGATGTGCAGGATTCTCCTGTAGGTTTGGGATTCCTCGGGCAGGGATCTGATGGTGTTCCAAAACCAATATCAGTTACTTCTCCAACCTTCTTCAACAAATTCAAAACATGTAACATTCCTTTGTTTGTTCCTGTCAGGTTTGTCAAAGAAGGAACAATTGTTGAATCGTCAGGCAATCAGAACCCTATAACCGAAGCCGACACAATAGGAGGTGTCAATCAAGATCCTTTGGAAGCAGATCTGTGTATACGAGACTGGATAAGCTCAGATGATGAATCACACACAGAGGAGGGTGTTGGTTCCTCACAGATCAAGATATCTCCTGACATTGTCAAGTCTCGAAAGCTTCCAAAAGCTGAATTAAGACCAATACGGATCTCTTCTCCAATTGCAAAACAACCCAGTCAATTAGTGAAGATCTCATTCCCTAATCAGCACAGGAAACTTCAGAACAAGCAAGAATCTGCTACAAGATCAAAGCAATCCTCATCACCACCTGCACAACACGAGACTACAAAGAATTAAAAGCCTTTCAAGGTTTGTTTTAAGTGTGGAAAAGAAGGTCATGTGGTAAAGAAATGTCCTCAAATACTTCCTTTGAATGGTAAAGGCAAACCAAATTGCTTCTCCGGATGTAAGTCTACAAAGAATGTTCTAGACGGTAAAGGCAACACGGGTTGCTTCTCTGGTTTAAAAGGTAAAAAGCGCACATCTTTGAATGGTTGGATGAAAAATCCTCCATCCAAACCTTTTCATGTGAAGCCGGTTTCACATGATTCAAAGATAAAAATGACCAAAGGTTCAAAACCAAATTCTTTTCTTCCCGGTCTTAAACAGAAAATGATTTCCAAATTTAATTCATTCAAATCCAATTTAATTGAACCGAAACAAATTTGGCAAATTAAAAAGAAGGATACAACAATCCCCGATTGTTTAAACGGTTGTGTGCCGAAGCAGGTTTCTTATATTGATGAAAAAGGAACTTCCAGAACTACGATGGCCTCGGTTCCCCTTTTTAACTAATTTGTTAATGAGTGCTGGAGCAATTCAGGAGGACTGTTAGTAATCCGGTTTACTGATAGAGATTGTTCCTAATTCAAATTTGAGGCGGAACAAACATGTTAAGGTCATGGTATTTTATCCACAATCTGGATTTTTATCTGCACAATCACAGTTCTTACTTCATAATCACTGCATATTTCTTGATAATTCATTTCTTATCTTCATATCAGTGTAGTTTGGAAGATCTTATTTGGTAAATTTCTATTTTTGCATAGTTTTATAAAAAAATAATAAAAATATAAAAAAAATATAAAAAAATAATAAAAAACAAAAAAATAGGTTTGCAAAAATAAAAAATTTAGGGGGAGAGTATAATACATAAAAAATGGAAAGAGAACTGGGAACTTGATTCGAGATGACTGAAAAATGATTGTATATCATCTTGAAATGCTTGTTTTTGCATGACTTGCGTTTGTAAAATGAGAGATGATAGTAACTGATGCTGTTATTTGATTCACATCTTATTTTTAATTGCAAATAATAGAAAAACAAATAGATTCGTTAATGATATGCTTGATAGACTCAGCCTGAAGAATAAAGTAGACAGCAACATAATGATTTAAATTAAAATATATGCTTAAGGATGTCTGGATTTATGCAATCATTTTGGCCTGCACAAAAACTGAGTCCCGACAATTGATCCTTCACCCACCCTGATACAAATCATATAAGCCATATCTTTGAGCCATGATTGGTGTATTTATGTGTCTTGTGTTTGTGCTAATCTCCTCTGCTGTACGGAAGTACTGACCTGGAGTGATAATCTCCTTTGCTGTACGATAGTACTGACCTGGAGCTCTCATCGGCACATGATTAAATGGTCATCTTCTTTGTTATACGTGAGTATAGACCTGGAGCTATCACCATTTTGGTCTAAGTAGTGTCAAATCATCTAAACAATGAATTCATCACAGAATGCAATATTCTGATGATAATCTCTTGCACACTTATGCACAAGCTGTGTTCCATAAAGATCGTAATAAAATTCAAAAAATCCTGAGGTTGGGTGAGGGTTTTTGCCAAATGATTGTGGGGTCCTAGCATTCTAAAGTATTTAATCGAATCTTAACAAATCATCTGCTGCTTGTTGAAAAAGATAGGGCATGGGTTTAAGTGGACAAACATATCAGCAATCGTTATTGATCTGTTTGATAATTTCAAAATCATTCAAAGACTGTGATTAGATTCAGTTATCAGTGTGATCTCATTGCTTGTCGATAATTAAATTCATCTTTGTGCTAAAGTATATCTTGAGGATGTGATCTCATGATCGATTCAGTTCTCGGTAATTAAATATATATATACAAATAAAAACTATATATAATTAAAAAAATATTATAATAAATATATATAATAAAAATAAAAAATTATAATAAATTTTCATTTCAATATTCATTTAGGTCTTCCATATTATGCTGATTACATTTTATTATTTTCTTGCATTTCATAGAAATTGCGCACAAACAAACACGGGTTCGCTTGTTTTCACACACAGATAAAAACGAGTTTATTTTGTTAAAATGAAATGATCTAATTAGAAATGTCAAGATTGTGTTTGTGAATGTGTTTCTGATTTTTGTTGTAACCGATCATCAGTTGAGCAGTGGACCTGATCAAAGAACCTGTTCCTCAAGTTTGAAGAAGATACCGAGCTAGGACTCCTCCTCCTACATCTTCTGAAGCATTTAAGATTAGAGATTTGGGAAAACAATATCCTTGCAAGGGTTGCATTCAAAAAGGGGGAGCACATAAATAGGAGGAGCTTATGAGATGCGTAATCTTTCTCATCAGATTCCAAAAGCTTCAATTTGAAGATCTTTCTACTGTTGACTTCTCGGTGCTAATTTCGTTTGAAGACATTGATAATGATAGACTAAGTGGGAGTATTGTTGGAGCTATACAAGATAGTCTATATTATCAACACAATCAAAGTCAACAAAAGTCAACATCAACGTCAAAGTCAACAGAAGTCAACCGTCACGGTCAAAGTCAACAAAAGTCAAACGTCGAGTACAAGACGAAGAACCAAGACGAGATGTTGAAGATTTAGATGACTAGGACTTTTATTGTAATAAATATATTTTGTGTGAACAAAATATATTTTATCTTGTTTTAGTCATTTTTATGTTTAATATGTAATTTCCATTAATTAGCCTAAGTCTAGGGGGTTAAGTGCAATTAGTGAATATTAGTCTAGACTATAAATAGGTTAATTGTCATTAGTGTAGGTTAATGGTTGCATGACCAAGAGATTGGGGATTACTTGTAAACATCATTTGCAATCTAATTGAAGATCAAAGGGGTTTTAGTGTGTTTATCATATTTTGATCCATAATCTTCATGATTTGATTCAAGTGTGATCAACCTGGACTAACAGTTTCCAAATGTAACTAATCTTTTCCTTTTTGTGTAGGAACAGAGTTTTAGTCGTTAAGACTCATGGTAAGACTACTTATGAGCTGTGGCATTAAAGGAGAACTTTTATTGGTTTTCTCAGATCATTTAGATGTCCTTGCACAATCTTGAATACCAAAGATCAAAAAGCCAAATTTGATGAGAAATCAGATGATGGATACTTTATTGGATACTCTTCCCAAGCTAAGAGTTATAGAGTATACAATCTAAGAAGTAGAATAGTTGAAGAGTCAGTCAATGTGACCTTTAATGTGCACACTCCTAGTGTCAAAGGTTTTGGTCCTGATTGATTATTTGATCTTGATTTAGTTACCAACTGCTTTAAATAATCTTGTGTGAATGTTTTAGGATCCACATATATCTTATCAACAGGAGATTCTGACTCAAGATTTGAGGTGAGAAGACCAGAGAAGAATAATACTTCAGCTTCAGGGGTAACTAACTCTACAGATGGAGTTCCTACCAGCACAACCATGACAAATCCAGCTGATACATTTGAGGTGCCTACAAATTCCAGCTCAGAGGCATAAAACTCAAATAAAGGAGCTTCAAATGTAGGAGGAAATGGTAGTGGTGATAGTGATCAAGAATTTCTTTATGCTGACAACCACTTCATGGAAGACAACATCAATGATATCACACACTCATTGGTGTTGGGTTTGTATGACCATTTACATGTTGTTTAACCATTTAAACATATAAAACGCAGCGGAATATTCTACTTTAAACATGTTAAAGTTTCTGAAAATTACCATTATCATGTGTAAACAAACAAACCCATAACAAGAGGATCTTTATTATGTGAAAAACAAGCATACAAAATAAACAAGAACACCTAAAACATGATATAATCATACCATAATAAAACCTTTCTGGATGCTGTGAAAACCGACCAAAAGAAGGTAGAAATGAGTCAAAAGAAAGGCCAAGACTTCAAGGGTAGAAGTCCTCAAGTGTCCATACCCACAAGCCTACAAGAAAACACCATCGTTGCTAGGATTTGAGCACCAAAATCGGGTCAAGAAGGCTGCTGGAGCCTTGTTCCAGCCGTGAACAACTGCTGGAGTTTGTTCCAGCCACAAACTCCTTCTTCCATAAGAAGGGTTGATGTTCATGTGACCCTTTAGCATATATGAGTGAGAGCAAGATGAAGTGTGTGTGTGTTTTGGCAGATTTTTTGTATCAAAGACTTCAAAGGAACACAAAAATGAGAGAAACTCTCAAGGGGGCGGCCGAAACCCTTTTAGGGTTGTTCCAATCTTTGTTTTTTTCCCAAAAGGTCCTTATATATTAATCTTTTGTTAAACTAAAGATTAATATAGATATATATATATATATATATAATTAACCTTTTAATTATATAACATACACACACTTTTATTTTTTGATGTTATTCAACTAAATTAAACAACATTACAAATAATATCCATGAACAAAATATCCATATAAGTTGTTCAATCTCATATGAAACTTATTTAGAAAACCCATTTTCTAAATTGGTGTATTTATTTAATTGTATGATCATATCATCAATTAAATAATATTCGGTGTTTGCTAAGCTTGTTATTGGGTATGACCCGACTTGGATCATGACGTACTAACCACATCAATGTTCTATGTGTCTTGGGCATAAATAATCCAACAATCTCCCACTTGCACAAGATACGTAGAATATTGATGCAAGCAGTAAATACCGCCTAACAACGGTTTACTACTCTTAATACGCATGACTTAAAAGCCATTCAATAACATCATCCCTTTCAAGTTCCAAATTTGAAATGATTTAGGTGAATCGATCATCTATTCTTTTGTTTCAGATGTCCTATCAAATCCAAAGACACAGAATGATCATTCCTTGTTGATTTAACTTAATCAGGCCTTAGACATCTTGCTCTCAACGAATAAGAGGAAGAAATCCCATCTTGACTGCATACGTTTCTCACAATCACCTTGTGTCACACCTGAACATAGCCTTATGTACTATCCATTATTTCAGAACAGTGAAGAACTAACTCAAGGTATAATATTTGGTGAATATCAAAACCCAATATGCATCTCAGGTCTGAGGATACTAAATGATATTCGCCTTTACTCAAAATTACTTATGATCAATCAAAGAGATTCTATGTAGTAAAATTTGAGACGCGGGTCAGTCCAATATTTGCATCCCACAAATATCTATGAACCTTGGTAGCAACCAATTGCTCTATATTCATACCTTATGAATATCTACCAATCCATGTTCATAATAGTCTTACATTCATATTTGTTCCCACAAGTATGACCGACTACGGACATTTAGAATAATAAACATATTCATGGATATAAACATGCTAAAAGGGAACATAACTCAAATATATAAAAGAGTTAAATGTTACAATTGTTCCATATTTTATCTGCTAAAAGGATCAATTCCAATCATTAGAATATCGAAGTCCTAAGGCATAAGTATGACCCACATGCTTTGCCCTTACAAGGAGCTTCGTGATTGGATCCGCAATGTTTTGATCTTTATGAACTTTACGAATACATATCTTTACCCTTTTCAACTCCATCCCTTATGATGTTGAATCTCCGCTCAAGGTGCTTAGTCTTTTGATGAGTACGGGGTTCCTTGATTTGAGCAATCCCACCCACGTACTTACCAAAGATTTCTAGGGGGTCTTGAATGGTAGAGACCACCCCTAGATAAGCAATAGAAAAATTTATCCATGCAGCTTCTCAAGCTGCCAATGAAGCGGCTATGTATTCGGATTTTTTGTAGTGAACAATGCTACCGTGTCTTGCTTTGAACCTTTCAAGGACACTTCTCCTCCATTCATAATGGAAGTATACCCCGATTGTGATCGAAAATCATCTCGATCAGTTTTGGAAGCCTGCATCCGTGTAACCCTTTACAACGACTTCCTCTTCAACAGATCCGTATATTAGAAACATATCCTTAGTCCTACTAAGGTATTTCAATATACTTTTAACAGCCATCCGATGGTTATTTCTATTGGTATCTACTTTGTCATACTTGATAAGCATGACTCGTCCGGTCTAGTGCTATCATTACACAAATGATGGATCCTATAGCAGATGCGTATGGGATATCCTTCATTTGATTTCGCTCATCCTATGAGCTTGGACATTGAGACGTATTCAACACTGTCCCTTCTTGAATAGGTACCATACCTTTCTAAGAGTTTTTCATCTTGAACCTTTTCAAGATTTTATCAATATATATGCACTTTGGTTTAACCCTATCAACCACCTCGATCTATCCTTATAGATCCTTATTCCAAAATATGGGCGGCTCAAACGAGATCTTATATGAAAAACATCTTCCAAGCTAGGTTTTAACACCTTCCAAGGTTGGAATATTATTTCCATATAGTAGTGTGTCATCAACATACAACATTAAGAATACAATTATGCTCCCACTAGCCTTCATATATACACAACCTTCTCGATGCTTGTTTCAATCCATAGATTGATCACTTTAACTTATATACATTATTAGGATGTCATGGATTGACAAAACCATCATGCTAAACTGTATGGACAGTCTCTTCGAGATGTTCATTAAGAAAAGCGGTTTTGACATCCATTTGCCAAAACTCATATTCAAAATATGAAGTTATGGCACATAATATCCTAATCGAATTTAGCATTGCCACGGGCGTAAGATTTTCATCATATTCAACCAATTGAGTTTGATGGAAACTTTATGCTATAAGTCTTGACTTATAAGTATTCAAGTCTCCATGTATATCTGTTTTCATCTTGAAAACCCACTTGTATCCAACCGGTTTGGAGTTAAGTGGAGGGTCAACAAATTCCCAAACTTGGTTGTTATAAATGGATTGCATCCTTACGTTCATGGCTTCTAGCCATTTGTCCTAATCCATATTGGACATAGCATCTTGGTATATGGTTAGCCTACAGGGGTCAACCACATAGCATCCATTTTTGGAATATTCATATCACTTAAGATGGAATACTAACTCTACCAGATTTGTGAACGTTTTGTGTGTATTTATCAACCTCTTAATCATCATCAACAACCTCTTGTTGGTAGCTAGCGTCAACCAAAAGTGTACCGGCTTGTGGATTTTGATCCTTATCAAGTTCCACAGTTCTATACGTCATTCCTTCCATAAAGAACTCGGTTTCCAAGAACTTAGCCTTTCGAGCAATAAATATTTTGCTCCTTTGAGTCAAAGAAACAGTATCCCATACAGTCTCTGTGGATTCTCAACTAATATACACTTTCTTTGTCCGGGTCATATTCATAATATGAGCCTCAGAGAGCAATGCGAAAACCCAAAATGATAAAGGTGGTTAGCTCATATCCATAATAAATTGAACCATATCCAAATAGGGTTCAGTTTCTGCTTTATCAGAATGAAGAACATAGATAGTTATGAAGAGTTGATTTTCTACTTCATTATTGAAGATTTTGAACATTTCAAAAGCTTCATACTTATGTGTCATCAAGTGCACACAATAATAGCGACTGTAATCGTCGGTAAAAGTAATGAAGTATCTTTCACCAATCTTTGTCATTGTCTTAAAAGGACCACATACATCCAAATGTATCATTCCTAATCAGTCTTTTGGTTCACACTTATCAAATGAAACATTTTCATTTGTTTCCAAAAGACCATTCTTTTGAAGTGTTTGAATCCAATTCTTGTTTATGTGACTAAGACGACAATGTCAAAGATAATAATAACTTAAACCCATTTTAAGTTTCTTGGTGCTTAATGTGTATAATGAGTTATTATAGGACGAATTATCATGAACCAATTCATGGATATCATTAAAAGGCATATCCTTAAAATGAAATACATCATCCATAAAACTTAATACCATTATTTACAAACTTTAAATCATGATCATATTGTTTTAATAGGAAACATTAATTATGTTCCTAGTCAAACTAGGTGCATACAAAATATTTTGAGAACAACTTCCAAACCATTTGAAAGTCTCAAAACAGAGTTTCCCTCCTTGAAGCGCACATTTCTTTGAACCCCTTTGCAACAATTGCAAGTATGAGTCTCACATCCGGTATCCAATACCCATGTGTTTGAAGAAATGACATTTAATACAATGTGTGAATCATGGAAATTGTATTTGAGGTTTGCCCAACATCCCTCTTGTCTTTCAACTCCTTGAGATAGGACGGACAATTCCTTTTCATTGTCCTATCTCTCCATACTTAAAGCATGGAACGTTCTTCGTTACCTTAGGCTTCATAAGCTTACGTTTTTCGAGGTTTCGCATTAACCTTTGCTTTGATGTATTCCTTTCCTTTGGCAATTATTGCCTTAGGATCGGGATTGGCCATTTCTTATAGCCTCCCTCATTGATCAAGAGAATAGGTAGAACCTCTCTACCCATCCCTGCCTCGGTTGCTTTGAGCATTGCGTGAAGTTCACCAATGCTCTTGTCCCACCCGTTCATATTACAGTTTATTATGAATGTCTCAAACCTTTAGTTAGGCAGTCAAGGATCAAATCCTTGGCCAACTACTTTGAGACAGGACAGTTAAGCATCTTGAGGCTATCAATGTGGCTTTTCATCTTAAGAATATATAAGATGATATCGATTGGGTTTCTTCCATGTGACATGTATAAAGTGCTCGAACCGTTTCGAAGCAATCTACTAAAGTTTGTTGAAGGAACATTTCCTTCAACTAGATTATCATGTCATATGCCCCATGATGCTCCAAACCCTTTTGGAGTTTGGGAATCATATTCCCAACATGAGGTAGGATACTTGCACAGAATCCTTAGTGTGCCTAAGCCAATCATCAATAGCCTTAACATCAACAGCGTTTGGTTGGTAAGGTATGGGATCGTCAAGGACATAGGCCTTTACTCATTTTTGAGAACGATTCTCAAGTTTCGAAATTGAGTCCATAAGGTTATTATGGTTAAGACGATCCCCTTTTAAGATGGTTCTCGGTGATAGGGAGGGACGGACGGGGTAGTAGCATTGGTTTTGCGGCCATTACTACAAAATTATAAAGTTCATTTTAGTATTTCTGAAAAATTGCATTTTAACTATTAATACCCTTTACACGTCTCATAGACAATTAATAGTTAAAATCTAGAATCCAACGTTACATTTAAATGATGGTTAGGTGACCTTTATCCCATTATTTAAATTAACAAGGTAGTCAACAGTTGACAATTGCAACCTATTGCAACTTCTAGTCTTATGGGATCGGTTAAACATCATATGTTTAGTCGGCATGTTTAATCCCATCAACACCATTGTACGCCATGCTTCGGTGACCCTAATCACATGGTTTCCAATTCAAGTCGTCCTACTTACACACACGTGTGAGCTTTCACATACAAGTGGTTAGGTGACCTTTATCCCACAAGCACGTTAGACTCACCTCAAAGATACAAGGTCCCTACAAGTGGTTAGGTGACCTTTATCCCACAAATAGTTCCCAAGTGATTCGAGTGTCGTGTAAAAGGATGGTGTTAGACTTGTTACTAAAGGGATTTATGTTTTCATTAATTCTAGTTATGAAAACTCTATGTACCTTGTATTCGCATGCTTTCAAATACATGGTACCCTATGGTTCTCTTTTAATAAAACTTCTTTTATTTTGAAATCATTAATCCTTTTAATAACCTTTTGTTAGTCACTTAATGATTAGGAACCAAAAATTCAGCTTGTTATGATAATTTATTTAGATTGTTAAGCATATCCATATATCAAACAATCAACATAAAATGAATAATCAAACAAGCATATATCAAACAACCACATGTGCATAACCATAGCCACTATGTTGACAACACTTGTTTGCCATCACAAGTGTTATCATTAGGTCTTTCCTAAGGGTTGAACACAACACAAAATTGAGATCACAATGGATCTCCCACTTGATGTCGCATCCGTATGCTTCAAGTCCACCTTGTGTCTTCCTTTTGTGCTTCCTTCCCGAGCATCTTCATTTACATAATATATATCCTAATACATATTTTCTAGTAAAAGAGAGATACTCCTAATCTATTACTACATCCCAATGAATAAATAGATAAATTACAAGCACAAAACTTACAACCCAATTGAACGAAAATGACCAAAACGAACATGCAACCAAACCAAAACAACACAAGGTCTAAGCTAGGTTATGCACCATCAAATGAACAATCACAAACATCATTCAACAAACAAAATAAACCCCATCAAACCCCTAATCTTCAGCCAACACAAACTGAAAATTAGGGTTTGTTTGTCCAAACAAACAACAACCAAAACATATCAACCAATTGACATTCCTATCTTTCAAAGTTTAATCATAAGCATGAAGATATAACTTTGAAAGACATGGGGTTTATTAAATCAACCAAAATCAGCCTCTAATAACTTGATAAACATCCTTTAAAACTGATTTTACAAGGATAATGATGCTAGTTTCCACATAACCGGCTCTAGATGCCATTGTTGGGTTTGTATGACCATTTACATGTTGTTTAACCATTTAAACATATAAAACGCAGCGGAATATTCTACTTTAAACATGTTAAAGTTTCTGAAAATTACCATTATCATGTGTAAACAAACAAACCCATAACAAGAGGATCTTTATTATGTGAAAAACAAGCATACAAAATAAACAAGAACACCTAAAACATGATATAATCATACCATAATAAAACCTTTCTGGATGCTGTGAAAACCGACCAAAAGAAGGCAGAGATGAGTCAAAAGAAAGGCCAAGACTTCAAGGGTAGAGTCCTCAAGTGTCCATACCCACAAGCCTACAAGAAAACACCATCGTTGCTAGGATTTGAGCACCAAAATCGGGTCAAGAAGGCTGCTGGAGCCTTGTTCCAGCCGTGAACAACTGCTGGAGTTTGTTCCAGCCACAAACTCCTTCTTCCATAAGAAGGGTTGATGTTCATGTGACCCTTTAGCATATATGAGTGAGAGCAAGATGAAGTGTGTGTGTGTTTTGGCAGATTTTTGGTATCAAAGACTTCAAAGGAACACAAAAATGAGAGAAACTCTCAAGGGGGCGGCCGAAACCCTTTTAGGGTTGTTCCAATCTTTGTTTTTTTTCCCAAAAGGTCCTTATATATTAATCTTTTGTTAAACTAAAGATTAATATAGATATATATATATATATATATATATATATATAATTAACCTTTTAATTATATAACATACACACACTTTTATTATTTGATGTTATTTAACTAAATTAAACAACATTACAAATAATATCCATGAACAAAATATCCATATAAGTTGTTCAATCTCATATGCAACTTATTTAGAAAACCCATTTTCTAAATTGGTGTATTTATTTAATTGTATGACCATATCATCAATTAAATAATATTCGGTGTTTGCTAAGCTTGTTATTGGGTATGACCCGACTTGGATCATGACGTACTAACCACATCAATGTTCTATGTGTCTTGGGTATAAATAATCCAACAATTGGATCAACCTTTTCTTGATAAGTGTGCTGATGTCATAGGAGACACATCATTGCCAAACCTAAATTTCACAAATTTAGATCTAGTCAACTTGCTATGATCCCTCAACTTAGGATCCACAAGTCATATCCCACCACAAACATCATTGGAGATGTTGACAAATTGGTGAGAACAAGAGGACAAACCCATGAAAAAAATGTTTGTCTATACTCTTGTTTCTTGTCCTAGATAGAGCCAAAGAAAGTTGTCGAGGCTTTGAAGGATGGAAGTTGGGTTGAACCAATGCAAGAGGAGCTGCTTCAATTCAAAAGACAAAAGGTTTGGAACCTATGTTCTCTTCCTCAAGGGAAGACTACCATAGGAACCAAGTGGGTTTTTAGGAATAAGAATGATGATGGAGGACTTGTCATTAAGAACAAGGAAAGTGTAGTTGTTCAAGGATACACACAAGAAGAAGGAATTGACTACACTGATGTCTTTGCTCCCATGGCAAGAATTGAAGCTGTTAGGATATTCATGGCTTCTACTGCATCCAAGGATTTCAAGTTCTACCAACTTGATGTCAAGTGTGCTTTCTTATATGTAGTAATTGATGAGGAGGTGTATGTCAAACAACCACCTGGCTTTGCAAACACAGATCTTATTGATTATGTTTGCAAGCTTGATAAAGTCCTTTATGGGCTGCACCAAGCTCAAAGGAAGTGGTATGAGACACTATCTAAGTATCTCTATCAGCATGGCTACAAGAGGGGTACTATAGGTGGATCTCTTTTCATTAAAGAAACATGAAATGACTTAATGCTAGTTCAAGTGTATGTAGATGGCATTATTTTCGGGTCATCTAATCCAAAGCTCTACAAAGACTTTGAGAGACTAATGAAGAGTAGATTTGAAATAAGTGCCATAGGGGAACTCAATTTCTTTATAGGATATCAAGTGATGTAAGTTGACAATGGTATCTTTATAATGCAGTCAAAGTATGTACAAGACATACTTACAAGATTCAACATGACTGAATGTAAGGTTGCAAAGACACCCATAGCCAAAAACCACTCCCTTAGACCTGATCTTGAGGGGGAGTGTATAGATGAACACCTTTACAGGGCTATGATTGGGTCTCTTAGCCAAAAATTGAGGGATCCCAGCAAGTTGAATGGACAGATCTAAATTTGTGAAATTTAGGTCTGGCAATGAAGTGTCTCCCATCACATCAGCACACTTATCAAGAGAAGCTTGATCCAGTGAGTGTGTGACATCATTGATGTTGTCTTCCATGGAGTGGTTGTCAGCATCAAGAAATTATGATCACTATCACCACTACTATTTCCTCCTTGATTTGAAGCTCCTTCATTTGAGTTTTGTGCCTCTGAGCTGGAGTTTGTAGGCACCTCAGATGTATCAGCTGGATTGTCATGGTTATGCTGGTAGGAACTCCATCTGTAGAGTTAGTTAACCCTGAAGCTGGAGTAATATTCTTGTTTGGTCTTCTCAGCTCAAATCTTGGGTCAAGATCTCCTATTAATAAGATATCAGTGGATCCTGAAACATTTTCACAAGATTTGTTAAAGCAGTTGGTAACTAAACAAGATCAAAAAACCAATCAGGATCAAAACCTTTAACACTGGGAGTGTGTAACACCCGGAAATTTTAAATGATGTGCAATAAAGAATATAAGTGAAGGAGAAAGAAGGAAGTGCCATAAGACCCAAGTTGAAGGGTTAAAAGTGTGCAAAGGACAAAATATTATTAAATAATTGTACAAAAGGTGATGGCCGCCCATATTGTCCTTCACATCACCTTTTTGTAATCGGATTTTTGAGAGAGAAGGAGCAGAGGTTCGGTTTTGGAAGAAAGAAGAAGAAGAATTTGGATTTAAGGTAAGGATTCGATGTTTTTAAGTGTTCTTGGCTGGTTTAAGCCTTTGTTATGTGCTTATGTGTGTATTTGTGTTCGATTGTATGTGTTTTGGTGGGTTTCGGTGTGTACTCATAGTGCAATCGGATTTGAAGAAGTTCATCCGGAAGTTTGTCAAGGGTGAGTTCTAGAATCCCCCTTTTACATGTTTTAACTGATTTTGGGGCTGGAAATGCATGTATGAGTGTTTTTATTAAATGGGTATTATTACCCGTATGTTCATGTGTATGTGTTTATGGGTGGGGTATGATTCGGGTGATTATGATGTTATGATCATGTTATGAATGTGTTTTTGTGGCGTAGATTGTTAGTTCTAAGCTTAGAACATGATAAATGATGGATTGGGGACTGAAATGATGTTGATTAGTGTATGTTGGTTGCCCATGCGCTTAAATGGTGGCCCATGTGCCCAACGGTTGAATTGCCTAATTATTTCCCCAAACGCTCAAAACACATGCGCCAAAATAGTTCCCATGCACCTAGGTTTAGGCCAAAATTGATTAAGTGTTCCATGCGCCTAACCTGCCCATGCGCCCGGGCACTCATGCACCTGCATAGTGCCTATGCGCCTAGAATAATGCCCAAACTGACTAAGTGTTGGGTCATGCGCCCAAATAGTGCCAATGCGCCCAGAATTTTCCATGCGCCTAAGTGTTCCCATGCGTCTGAAAGGCCTTGCGCCTGCATAGTGCCCATGCGCCTAAGACTTAGAATATTTTTCTGAATTTTTAGGAAGAACAGAAATTTTAGGCTTTGACTTGGGATATTACCGAGGGTAATGTATGATGCTTATATGATGATGTATGATGGGGATGTGATAGTTATGATGATGTTATGCATGCTTATGATTATGTGTGTTTATGTTATGTTTTCTTTATGTTCCTTATTATGTGTATTTCCATGGCTTTATGTGGTATGGTTATGAAATTAATGTATAGTATTATGTAACGTAAAGCGGAAGATAATGGTAATGAAAAGAGGAACGTAAAGAATGAATGAATGCATGACGCTTTCCCAGCCCATGTAGTTAACCATACTTTATTCCACTATTCACCTTTTATCAGTTAGTATAGTTACCAACTTTGCTTGGTAACAAAAGGTAAGTCATGGACATGTCATGACTACCTAATCTAGGATAATATTTTATCTTAGATACCTTATTTCTAGCAATGTAGTATTTGTCTAGTTGTAAGTTCCAGCTAGTCATCTAAGTATAACCGGCTGTAGATAGTAGTATATATAGTTTCTCATTGTAACTCATTTAGTTATGCTTGTAAGAGTATTGTAACATTGAGTTGAGAAGTAATATATACAAGTATCTTGAAAGCCATTCTTTTGTTTATTAACTTAGTATATTATTATCAACTTAGTTAAGAGATTCTATTTCACCAGTCGAGTGTGTTTAAAGTGAGTTTGAGAGACAGAACTTGTGTTGAGAGACAAACATTGATGTTGTACTAGGTACTATGACAATGTCTCATAACACTTCCTTGGTGCTTGATGCAGCCCATAGAGAGCTTTCTTAAGCTTGTAGACATAATCAGGATGATTTGGATCTGCAAAGCCAGGTTGTTGCTTGACATACACATTTTCATCTATCACCCCCTATAAAAATGCACACTTGACATCAAGTTGGTAGAACTTGAAATCCTTGAATGCAGTAAAAGCAACAAATATCCTTACAACTTCAAGTCTTGTTACAGGAGCAAAGACATCTATGTAGTCAAATACCTTTTTTCTTGAGTATACCCTTAGACTACTAGTTTTGTCTTGTTTTTGATAACAGGCCCTCTATCATCTTTCTTGTTCCTTAAAACCTACTTGGTATCTATTAGCATCTTCCTAGGAGGAAGAGGACATAGGTTACAAACACCTTGTCTTTTGACTGAAGTAGTTCCTTCTGCTTTGCCTTAATCCAACTTCCATTTTTCAAAGACTTATCAACTTTCTTTGGCTTAATCTAGGATAAGAAGCAAAAGTGTAGAAAAAACATTTTTATCATGGGTTTGTCATTTGTTCTCTCCATAGTCTCAACTTCTCCAATGATGTTTGTGGTAGGATGTGACTTATGGATTCTTAGTTGAGGAATCACAGTAAGTTGATTTGATACTAAATTAGAGAAATTTAGGTCTGGTGATTTAGTATCTCCTACCACATTAGCACACCCATCAAGTGTGACTTGATCTAGAGAGTGTATAACATCATTGATATTGTCTTTAGTGGAGTGGTTGTCAGCATCGTGAAATTCTTGATCACTTTCACCATCTCCATGTCGTCAAAGATGTCCTCCTACATTTGAAATCCCATCATTTGAGTTTTGTGCCTCATTATTGGAATTGGTTGGCACCTTAGATGTATCAGTTGAAGAATTTATCATGGTTGTGAAAACAGGATTTCCACATGCTGGGTTTGTTACTACTGGAGCTCTAGGGATTCTATCGTTTGGTTTTCTCAACTCAAATCTTGGATCAGGATCCCTTGCAGATGTATTTTCTTGTTGTTCCTAGAACATTTTCACAAGATTTGTTAAAATAGTTGGTAACTAAATCAAGATCAAAGAGCCAATCAGGACCAACACCTTTCACATTAGGAGTGTGTTCATTGAAGGTCATATTGGCTGACTACTCAACTACTCTAGTTCTGCTATTGTTTACTCTATACGCCTAAGCTTGGGAATAGTATACAATGAAGTGTCCATCATCTGCTTTCTCAGCAAACTTGGTTGTATGATCTTTGGTATTCAAGATGGTGCATGGACATCCTAATGACCCGAGGAAACCAATGAAAGGTCTTCTTTTGTGCCACAGTTCATAAGGAGTCTTACCATGAGTTTTGACTACTAAAACTCTATTCTACACATAGAAGGCAGTGTTGACTGCCTCTATCCAGAAGGTGATGGGCAGTTCAGAGTCAGAGAGCATGGTTCTTGCAGCCTCAATAAGTGTCTTATTTATCCTTTCAGCAACACCATTTTGTTAAGGAGTACTAGGAGCACAATATTGTCTTAAAATACCCTTTTCATCACTAAATGTATCAAGGATTTGGTTCTTGAATTCTGTTTTTTATCACATCTTATGATCTTAACCTTGTGATCATATTGATTCTTAATTTTCAGAATGAAGGATCTAAGGATTTCAGGGGTATCCTTCTTACTTCTAAGAAAGAAGATTCTAGTATATCTTATGAATTAATATGTGATCACAAGGTAGTATGGAGATTTTCCTACACTCATTATAGTTGCGGGGCCAAAGAGATCCATGTGTAATAAGTGTAGGGGAGTATTGATAGAGTTCATTTCCTTTGGCTTGTGTGACACTTTGTGTTGCTTTCCTTTCAGACATGCAACACAATGGTCATTACTTGTAAACTCTTTCTTTGCATTCCAGTTACCAATCATCTTTAATTTTTGTATTCATGTTCTTAAAGTTTACATGGCATGTTCTTTTATTACAAAAGAAAGACTAATCATTATTGGCTTTAGATAGAAAGCAAGAAACTTCTCCTGATGGGGAGGTTTCCTGCAAATCCATCTTGTAGATGTTCCTTTTCCTGATGCTCCGAGCAAGATATGCTCTTGAAGAATGAGCACCCCAGTTGATGCTGAAGGAGGAGGCTTTGATTGGAGTTTCTAGGTTGAAGATGCATCTCCAAACCAAACACTGATGGTTGATTATGAAAAGCCAAGGTATTGGAACATCTTTGTACCCCATAATGCATTGCTAAAGTTAAGAGATATAGGTCCTATAACTTAGAGATGAGGTCTGATCTTGAGTCCTTAAACATCTTAATAGCTGATATTAAAATAGCTAAAAATGATTACAAACTTAAAATGGAAGATTTAGAGAAAACCATCTCCACTCTTAAGCATGAACATACTAACTACAGGACTTAGATCAAATACCTCATCACTAAATTAACTGAATACTAGGCTGATCTTGTGATCAGCAAAGCGAAAGCAGAGAAATGTGTTCTTGAAGAAGAGACCTTCAAGAACATAATACCCTCATCCTTTCATGCAAAAGTGTGTTATTAGAACGAGCAGGGACTGGGATCTATTGAGATAGCTCCTCCACACACTCTACTTTCTGTAAGATCTCTTAGGTGTGGAACTTGTCAAGATGAGCTAGGATGAGGTATAGTGAAGGATGGAGTTGAGAAGTGTAAAAATGATCATCCTAACAAGGGTCACTTTTTCCTAGGGAGAGGAAGAAACCATGGATGACAAAGTCTAAGAGGAAGAACTTGATCATAGCAGTCAAAAGAAGATCAAAGAAGGGTTAAGAGATAAAGGCCACCTTCAACTTCAAACAGAAACATGTCTTTACCTTTGCAGGGTTTGAAGTGGTGAAGGCTAAGGATTCAACCCCGAACTCTAGTACCAAGAGTTGTAGTTCATGTTCAATTCATCCCTGTGAAGGAAAGAAGGCTGATGAGCTGTGTACCACTGCTGTGCAGCCTGAACCATCTACCTCCAAGAGCAAGCCTCACCCTAGGAAGCTTGATGCAACATTTGAGAAGATGAAGATGGAGATGGAAAGTGATCAAACTTAGCTTTCTATTCAAAAGAAGACTCTCAGAAGAAAGCCAATTGATTGTATCATGTGTGGTAGTATTTTTCATCTTGCTAAGGATTGTATCTACAATCTCAAATGTACTATCCATATGACCAAGAATAAGACTTCTGAGAAGAAAAAGAAGAATAAATCTTCGGAAGGAAAATCTCGTCCTTTCGAAAGATCCAAAATGGAAAAGAAGACAAGCGAAAACTTGCCTTCGGAAGATAAAATACTCTCGGAAGAAAGGAATGCTTTCGAAGCATTGAAGCTTGCTGTAGTGAAAGCAAGATCTTTCAAAGGGTTAGTCTCCAAAGTAATCAAAACTTTCGAAGTGTTGTAGGTCAAGTCTAATCTTCCAAGGATGGTGTGGAAGATGAAGGAAGACCAAGTGATTGAAAGTTCTTCATCAACAACAACAAATGGTCATCAAAGTGTAAACATATGATCAATTACTGTTGCATTATCTTCAGTCCATTTTGACAAGCTCAAGACCAATGAGGCATGGGCTTTCAAATGTAACTAATCTTTTTGTTTTTGTGTAGGAACAAAGTTTTAGTCGTTAAGACTCATGGTACTCCTTATAAGCCGTGGCACAAAAGGAGACCTTTTATTGGTTTTCTCAGATTATTTAGATGTCCTTGCACAATCTTGAATACCTAAGATCAGATAGCCATATTTAATGAGAAATCAGATGATCGATACTTTATTGGATACTCTTCCCAAGCTAAGAGTTATAGAATCTCAGAAGTGGAATAGTTGAAGTGTTAGTCAATGTGAGCATTAATGAGCACACTCCTAGTGTGAAAGGTTTTGGTCCTGATTGGTTATTTGATCTTAATTTAGTTACCAACTGTTTTAACAAATCTTGTGAGAATATTTTAGGATCCACAGATATCTTATCAACAAGAGATCCTTACCTAAGATTTGAGCTGAGAAGACCAGAGAAGAATAATACTTCAGCTTCGGGGGTAACTAACTCTACAGATCGAGTTCCTACCAACACAACCATGACAAATCCAGCTGATACATCTGAGGTGCCTACAAATTCCAGCTCAAAGGCATAAACCTCAAATAAAGGAGCTTCAAATGTAGGAGGAAATGGTAGTGGTGACAGTGATCAAGAAGTTCTTGATGCTAACAACCACTTCATGGAAGACAACATCAATGATATCACACACTCATTGGATCAATCTTTTCTTGATAAGTGTGCTGATGTGATAGGAGACACATCATTCCCAAACCTAAATTTCATAAATTTAGATCTAGTCAACTTGCTATGATCAATCAACTTAGGATCCATAAGTCATATCCCATCACAAACATCATTGGAGTTGTTGACAAATTTGTGAGAACAAGAGGACAAACCCATGACAAAAATGTTTATCTATACTCTTGTTTCTTGTCCTAGATAGAGCCAAAGAAAGTTGATGAGGCTTTGAAGGATGGAAGTTGGGTTGAAACAATGCAAGAGGAGCTGCTTCAATTCAAAAAACAAAAGTTTTGGAACCTATGTCCTCTTCCTCAAGGGAAGACTACCATAGGAACCAAGTGGGTTTTTAGGAATAAGAAGGATGATAGAGGACTTGTCATTAAGAACAAAGCAAGTGTAGTTGTTCAAGGATACACACAAGAAGAAGGAATTGACTACACTGATGTCTTTGATCCTGTGGCAAGAATTGAAGCTGTTAGGATATTCATGGATTCTACTATATCCAAGGATTTAAAGGTCTACCAACTTGATGTCAAGTGTGCTTTCTTATATGTGGTGATTGATGAGGAGGTGTATGTCAAACAACCACCTGGCTTTGTGGACCCAAATCATCCTGATTATGCTTGTAAGTTTGATAAAGCTCTTTATGGGCGGCACCAAGCTCCTA